>CAJQZP010000160.1:1200000-1797500 GCA_907164705.1 Parnassius apollo | reverse complement strand
CCCAATGACCGCGTCAATGAGGAGTGGTTCCTTGATCCATTTTGAGCGCGCAACATCACCTGATTTGAGTCCAGGTGACGAGCGATTCTCGCGCTTAAAATGGATGTTAGTGTCTTGTATATAGTCGGTAGACACGTGATGGTGCGGTATTTGCTCGGGTCTGTGGCACCCTGATCTTTAGGAACCAAATGAGTGATCCCAGTAGTGAAGAGGCTTGGGAGCGACTTCTGGTTGAGAGGCTCTTGAAACTGTCGGGCGAGCACAGCGTGACACACCATGAACCCCTTCAGCCAGTAGTGATGCAGCCCGTCAAGCCCCGGACTTTTCCAGTTCGGGGCCCTACGGACCGCCTCAGCTACGTCATCCGGCGTTATGGTGACGGGGTCCATGGGCGTAATACCCGCACACTGACTCGCCACAACTTCCGTCCAAGGGCCCTCGTTGTGGTTTACGGGCTCTGACCACAGGCTGCGCCAGAATGCGACCGTGTCGGCCTGATTTGGTGCTGGGCCCGTTCCACTTACTATTGGTCGCTTCAATGATTTATAGAGCCTCTTCTGATCACTCTGGAAGAGACGATTCTGGTTGAACCGTGTCGACCTCTCGGTATATCGCCGAATCCGCTTTCCCCAAGCAGCGATTCTTTGCTTCAGGTCGTCTATGCGCTCCGTCAGTTTTTGCGTTATATCCGGCTGGGACAAACTAACATTTGTCCCAGCAAACGCCATCCTGATGGTGCGCACAATCCTTGGCCTGGTATTGCCTGACCTGAAGCATATCAGTCTGCCGATGAGGGCCCTAGCCCTTGCGATACGTTCTTCAATTCTTATTCTCCAGGCTGGGATAGCACTACTTTGTCCAGTAGCGCGTCCAGCCGTGGAAAGTTTGGCGCCTATAATACGGCAGACTGCCAGTGCGGCGCCAAAAAGAATTGAGTCCGTCTCGCAAAGGTCCCGGCTGGCTTCCAAATAGGTAACCAGCATTGGGTTCAGAGCCCTCACGACAGCCCGATTCCGCTTGCTTAGTGCTAAGCGGGGAAGTCGCGGTCGATTTTCGAGAGGCGTACTGCGCGTTTCCACAATCGCCTCCTCCAATGTACTCCTCATTTGCTCTAGTTCCAGTTCCTGGGCGACTGTTCCGTCATCGTTTGAATCAACCACAACTGGCGTATTCACGGCGGCATCCACATTTGCCGTTTGCTCAGCAAGTTGTGGCGCCGCATCCTCAGCCGCAGCATTTTCACCCGATGAAGGAACAGCCTCACGTCGTAGCCGTTCGAGTTCGGTGACATCAAATGTATTTGAGCGCAAGATATACCGAACTCGGTCTGCCAGGTTTTGCTCGGTGATGGTTACAGATGGCTCCAGCTCAGCAAAAAGTCGATGCATCCTTGCCCGATACGCAAAACCTCCAGTTTCTCCCCCCTTTCGCCCTAAAATACGCCCGCAATACGTTGCTGTTCATCTGGGTTGTCCAACGCATGCGGCGTACTCCACCAGTGGCGGGTTCCGATTGCTGGGCCCGCGAAGACCCTGCCGACACCAAACCAGCTGGTGGGGATGATGGATGCAAGGGACTGCTGGGTGGTCGTGCAGCACCTCGCGCTCGGCTGGCGGTTCGCATGCTGTCGCGTCCAGCGCCAGCTCCAGACGCGCCCTGGCGACCTCCAGGCAGCGGCCCTTTGCGCGTTCTTCCGTATTCCATCATCCATAGTGGTGGGCGTCATTTAGCGGGAGACGCCCAGACCCGGCGCCGTTTCATGGTGAGGCCATGTGCACAAGCGGTGTATGTAATCAAGGGTATTCTCGTGTACCCGTGTCGATGGTATGTGACACGTCACACGAACCGGAGACGCGTTTACTAGTAAAGAGGAATTCCAGCTTAGCCCACTTGACGACGCATCTACATTTTTCACTTGTTATCAGGTGGACTGCATACTCGTTTGTGATTATTAGTCCGGCCACATACATACATACGGAATTCCGATTGGAGATTCTGAATGCAGCAAGTCCAGATTACAAAATTGCCATTTAAAATCACGAAACGGAATTTCGTATGTATGTAGCCTGCCCTAGGCCCGCCACATGCTTACGGGATTGCAATTCGGGATTCTCTTAATTTGTATATATATACATACATACATATATATATATATATATATATATATATATATATATACATATATATACATAGGATTGGGTGACAAACGAGCACACAGTCCACCTGATGGTAAGTGGTTGCTGCGGCCCATAGACATCTACATCCATCCTCGATTACAATATAATTTGGATCGGTGGATATATACATATATATCCCCGGTCCGCTGTCACTGTGAAACTTACTTACATAACCATTATTAATAAGTAATTCAAGCAATTATAATTTTAAGATATTTGTATGTCGGTAAAACCATTAAAAATCGGGAAATAAAAAGCGTGGGAGAGCAGTGATTATGAACGCAGTGGGTAAACCCTGCGAATAATTCTGATGTATGATAACATTGTCAGTTTGTCAGCTATGAATAATGAATGTATTTTTTTAGTTTACCGAACTAAACGTACATTGCTTAATTGTTGTTTTTTCCGAATACTTATCAGGGTTGCCAAACATTGTATAGCTTAGACCTCTTGTATAAATGATAAAATATTGTAGTAATATCATAAAATAATTAACGTAGGAAGTTAAAAGTTACAGCATTATACTATGTACCAGAGTACAGACTTTCTCTCACTTCTGATGAAGGTAATTGATTACTGTGGCCGTGGTAGGAAAAGGGGAGATCTCCCGCCGAGCAAGGTGTTCTGCCCGGGGAGCGGCCAACACTCCGAGTGATAGTTCGGAGATGTTCTATATATACTGTTTCTGATTCGGAATGTTGATAGCGTGATTTAAGCTTCGGTGTGTTTTCGCTTGTGGCGGCGACGACAGCGCCGCTACATCACCCCCCTGCTCAGACCGGACGTCGATTGTGCAGTCGAGTTGTCGACGAATGTGCAAGTGCCAGGAGATTGCCTTGTAGTCTGCGATGAGTCGAGAAGAAGGCAAGTAATCTGCGAGAGTGCCGTGGAGCAGAGGCGAGCAGTAAGGCTCAGAGCCGTGCCGAACACTGTATAGCGCAGAGAGTAGCTTGAAGGAACAGGAAGCATTATTATTCCAGTGCTGCGATGAACCTTGTGAAGCTAGATGGCTTGCAGGATATGAAGACTGTAGACGATATCTGCTCGGGAGCGAATGTGTAGGGTATTCTATGACGATGATGAAGCTTGAAGTTTCCGAAGGTTGTTTGGTTGCGCGTGTTCAGATCACGTCGGGGTCACCACTGTGGCCGTGGTAGGAAAAGGGGAGATCTCCCGCCGAGCAAGGTGTTCTGCCCGGGGAGCGGCCAACACTCCGAGTGATAGTTCGGAGATGTTCTATATATACTGTTTCTGATTCGGAATGTTGATAGCGTGATTTAAGCTTCGGTGTGTTTTCGCTTGTGGCGGCGACGACAGCGCCGCTACAATTACCCTTTCACGGGAGGAACATTTTGCTTAGTGGGTTTTGTAAAAGGTATCTCCTGGTATCTGATAAACAGCTGGTATATACAAATGCCGTAGAATCTATAGCTGTATAGGGGCAGCACAAGAGAAAGATATCGTCGCAAGAGGTGAGACAGGAAAACTGAAACACGAAATGCGCAGCAACGTCTTTCTGGTTTGAAAACGAGCTTCAAATAGAAAAAAAATGCTTGCAAACCAGGTTTCTAAGCGTAATAATACAACTATGGTAAATATCCCCTTTATGGAATAATCTATGGAAAATCTATATGTCCAACAGTGGATTTCGATAGCCTGTAACGAATGATAATGAAAGATTGCAAATGTTAAATACCTAGACCAGTGTTTTGGGGACAAGGTCACTGAACTATCGTCAATCGTGGCGATTACACACAAAGTATTAACTATATGTTGTTATGTCCATATCCCACACTGTATTGCTTAAAAAGTTTTTTGTATGAGTCACTGATCATTTATAATTTATTTCGAAAAAACGATTATCTAAAGTAAGAATACGAATTTTCCAATTTCAGAGAACACATTTTCCAAGTTAAATTGATTATGCAATTTCGAAAAGGGCACATCTCGCATATTTTGACAAATACGTTTTTTCATATCAATGTGTAAAAGCCTCCATGTATATATTATGCTCTGAAAGGGAATGTCTCCGGTATTTGTTCTGCGGTCGACGTCATGGTCTGTATAAAAATAATTTTGTAAAGGTCACAAATCTAAGAAGCGTGACCTTGTCAAATTTATAGCTTAATCATAAGGCCGTTACACTCCATAATAATTCAGCCTTTTTTTTTTTTTGTTATTAAAAACAACAAGCATATTGCATCATTCACGCGCCGTTGCACGAAACAAAATTCCGAAAAAATACTGAGAAATATAAACAAGTTGGCATATAAACCACTAAAATTAAAGGTTTAAGTACCTCATATAAACCACAAAGGAAAACAAGTACCAGGACGATGAACATGATCACGATTTTTGATTGCATTATCTGTGCAAAGAAACACGATGGTCCATCTATATTTTCAGTACCCGGCCACTCTCTCTATGATTATGACAGACATCAGCATCATTGATGTTATAGTACAGTCCGGTAACACTAAGAAATTTAACGTTGAAAAAGTAAATACAGAAGATATTATTGATTTCAAGACATGGGCTTATCTAAATTTTAAAGTTAAACAGTAAAAAGTTATGGAAAAGATGTACATAGAAATCAAAAAGTTAGTTTTCGGCTAATTATGAGTATCCTAAAAACCTGGTGAAGTAACCGCAAAAAATATATAGATAATGGCGTTACTAAGGAAATTTTCGTTCCTTCTAAAGTAAAAGATATTTGCAGTAACTTACATACACAAGCTGATCGAGCTTATAATGACAGGTAAACAATTTATACTTGCAAAATTTACAGAATTTTATAACAAAATACTGCAGTGGTCAATTACAAACGAAACAGAGCCTACAAAGATTTTTAACAAAAATCTATTAACTATCTATATACTAACTTAAGTATTATTCTTAATTGTAGATATCTGAAATAAAAGTTTCACCAAATTTATATGGTTTTTTCTTTACGTTATGAGAACCCAATAACGTAAATTTCAAAAAGTGTATATCTCATAAATTTTAAATATCTAAATATACATATATATTAACATTACAAACAAAATAATTCAGTAACCTTCAACTGCTAATTGAACCCATAATGTAATTCAAAAATATTTTTTAAATATTACAACAAATTTTGTACAACTTTAGAAAATAATAATTTTTTGTAGTCTGCTGAAAATTTTAAATATTCAGACATAACCCCTTTTCTTTTCATTTCCTGAAAAGTTTAAATATTCAGTTATGTCTAAATAGAAATTGCATATTCAATTAGAATATCGTGTTTTATTGAGAAATGTATCTGCATTTATGAATAAAGAAACCGTGTACCGCTGGCGAATTTCAGCAAGTTCGACCAACTTCGACAAGTAAAAGTAAAAACAAGTGATCGCCATTTAACGACTGTAACGGAAAAATAAACGTGCTAGCAGCCGACAGTAAAGTAGTAAAAGAAAATAGGCGAATTACTTTAATTCAAAATTAATTAACAAATTAATGCGAAGCAGTGCGTTAGGTGCGACGGGAGCATCATTAAAAAACAATCATTAGTTTAATGGTAGAAATATAGAATTAAAAATATCAATATGCTTATACACTTTTTTGTTTAAATAAATAAAAATGTATGAAGAGGGTGGCTAAAAATAATTTTATACGTGGTAGAGCCATGCTGCAGTTATATTAGATGTATAGTGGTAGCACGAATGGGTCGGCTCGACCGGGGAAGGACCATGCTCTCATAGAATACCAGCGTGAAATAGTAGCTTAATGCTGCTGTGTTTCGTATTCGTATATTTCGTAGACCCTTTTTACTGGAAACGAGGTATTCCATCTTAGTCCTCACGGGTGACAACGCATCTGCATTTTGATTCGTAATTGAGGATAGATGTAGATGTCTATGGGCCACAGCAACCACTTACCATCAGGTGGACTGTGTGCTCGTTTGTCACCCTATCCTATAAAAAAAAGGGTGACAAAAGAGCTCACAGTCCACCTGATAGTAAATGGATACTGTGGCCCATAGACATCTACATTTATCCTCGATTAACAATCAAAACGTATACGCATTGTCTGCTCACTTCCTGGACAACACACCAGTTAAATGTTGGATTATATTTTAATGAGCTAATATCACATCAGCTCGTTAGGTATACCTCAGAACCTGAAAACTAAGTTGTACAACCAGTGCGTGTTGCCAGTGATGACCTACGGAACCGAGACGTGGTCCTTCACTGCTGGCCGTATGAGGACGCTCAAAGTCGCTCAGCGAGCTATGGAGAGGGCTATGCTCGGAGTTTCTCTGCGTGATAAACTTAGAAATGAGGATATCCGCATTAGAACCAGAGTGACTGACATAGCCTAACGGATTAGTAAGTTGAAGTGGCAATGGGCTGCCCATATAGCTCGAAGAACCGGCAACCGTTGGGGAAAAAGGGTTCTCGAGTGGCAGCCTCGTACCGGTAGGCGAAGTGTAGGGCGACCCCCCACTAGATGGAGTGACGACCCGGTAAGACATGCAGGAAGTCGATGGATGTAGGTGGCTCAGGACCGTGCTTTGTGGCATACCTTGGGGGAGGCTTATGTTCAGCAGTGGACTTGTGAAGGGCTGTAATGATGATGATGATGGGCTAATATAATGAGGTTTGAGGTTACAACTCGACTTCTTTTTATTTCCCAAAATATAAAAACCAGCTGAAAGTGATACCGTTTTCATCGCGGGAAGATGTGCTGGCAGCGTTCGAGCAACCCGTAAACACACACACACAGAGGTGGTCTGGAAAATGTGCTTGGTATAGTGATTCAAACGCATGAAACTTTGCTACTGGCAAGCTTGAAAAGATTTAATACTAAAAACTTTATCCATATAACTTTTTTAGTTTCGCTGTTCTAAGTGGCTGACGTGTGGCGGGAATTACACTGTTAAAATATAAAGTTTCATAATTACAACTTTGATAAAGGTAATAACAATAATAATTTCTTCCAGACCGAATTTCGATCACGGTGGCCATCCTCAAGGGAGACGACTTTACGTGGTAGAGCCACGCTGCAGCTATATTACTAGTATAGTTGTAGCACGAATGGGTCGGCTCGACCGGGGAAGGACCACGCTCTCACAGAATACCAGCGTAAAATAGCAGCCTAATGCTGCTGTGTGTCGTATGATGAGTCTAGAGAACCGGACCCCTGTTACTGGAAATGAGGCATTCTTATTATTATCTTAGTCCTCACGGGTGAAAACGCATCTGCATTTTGATTCGTAGATGAGGATGAATGTAGATGTATATGGGCCTTAGCAACCACTTACCATCAGGTGGACTGTGTACTTGTTTGTCACTATTATCCTATTAAAAAAAAAACACTAGCCATCGCCGCAAGACAAGATTATAGTGCCCAAGTGTATGCCCAAGCACAGGTGTACTCTTTGTTCCATCATTCTAGTAGTCCAACATTAAACCAACATAACCGGAGAATGATCAGGCGCAGGACCAACGGCTTTATACGCTTTCTGAGGCACGGAAGTGAAACACCGCCAACTTTTCAGGGCAGCTACAGATAATATCTTGATGGGAAAATAAACCCGGGACCTAATGATCTGCAGTCTTGTTTATAATAATTAGACCAATGAGGACGTCGATAAGAGCATTAATACAGTTTCAGTCTTATAAAATATTTACACCTATCTAGGTGGTGTATGTTGAACTACTTTATCTCATTAGATCAATTCTTAAAAAGATTTTTTTATACAATAAGAGTGACAAACGAGCACACACTCCACCTGATGGTAAATGGATGCTTTGGCGTGGCTTCACTCTACTACTATCTACATTTGACTTCTATTAAGAATTACCACCCCTGAGGACTAAGATGGAATGCCTCGATTCCAGTAAAACGGGTATTCAGCTCTCTACACTCACCATAGGAAACAGCAGCAATAATCTGCTATTTTAAGCCGGTATTCTGTAAGTATATAATATATTCAATTAAATTACTGGGGTCTCAGTAGTTCAACAATTTAATTTTAACGAATAACAACGAAAAAAATTAAAATTAAATGCGATAAAATCTGTAAAATTAGTTTTATTCGATATAACTAATACAGCACCATCTATTAAGTTTTTGTTTTTTAACATCATACATAAATTAATATGGATAGTAATATTAATTGCACTGTTTATTATATATTCAAGTTTGAAAATGAGAGCCTTGCGAGAAACTTTTGTAGCAATGGATAGTACCTGAAAATTTTATTTTCATTTTTCTGCAGGCGTTAAGTCTATAATACCGTTTATAAACTCGATGTGAATGTTTTCATTTACTATTTGCTTTTATACAAAGCAACATAACATCTTTACGGTGCCCATAAGTGTCTCGTTGGTCTAATGGTTGTTGTAGTGCGACTGCTGATCATGAGGTCCTGGTTTTGAAACCCGGGTCGGGCCAAAAATCAATTATTGAGTTTTTCCGTCAAGAAATTCTCAGTAGCTGCCCGGAGTCAGGAACTTGGCGGTGTTTCACTCCCGTGATTCAGAGAGCACGTAAAGCCATTGGTCCTGCGCCTGATCTCTCTTCGGTCGTGTCGGCTTACCGTCCCATCGGATTATAAGAGCATAGAGTAGAGTAATATATACCGAAATATAAGAGTGAGGGCATAGAGAGTGCACCTGTGCTTGCGCATACACTTACATGCTCACACAATTATATAATTTATTTTTATTCCCTACCTATTAAATAACACAAAAGAACTACCCGTAATAGTATAAGAAACCGAAGAGACTATTTATTTTCATGGTAGAACCATAATATGGTAGAGTTACGCTGCAGTCCTATTATGACTACAGTTGCTATGGGTTAGCTCTATCAGAAGAAGGACTTTACTCGCAAAGAGAGAGAAGGATATGATGGTGGAAAAATTTAATTAAATAATGCTCTCTCTCTTTGATAAGTCTGCAGCAGTGAAAACAATAACTCTAAAAACAAGTAATTCACTACCGTGGGTAACCAATGTCTGTAAAATAATGATCGATGAGCGTAATATGGCTCACGATGGCTATAGAAAATCCAGATCAGACGAACATAAAAAATATTACAAGGAGCTCAAATGTGTACTTTTGACAAGTATTTCAGGAGAAAAGCGGGCCTACTTCAATAGTTGAATTAATTCACAAGCTAAAAATAGCAAAATATTTTTAAAAATTTGAAATAAAAAATTTTTGTTGACCCCTCGTAAGACAAATCCTTGCCTTTCCATTTCAATGACCCAAACAAAATTAATGATCATTTCTTCAATATTCCGGGAGACAACGTAGTTTCCAATGCAGATATAAATTTTTTGAACATAATAAATTTTTATTAAGAACACTCAAAAAGCGTACTACGTATTATTAAAAAGAAACATCATCATCATTACAGCCCTTCACTAGTCCTACTGCTGAACATAGGCCTCCGCCAAGGAATGCCACAAAGCACGGTCCTGAGCCACCTGCATCCATCGACTTCCTGCATGCCTTACCAGGTCGTCACTCCATGTGTGGGCTCGCCCTACACTTCGCCTACTTGTACGAGGCTGCCACTCGAGAACCCTTTTTCCCCAACGTTTGTCGGTTCTTCGAGCTATATGGGCAGCCCATTGCCACTTCAGCTTGCTAATCCGTTGGGATATGTCAGTCACTCTGGTTCTTCTGCGGATATCCTCATTTCTATGTTTATCACGCAGAGAAACCCCGAGCATAGCCCTCTCCATAGCTCGCTCCATAGTCGCGAGCGACCTTGAGCGTCCCCATATGGCCAGCAATGAAGGACCACGTCTCAAATCCGTAAATTATCACTGGCAACACGCACTGGTTGTACAATTTAGTTTTCAGGTTTTAAGGTGTACCTGACGAGAAGATATGTCGTAATTTCCGAAACGCTGCCCAGCCGAGTTGAATCCGTCGATTGACCTCTCGGTCGAAGTTTGACTTACCTAGTCTGACTATTTGTCCCAGGTAAACGTACTCGTCAACAACTTCGAGCATAGTGCTCCCAACAACTACCGGCATAGGTGTGACATGGACATTAAACATGATCTTTGTTTTGTCCATGTTCATCTTAAGACCTATCCGTTGGGAGACACTATTGAGGTCATTGAGCATAGTGCTTACGTTCTCCAGCGATTGTGACATAAGGACTACATCGTCGGCAAATCAAAGGCGAGTGATATACTCGCCATTGATGTTTATACCGTCCTTTCCAGTCCAGTAACTTGAAAAGTCTTCCAATGCAGCGGTGAAGAGTTTCGGGGATATGACGTCACCCTCTCTTACGCCTCTCTGCAGTTGGATAGATTTCGAACTCTGGTTCTGTACTCGGATAGCCATCGTAGCCCTACTGTACAAACACTTCAGCACTTGATATACCGACAGTCAATAAAAAAATAACTACATATATGCTATAAATCTAATCGGAGTATATATATTCCGGTGAGATTTATAACGCTCCCCATGAGCTCCTACTTTTGATTGTTTTGAGAAAGAATTCCTAATGATACCTGAGCTTTCCTATGACAAGAACTCGAATTCTAGATTATGTTTAAAATTTCCTACTACAATGTACAAAGTACATAAAGACACTGTATAAAGTGTACAATCTGTTATTTTATATGTAAGAAATAATTGTACCTATTTAGGATTAGAGTTAGGATTGCCAGATGGTTGAGATTCGTCTGGATTCTCCCGACACTAGCTCCAAACTTCCAACAAAACTCAAAATCTCCAGACAAACACCTCTTAGAAAAGTAAACGTGTGACCTTTGATTAAATGAAAGTCAAGTAATTAGGCTGAACTTTGAAGTAAATTGACATATTTTCTGAATACTACTAAAGAATCCAAACTGGTGGATTCTAGTAAAGCCCAATGCCAAAAACATGCGACAACCTAAAAATTAAGTGTATTTAAATTCATTTTGTTTAAAGTACTTTAAAGTAATATTTGTTTAAAGTAATATTTATTTCTCCCGACAACCCCAAAACCACGAATTTTTCAAAATTTGCCAGATATTTTGGTCTACCGATCTGGCAACCCTATTTAGAGTCCAATCACAAATTCTTAATTCTTAATTATTATTTTATGTGTTTGCTTTGTTGCCCCTAATTCCATTATTCAGTCCATTATTAGTATTTCATACTAGTCTATAAATGATTACTCTTGGTCATGGGTGGTTTGGGAATGGTCTATCCAACGGACCCTCTGATTCTGTGATAGACTCTTTCGGTAGGAAAGTAAAGTTACAGCCTATATACGTCCCACTGCTGGTCACGGGCCTCCCCTCATTTCTGAGAGGGTTTTAGGACAAGAAAGTGTCCGCCACGCTGCCCCAATGCGTGTTGGCGAACTACACATGTCTTCGAAATATTCTTTTTTTCTTATTCCTCAGACATGCAGGTTTCCTCAGGATGTTTTCCTTCATCGCCGAGCACGTGGTAAATCAGCACTTAAAATTGCAATTAAAAATTGGTAAAAAAATAAAACAAACAATTTAGTTTATTTACAAGTTTTATTAACATTTGCTTAAATCTATATTAATCTATCAGTTCGTTATAAAGCTCTGAATATTTAAAGTATTCCTCTAATGGAGAATTTATCACTAGTCACTATTAACAAAATAAAACGAAGTCGCTTATACATATGGGTGTTTGTTTAATAAAATTAAACTATTTGATGGATTTTGTTTTAGTTCTTGTGTTTTACTGTCATATAAAAATACATTTCTTGTTTTGTTCAAATTAAAAAAGCCCTAAAAGAAAAATATCATCATAAGGAAGTGATGGCGAACTTTTCTAAATGACCCACGCGTTGATTTTTGTAAACTTATTCAAAGCAAAAAATATTATAAAAAATATTTATTTATCTAAAATGTAAAAAAAAGCATTTCGTTGCGAAGCCGTGAAAGAGAAGAAGAGAAAGGATTTTAAAATCCGAAAATAGTAGTTTTTAAACTTCCTCCTCTGCTTTCCAAGTGACGTACCAAGCTAGTTCTAAACAAAATAATAAACTAAATTCCCATTTAAATAAAAAAAATTCGCCATCGTTGTCATAGTGTATACCTTAGTACACAGACACGGAAAAACTCGCGTCCATTCAAAGCTGGGCGTGACGATAATGCTAATAACACGAAAGAAACTAATTCTTTCAAATGTATTGCGTTTAGTTAATTAATTTTTATATTTAGTACGTCCGACAAGATCCTTAGAAATCAATACTCGCGTATACTTAAGTTATTATTACATTTTTACTTCTACTATATGAACGGGAAATAGAGTAAATGGGGCTCTGCACTCTATTGTGAAGAGTCAAAATGTGTCGAAAAAGGCACGTATGGCAATTCACAATGCTGTGTTGGTCCCTACTTTAACGTATGGTAGTGAAAGTTGGGTGTGGCAGAAGAAGCACGAGAGTAAAATGAACGCAGTAGAAATGCGGTCGTTAAGAAGTATGTTAGGGCTGAATCTGACGACAGGGTGAGAAAATGTGTGATAAGAGAAGAGTGTGGTTTGCAAGATGATTTTGTGACTAGGATTAAGAAAGGAATGTTTCGGTGGTTTGGTCATGTGGAAAGAATGAATGAGGAAAGAGTGACAAAGAAAATTTATGTTGCAGAAGTGAATGGCAGAGTCGGAAAAGGACGTCCTAGACGAAAATTTATCGACCAAATTGGCGATTTATTGAAAACAGGCAAAATTAGGAGTACCCTTAACCGACGAACATGTGTGGTGTGTCAGGATCGTGCCAAATGGAAGACTGTAGTCTCTGCCTACCCCTCTGGGTGACAGGCGTGAGTTTTTATGTTTATGTTTTCTATATGAGCGACTGTAAACTAAATTCTGTTACAGATATTAAGTACTTCAGTTATAATATGATAGACATAATATTTTTTGCTTAAAATTAGTGGCGGCGTAAAAATATCGTCCCGAGAGTGTCGTAAGAGGCGACAGAGTGAAAAAATGAAATAGGAGATGGGCAGCAGCAGATTCGCGGTTGCCAACCCGCTTGCCAAGCTTCTCCTCATGAGGCAATCTATGAGGGAGGCCTTTTTTCAGCAGTGGACTTTTATACGCTATAGTGGATGGATGTATGGTGGAATATTTGGAACATGATAACTGTTGAATTGTTTGAACAAAAACAATTGTTTGAAAATTATTAGACCTTCCATTTATATGATATTTTTTAGGGATTTGTTTGTTAGGAGATTATATTATTAGTCTTACTGATATAGTTGCTAAACATCACAATTTAATATCACTAAATACAGCTATATATAAAACTAAGAAAATATTTGTGGTAGGATAAAATTTGTTAATATTCCTATGGTAACTAAAAAGGAAGAAATAGAATAGTAGTTAGTCGAATTTAAAGAAGGTTATTTATTTTCTACTAACTCCCGATTGCTAAATTAAAAAATAATTAATTTTTCTTTCTTCACTACGATCAATTTTATTATGTGAACGCAGTATTTATTATGAGCTGTTAGTTCGCCAAATTTTAATATATTGAATTTAAGCCATCAGTTAAAGCAGGACTTTGATATAAATATTTATCATGCACTTTATGCACTGTAGAAAAGAATGAGAAGGAAAACAAAACGTAAAATATAGAAACAAAAAAATTGTCGTAAGTCACTAGAAAACGGTCGACTAATAAAATTATTTCAACTCTATTTTTGAAAGTAACAAGGACTTTTAAGCTATTATTCAAAACTATATTTAAAGATTTTATAAATCTTTGTTCATCATGCTGTCGTAAATTTTTGTTACTCGAAAACTTCTATTTTGAAACTTAAATTAGACATCGGGAAGACGAAATATAAAGCTTTGAACGAAAGATATGCCTACATAACTAGAAGGAAATATAAGCTATTAAAAGAAAAAAAGTTATCTGAAAAAGTCAAAACAATGTTCATTTAAACGTTTCAACTTTTTAGTCAAAGGTTATTGGAATGAAATGGGACAAGGAAGAATCAAGGAAAACCAAGGAAATCACTTTCGCTGCCTGACTTCTATTCTTCTCGAACTCCGTTCTTCTGAGCTCAGAGTCCAGAATTGCCGCAGTACTCGCCTATGCGGTCCGATATGCACTCGAAAATGTCGAAAGAGACGTCGCAATTGCGACCGTTATCTGAAAATGTATTAAAAGTAGATAACAACGCAAAATTTAAAGTAAGAATATCCATTAAACTAAAATCAAAATTTTCGATTAAAATGCAATTAAGGTAGAAGAAAAGGTCTGACTGAAAAAATTAATTTAGTAAATATTAATAGAAAAAATAAAGATTTTTTAGAAAAAAAAAACCAAAAAAAGAGAAATTGTATTTGTATAGTTTAGGTTATCCAGTAACTCTTGGTTACACATGCGATTTTGCTATTGGTTGAATAAATTCGATTGTCCTATTAAATTTATTTAGATGTAACTCCACACGTCATGTATCTGTCGCAGATAACTAGCTTAGTTCAATCAACAGACACCATATTTACAGTTTGGAGAGTTTCAGTGCAAGGTGGCAGAAAGTGGAACTAAATTGAAATGAACAGGTTAGGCATGTAATGACACGTCATCGATCCAAGTCATTTGCCTAGATATTTGATCAATTGGTTGAGTACAATTAAGACCGCTAGTTTAACGGCACCGTTTAGTTAAAAGGCTGTAAAGTGTGTGTAAAGGACTGTTAACCGAAAGGATGATTAAGCTAGTTGGCTGCGACATATCCCCTAATATTTTATTAACTTCCCAGTGGGAAGTTATTGAATGGGTCCGATTTAGCAAATTGGAAATTTTAACATCTCCACGTTTAAAAGTCTTTAGAGTTGAATAGTATGGTTTTAAGATGATGTCCGTGTGTGCACATGTATGTATGTATGTATGTATTTTCGAATTCAATAATGAATAAAAGTATGTAATAAAAGACAATTCGCCTGCTAAGCGTAGCAGATAATGGTGAATATTCCCGCTGTGGGGTAATCTGTGTTCAACAGTGGATTTTAGCTAGAATGTAGTAAAATAAAATATAACTAGACCGATTTCGCTCTTTTAGAACATTTTAAAGCTTGTAATTTATTTCTGAAGCTATGCATAGCTTGGTAGATAGATGCAAAATGCTGTTTCCGAAATGTTTTCGATTCAAACAAAGTACTTGGCTCAATAATTAAAACATAAGAAACATAAATATAACTTTTATAACACAATATCTAATAAAATCTCTGAAGTAAATGTGACTAAAAGACACAAAAGTATTATTAACTTTTCGCCAAATTATTCACTTCTCCAAGTGTCGATGGTAACCGAAATTAAAAGAATTGCTAAATAAATTATTGGAACTAACCCATTGGCACGGTCCTTGAGAACTTGTCATGGTTCCTCATGAGACAATCGCGCGAAGCATCCAGAACGGCCATGAAATAACCACGTTCATTGACACCGTCGGAGTACAGTCCCACGAGACCCTCCAGTGTTGGGAATCCATAGCCGTCCACCTGAAATAATCATTTTTGTACATTATATAATAATACCTAAAACAAGTTGCACTCATCTTATTTTTATATTAATACTTCACTAATAAAAAAAAGCACGAGAGTAGAATAAATGCTGTAGAAATGAGGTCATTAAGGAGTATGTTATGGCTGAATCTAAATGACAGGGTAAGAAATTGTGTGATAAGAAAAGAGTGTTGTTTGCAAGATGATTTGTGACCAGGGTTAAGAAAGGAATGCTTTGATGGTTTGGTCATGTAGAAGGAATGAAAGAGGAAAGAGTGACAAAGCATATCTATGTGGCAAAGGTGAACGGCCGAATCGGTAAGGGACGTCCTAGGCGAAAGTTTATCGACCGAATTGGCGATATATTGAAAATGTGCTAAATTAAGAGTACCATTAACCGACGGGCATGTATGCGTAGTTATATTGATGTGATGGAGGCGAGAAAGGTATGTCATGATCGTGCAAAGGTGCAAAGGTGTGAGTATTTATGTTGATACCAAAAATACAGTTGCAGCCAGGCTCTGCCAAGTATAAACATTAGTGCTTAAATTCGACCAGACTCTTTTGCAAGACGCCATAGACAAGTCATAGTTAACATCTATAATCGTGTAGTACGATGGTTAAATTCTTTATAAATACATCATTATCATCATCATCATCATCATCAACTTCTTCTCAGCCTATCAAAAGTCAACATAGGCCAGGCATATGAGGCAACGCGTAGAGGTGATATTTGCCACATTTGCCACGCTTGGCAAGCGAGTTTTGAACCGCAGTTTTTTATTATTTTGAGTAGTTGTCAGGAAGATGCTCCTACCCATCTCCTGTGTCATTTCTCTTCTTCACAAAGTGGATATTCCCTTGCGGCCACTAGACGTCTCATATTGATAGTCTGACAAATTAATACTATAGTAAAAATAAAACGAAAACATAAACAAAATAAAACGATGTCATCTCTAACCGACCCTGTAAAATAGCTCTTTTGCTATGGCAATTCATCTAAATAAATATATTATTAGGTATTTAGGACATAAGTCAAAATTAATTTAAAGCTACGTATGGAATATAAGACAAAAAGGCAATTAGCCGACCAACAATATCATTTATAATAAATCAACTTTATAGTTCTACATCGGTTTCAAAAGTCACTGGAAACGATTTTAGTGCGCCGTTATTAAAATGGAAGGTTGGAAGATTCAGTGCTTAATCACTTAAACCTTGAAAAATGCACTATTTCAATATAAGAATTAATAACACCACCTTTACGGAGTTATTTTATGACAGTTTCATTTATGTTCCAGGCTTCTTTCCGATCGTTTCGAATAGAAGACGAATTTCTTTTTCAAGTTTACGACTTAGTGCGCATGTTTTATAGTTAACAAATTGGAGCAATCAACTCGTGACAGAACCATAAAGCATTAAAACTCGATTTCTTTTTAATTATTTTAATTTTACAAGCGAGAACAGCTGACCTTGAACGTGTTGATCGGGATAATACCCTTTGATAAAAAATACCAAGGGTTTTTGCAATTGCTTAATTATATAACTCATTCTTTGAAGTCCAATTTTAATATAGCAAAAATTACAATGCTATAAAATTCAATTAGGAGGTTATATTTTAAAACATCTACGTTTTATATTAGAACTACCTGTATCATTTAGCTCCTGTCTCCTACAGTTCTTCTGTTATATCGTTTGATTATAACGTGACCTTATATAGGCCTTGCAGTTAAATTGAGCTCGAAACCGCAAACCACGACTATTCACATGATTTTATACAATATATATTATTGTTACGCTCGCTAATAGAAGTAGAAGTCCTAAGTAAAGATGCACTTGTATATAAATATTTTAATTAATGCTTCATGTAAATATTTGAAGCTCACTAGTGCATAGTAAACTCGATCAGGCCAGCCATAAGACGCTCAAAAATCGTCTAACCTAACCTAACTCCTGCAAAACGTGCCGGTAAAGGCAAATCTTTTCCTACAACAGTATTATCCAATCAGTAACCTCTCAAGAGCAAAAAAAGAAGAAGAAAAACTAATAAATTTAAAAATAATATTAACACACCCAGATCACTATTTGTGATCGACTACACCAGCTCTTAAAATACCACTGCCATATTAGGTATCTCATATTGTGCGGACAATCGCAATAACCAGCCGTCTCGCATCTTTGACGTGGCTACCCGACACCGGTCTGGGTATTTTAAGTCTGCATGTTGTCGTAAACAAGATGGCTTCACCGTCATCTATTCGAGACCGTAGACCCTTTCGAGCATTTCCCAAAGTAGCTTATTACGACACCGTCAATATGAAATGGGATGATGGAATCTCCTGCCATCACAATGAAATCTTTTGTCCATCAACGGAAAAGGAGTAGATCCCGTCGGAGCCCAAGAAGCTAAGGCTCCGTTAACGAACGAGCTTTTGTTGTACATACTCGTATGCAGAGGCACTCGGAAACTTTAATATATCCTGCCTCCCAATGGCTTTTCTGTCCGTTTACGCTATTATGGTACGTTCAGTTTACGCTATTTTAGCACAAAAACAGCACCGCTACCTTATAAATAATCGCAAACCGTGGTGACCTGCAAACCAAAGAAAATCAGCTCAGAGGTTCCGAACGCGAGCTTTCAGACGTTGTCCCTAGGCTTACCAACTTCAAAAAAGGCATTTCCGGGATTACCCAGCTCGATATCCGGGACTTGGGTATATTACGCGGGACATAACTCATCATATACAAATTGGTTAGAAAAAAGCACAATATATTTTTAATCATTTATTAAAAAAAACAATACAAATGTTTGGCAAACTTACTTAAAATTTTTCAGTATAATTTATATTTTTGTTTTAAAACTGTACTTATTTTGCGATTTTGTGCATTTTACCAAGTTTTGTTTTACAATACGTAGTTATAAAATTCACTGCATTTGTGAACAGAACATCGATCGCTCCTCATCCTCACGCGATATACGTAATACCTAGGTATTAAGAAATTTTAATAATGTGCAACTAATTAGTGTATTAGTAGTGGAATTGGTACGAGATTTCCGGGACAAAAGGCGTCCCGCAAGGGGTCACGGCGGGACGGCCCATAATTGACACACAGATGTGGGACGTCCCGGAAAATTCAGGACGGTTGGCAAGCCTAGTTGTCATAGTGTAAGGTTAGACGGAAGAGCCAATTATTATAGAATAGTCCGAAATAATATCGGATAGATTGCAGCATTGAATATTTATCGAAAACAATCGAGCTATTGTAAAATAAAGAAAAAATGATGCCAATCGACACGGTCTATTCAATAGAAATTTTAAACGCTTGAAATTTAATCGTGTCACATTATCTTTGTAATCTGTGTAAAATGCGTTAACTCTTACTTTTAAATATAAAATAGTGAGTACAAAGCGATACTTACCGCTTTCACTTTCCGGTAAACGCACTGCAATAGGCACTGGAAACAAAGAAACATTATAGTTTTAATAAAATCGTTTTTTTTTTAAGTAAAGAATAGTAGTAACTGTAAGCTACATCAAGTAAGCTTAAAATTCTTGTGCTAAGAGTGGTTTACGACGATAATTTTTTATAATTATATTTCAAACATATCGATGTAGCAATGAAATTTATTTCTAATTTATATTAACTTATAGTTTTGTTAGAAAATGGTTTTGAAATTAAAAAAAAACTAAAGCCATTTCGAAGATTAGTCTGGAGAAACAGACAGACAACAATTTTAATAATGGTTATCTATACTTTAATAACATATAATGTTCCCTGGATATTAATAGAAATCAGTTATTTCGACGTTATTAATAATTCCATATAGTATAGATTTATTAAACTTGTTGGTTTTCTCTAAGACAGGTGATAGATCCGTTTTTATCACTATTAGTATATCACTTACATCATACAAGTACTTACTCTACCATCTAACTTGACTTGACTTGGGCGCGCGTGACTTGCTTGCTTGACCACAGAAAGCATTAAGTCAGAAACATCTGTTCAGAGTTACTATACAATTGCATTCTGATCGAATTTATATAGGTACCAGATTCTTAATTGATCGGACGAGCCTAAGTGAATAAAATAACTGCCTTATTACAACTAGTAATTTATCTTATTATAAACTATTTTTGTAATAAGGCTCTAAGGCATTTTTGTAATAAGGTTCAGGTTTTAGTTAGAGTCCATTTTAATAAAGAAATATCCGTAGAAATTATACGGACTAAAATGTAAAGTATGGAACTTGATAGCTAATGTAAACTCCTTTCGTGAAAAACACTTTTCTAAAACAAACTTTTTGGTGAAAAAAAATATTTACTATTATTTTAAAATTTATGTGTTTGATTAGTAAATCGTTTTAAAAACTTGTTACGTGGTAGAGCCATGCTGCAGTTATATTAGTAGTATAGTTGTAGCACGAATGGGTCGGCTCGACCTGGGAAGGAACACGCTCTCACAGAACACCAGCGTAAAATAGCAGTTTATCGCTGCTGTTTTTTGTATGGTGAGTGTAGAGTACCGGAGACCCTTTTACTGTAAACGTGGCATTCCATCTTAGTCATCACGGGTAACTACGCATTTGCATTTTAATTCGTAATCGAGGATAAATGTATATGTTTATGGGCTACAGTAACCATTTACCATCTGGTGGGCTGGGTGCTCGTTTGTCAACCTTATCCTATAAAATAAAATTAAAGACTCAAAACGAACATAGTTTAAAGCGACACTATTCATAAACTATAATTTGTAAAAAGACTGCACCGACAAGGAAATTACCTGATGATTTTGACGTGGTTGAACAGTTTTTACTAAGAATGATCGCGATTAAATCCGATTTTAAATTAAAAAAGCATTGAAATCAGTCTATCCGTTTGAGAACTAGGAACTAGGATTCCATAATAAATTCCATAATAAGAATAGTTCTACTAACAAAGAAGACATTTGCTGTCAAATTCCATACACAAATTTCAGTTCGCATTTTTCCGCGGAACTTCTTTCATGATACAAATCTTAGTTTCAAGCTGAGCTAATTTTTGTAATAAGGCTGACTTGATTAAAACGTATAACATCTCCTTTTTGTGTGTAGGAGTTTAAAACCATTTTTGTTTTCTTGTACGTAAGCTCATTAGCAAACTTTTATATGTTAAGTTATAAATGGTCATTAAATAAAAATAAAAATAAAAATACGCACCCCAGCTATTCTCTTCTCATCGTGGGTAAACGGCACCTCACGCTTATTACGTCGCCTCTGTGCTGGCATTGTGTGCTCCTCTTTTATTACGTCTAGCGCCTCTGAAATTAAATTAAGGATAATATTTTAATATCTACTTATTCTTCACACAGTCTTAACATTTTTTTTATTCTTTTATTCCTATTTTTGTGAAGTGTTTGGATTTGACTTTGGTTTAAAAAATATCTTATATTTTTAATGACAACATCATAGATATCTGCTCACCGTGTAGTGGCTATATAAGAGTAACCACCACACCGTAATATCGTCTCGTGGGTGTTGTAAAAGCGACAGAAGGAAACCAAGACAGGGGATAGGTAGCAGGCTTCCTAATAACGACTTGAAATAATAAAAAACTGCGGTTTGCAACCCGCCTGCCACACGTGGCAACTATGGCAACATTACTCCTGTGAGACAGCAGTGGACTTTAGAGGTTGTAATAGATGGATGGAAATTGGTCTGTAATTCAAAATTTAGACGAACGAATCCATGGTCACAACTCATTAAAACAAAAAGAAACTCAATATTTTGTGTTTTTATTCAGGTATGCTGTTTTTAACGATTTAAGTATGAAACTTTTACGTGGTAGAGCCATACTGCATCTATATTGTGGTTACAGCATTAATGTGTCGGCTCGACCGGGGTAGGCGCTCTCGCGGAATATCAGCGTAAAATAGCAGCTTAATGCTGCTGTGTATCGTATGGTTAGTATAGAGAACCGGAGACCGGTAAAAATACTGGAAATGAGACATTCCATCTCAGTCCTCAGGGGTGACAACGCATCTGCGTTTTGATTCTTAATTGAAGATAAATTTAGATGTCTATGGGCCACAGCATCCACTTACCATGAGATGGACTGTGTGCTCGTTTGTCAGCCTTATTCTAAAAAGCAAGTGATTTTTTTTTAATTTCGTACTAAAATAATTTAATATACCATGTTTTCATATTCCTACATTGTCATCCGATTCTGAACTATTTTCAAAAATTTCAAGTCTCTGGCTCATTGGGAAGTTGGTTAAATTTGAGTTGCAAGATCCCATCCAGAACGACAGGTAGACAAACAAGAAAATGACTTATTAAAAAAGTAGTAAAAAACCATGCTTTATAAAGACATAGCGCCATCTATCGGAATCAGAGTCCAATTCTGAAATTCGGAATGCGATTATAAAGATAATAAACGTTTCACAGGAATGCAGTTTAGTATACGTAACGCGAAGTTACCAGAGTATAGTGGACTTTATAAATATAAACAAGTTTATCTAGGACAGGTAGGTCACGCAGTCTAAGTACGTTCACTTTCAGTGAAGTAATAAATCTAGCAATATATACTTTATAGTGCTTGGATGAGACAAGATGCACGCTTTACGTAGTTAAAAATAACATTTCTTGTAGATTCCTTTGGGATTTTGTGTTACATATATTATGTTAGGATTGCCAACCATCCTGTTTTCCCAGGACATGCATATACACATAATAATAATGTGTATATTTCAAATAGCAAAGCTGACAAATATAAAACCAATACAAGAAATCATCTAATTATTCTGCATATTTTTTGAAGTGAAAACTTCTTTGGAATCGTCGCGATTTGAAACTAAAACGCGGCACTAAAAAGAGACAAACATATACATCCATAGGATTTAGCCTGCGAGAGAATGAAATAGAATATAGTATAGAGTGTTTCCTATTATATCGGTTTGCTTTTCGGAACTTTTCATTTCTACTGCGTGTGAATTTACAATTTATTTTGATTCTACACATTTTTATATAACTGTAGTGACTAACGAACTTACAGCTATATTATGGTTGTAGCACGAATGGGTCGGCTCGACCGGGGAAGGACCACGCTCTCACAGAGTACCAGCGTAAAATAACACTGTTGTGTATCGTATAGTGAATGTAGAGAACCGGGGATCCTTTTTACTGGAAACGAGGCATTCCATCTTAGTCCTCAAGGTTGGCAACGCATCTGCATTTGGATCCTTAATCGAGGATACATGAAGATGTATATGTGCCACAGCATCCACTTACCATCAGGTGGACTGTGTGCTCGTTTGTCACCTTTATTCTGTAACTAAAAGTATAAGTAAAAAGGCGAATCCTCCATATAACGGAATTCTTGAGCCACCCATGTCCAGCACTGGACGTTTATGGCCTGAAGAATAAGACGAATTCTTTAATTAATTGTTACATTCTAAAAATTATTTATCAAACCCAATGGTTTAAACAGTGATTTTAAAAAAATCTGCGTACATAGACTACTGAAAAAACAATTATTCCTTTTGTCACTGTCACAACTAATACACCCTGTAAATATATTGAAATCCATCAAGCCCTTTAGACTACAAAACCTACCAAAGAAAGAGACATACATACGTAAATGATGTATGTACCTATACGTAATCTTTCTCTCATTTCATAGAGGGTATTGAATGGGAAAGCATCCTCCGTGATACCCCGTTACCCTTACCTTTATAGTCTGTCAAAGATCCACCCCAGAGCTCCACGTTGGCCTCCCCATGGATTGCCTCATATGAAGATATTTGCCATAGTTGTCAAGCAAGGCAAGCGTTTTAGCAACCGCAGTTTTTTTATTTTAAGTTGTTATTTGGGAGACGTTGCTACCCTCTTATTCTGGTTTGCGGTTAGTTCCCTCTATTGCCTCTTACGACATCCACGGGATGATCCTTACACCGCCACTGCACAGTCAACCCGTGCTACCCCATTGTACCTTCCTCGCGATGTTTAGCTTCTCATGTCGCTGCCAATCACGTCCTACAATCTACTTTCAATTAATAAATATTATCGTTAACGAGAGCGACACTGAAAGTTTTTAGAACTGGCCACTTGTAAACGATGTAATAAAAAATAAGTTCAAATTTTGAAAAAAGAACTCTTTGTCAATATTATTGTGTACTATGTATTTTATTAATTTGTCAATCGATAATTTCCACCACTCGGGACAGTAGTTTCGACACCGTTCGATTCGCTATTACTTACTAACTAAAGCTTATTATGCGAACACATTTTCTTTAGTTATTATGCGAACGATGAATTTCTACAGGAAATTGTAACACCATCGCCCTGCTGTTGCCTAATCTGATTAATTAGATTTGATTGAAAATAAAATGTTACTTAATTGTAAAAGTAAAAAAATTACTGTCAATATACGTCAAAATACGTCCCACTCTCGTTTCGCTCCCAGGCCTTCTCTTATTTCGGAGAGGTTTTTGGAAGTGTCCATGGCATTGCCATAATGCTGCTTGGTAGACTCCACATGCCTTCAATTTTTGTATTGCTCAGAAATGTTTACTTTACGCTTTTCACTTCCCTGCCGAGCACGTGGTAAATCAGCAATAAGAATTGCATTAAAAATTATTTGGAAACTGCGGAATTCGAACTTGTGTTGATCGCATACTGTGAAATTTACATAGCGATGAGTACCATGGCTCCTTGTTTATTGTATATTAAGTTTAATGCGGCACTTCAGGGATCTGCTTATTCAGTAATAATTAATAATAAAAATATAAATTACTTCGCAACCTTCCGCTAGCTAAATACAATGATGTGTCTTACCTGGATTGAAGAGCACCACAGACGATTACCTGGAATAGTGGTGTTGGAAGTAGTGGTGCCGGGAGTAGTGGTGCTGGGACTAGTGGTGACGGAGTTAGTGCATGCAATTGAGGTAGGGCGGGAGGTGCTCTTCAATCCAGGTAAGACACATCATTGTATTTAGCTAGCGGAAGGTTGCGAAGTAATTTATATTTTTATTATAATGGATTTCCGCAAAGTAACGCCTGATTCTATCAATCATTAATAAACTATATGCGTGGTAGAGTCATAATGCAGCTATATTATGGTTGTGGAAAGAATGGGTTGGCTTGACCGAGGGAGGACCACGCTCTCACAGAATTCTAGCGTAAAATAGCAGCTCAATGCTGCTGTGTTTCGTATGGTGAGTGTAGAGAACCGAAGACCAATTTACTGGATACGAGGCATTCCATCTTAGTCGTCAAGGCTGGCAACGCATTTGCATTTTAATTCTTAATCGAGAATACGTGTAGATGTCTATAGGCCACATCATCTACTTACCTTCAGGTCTATTGTGTGCTCGCTAGTCACCCTTATTGCATTTAAAAAAAAACGAAAAGAAAACTATATTAAATTTTTAACATTACAATACAATTTATCGTTGACTTTCCGGATGTGGTTGTTTTATACTAGAACATAGGTATTCATCCACAAAAGGAAAATTTGACATAACAGAACGCTTAGTATGAGAATTCGGGCACATAGTGCGGAACGTCTCTCACTTTTGATGCAGTTATCCGTCACCGGTATGTGTTATTTGCGAGATAAAACACCCGGACTGGCAAAGGCCCCTTATTAAAAGTACGAAACGTATCTGGGTACTGTGGTCTATTCGCCAGCCAAGTACGACAATGAAGATAAATCTTCCTACAACAATTACAATTCTTCTACAACGACAATTCTACTCTCGGAGACCACAAGACTTTTTACGCTATTCCATAAGTCAAAAGTGACGTGTGTGATGGAGTGATAAATTCCATTAAGCATAACTTTCAATAGCTATGTCTATATTTTTTATCTTTTTTTAAAGAGGGCTTTATAAAATCAATATAAGCCACCCCCATTTTACTTACATTCTTTTATCCTCTTTTAAGTCCAACTTGGAACATTTTGCATTTTACAGCATTCTGGCTTCCCCAGATAATGGCAAGGCGAAAATACTGTCACAAAATTCGATATCTAATTTATTTATATTATATTTATTGCAAAAATTTGCTCTTTTAGTCTCAATTCGAACGCACTCCACCAAAATATGCAATACATCCTCTAATTAGCCACATTCTAAACAGTTAAGGGATTCGACCTGTCCCATTAAAAAAAACCAAAGCTATTCATTGGTATGTGTCCCGATCGAAATCTTATAGCTGTAATAATATCGGTCCTGCTCATATTGGCCCTATCTACCCATGAAGATTTGGAAATATTTGGTTGAATAGTTTTATACCATATTGCTTTTGTTAGATATCACTCATTCAAGTATTCCTTCCAAAGATTGACACGTCTATATTTATTTTCTGATAAGTAGAATGTTGTGCTGTGGGTATCAAAACATAAATAAATAAAATCAATATCAATATACAACATGTAACATAATTAACGCACTTTGAGAAAGTAGTTTGTTCAGAATCGTTTACTGAATCGATTCCTATCATTTTTAATATAGGTAATTTTTTATCCCTTAAATAATTAAAACTACGTAAATTACAGTCACACTAAATCTGTACAGTCAAAACAAACTGAAATGGACCGTAACTTAAGGCAATAAGAACTTTTAGGAGTGCAGTTTTATTTGTATTATTACATTCTGTCATTCAATAAAAATAAAGAAAAATGAACTTTATTTCAAGCACGTTAAAGTCTTTGCGTTCGAGGATTTGTACTGTGACCACAATATTCTTCCGGAATTAGTACAACTAATTTGATAAATAATCAGTCCATAAACTAAAAATTCAGTGTAACTACAACATAATATACTAATTGGGGTGTCTGAGGGTGTGCGTTAATTACGTTACATATTGTATATAACGGGAGTATAACCGTAATCATAAACATGGATTCAGACACACCTATGTATATAACCTTCATGCTCATATTTCGCAGAATTTCCCATATAGTTGAATGCACATCGCATGACAGTCCTAGATCCAGCTTATGCAATGCTTTTGCAATACGTTTGTATATGGGACGCGATTGCGGTTGGCGTTAAAGGCTCCGCTTTGATTGCAAGGGTGACCTTTTGCAATGTGCTATCAACCTCCATTACTATTCAGCCGCAATTTGTTCCAGAAACGGTGGAACTTTCTATGAGTTCCATTCCTCTACAAAAACTTTCCGTGTATTAGTGAATATAACACTAAAGTGTTGTTAATACGGCGTAATGTGACAGGTCGTTCACTTGTGAACACCATCAGCGTCATACTTGTGAACAAGTGTTGCTTGATGGTGTTGGGTTTGTTTGGGCTCGCAACACATTTATTAGCTTTAATTTTGCATACTATTTTATTTTTATGCAATTTTATTAAACAACCCGCTTAGATAACCTATAGATCTAATTCCTTTTATTTTCAATTAAGATAGTTGTAGCATTAATCTTTAAAACCCAAATAACGTAACTACGGAATTTCTTTCGTCGTTTCTTCTTCGGACAGAACCTCATTTTGAGACGGTAGTAGATTAAAAAATATGTTCAGTTGACGTCACGGATGTTACAAAATACTTGCGCCGAAAAATAAATAATTTTCATTTAATTTGATTTCAATAGAGATTTTTACTATTAGATGTGGCTGGCGTTATATTTTTCATTCAATTAATAAAATTACACTGTACCCACAGGATAAATTCCCTTACAAAGAGATTAGTAATAATATTAAATTTAAATTTTAAAAAACCCCCGAAACAAAAAGAGCTGATGATCTTCAAACGGATGAAGGAATTTTCTTGAATCATAGCTAAGAACACTTTCGATCAAGTCACCTTTCAAACAAAAAAAAAACTAAATCTAGATCAGTTCATCCGTTTGTGAGCTACAATTCAACAGACAGACACAAAGGTACACAGTTACACATGTTAAGGCGCTACTCCTAGCGAACGACCTTGAGCTTCCGGTCCGTCTATGCTTCTACACTCCACGCGCTCTCGCTACAATAAGAGTAAGAAATACGCCAAAATTTTTAAATATTTTCTTTATAAAATCGAATTTTAGTCCTTTGAAAATATTAAATAGATCAAAATGTTAATTAATAAACTACATATCAATTAGTGACAATCGCAAAATAAAATAATGCTTACTTTATGAGGAGATGCATGTTACAATAATTACATCGCATTTTTAGTTGTGGGAAGATCCATCAGATATTTACTCCTTTAAAATAAATGGAATTGGCTATTTGGAATCAAGATTAATTATGTAGATATTTAATAGATTTTTTATAATATAAAAACCTCACAAATAACGACTAGCGCGGCATTTTGCTCAAACATGCACCTTCAACGTATAACACACCTCTGTTTGCGTCCGGGGTTAAAAACACAGTAAGTAAATGAATCAATTTGTGTTAATGCTTTCACTGTTCGATTTGCAGATAGAATATTAAAACAGTAGCAATGATCCATATGTGAGTCACGGGTTAACGAAAAGGGTAAATATGTTTAAACTGTTTATTTTACACCTAGTTTGAACAGTTATTACACTAGGGTATAATAATATCCTTCAAATGGAAATTCGGTCATGGCTCCGACTCTCAACGAAGTCTAGTTATCTGCGCAGAACGGGACCAAGTGTGCATGCGCAAGCAGAAGTGCATTCTTTATTCCCTTACTCTCATAGTCATGGGATGATAATCCGACACGATCGAAAAGAGATCAGACCCAGGGCAGGCAGGGACTGTTACTGAGAATTTCTAGTCAGAAAACTCAAATACAACTGATTTTGGCCCAAACTGGGATATACTAGACCAAAGAGGCAGTCGAGGGTAAAAGTAAAGGTATAATATAAAAGTATAATATAACTAGCGATCAGCCCCGGCTTCGCACGGGTGATGTCTGGATTCAACAATAACGCCACCTACCGGGTCCAACTATGCCTATAACCTTCGCGGAAATGCAAGCAATATGTTGAGAAAGTTTTACCTAATCTGATGAATGGTATGGCACCGCATAAAATACGAACTAACAAATATTAATTTTTATATATTAGTTTAGTACGTAAGGGTAATTTTTTTGCCGAAAATCTGACAAACATGCTTATTATGTCTGAGGTTTAATATTGAAATAAATTTACACCGTCTCAACTTAGACGACTCGCATGTTTGCGGCTTGTTTAATGCTTTGCGTAATCTAGATGATTATCCCATCATCGGAACCCGTGAGATAGTTCTGATATTTCTCATTGTTGTCTAACGACGATTGTAGGATGAAATGGTGTGTTCGTTTCCCTTGCGCCGACGTCACACGCCGACGTCAATATTTATAAACATAAGGTACAGTTTATCTTATATATATATATATATATATATATATATATATATATATATATATATAATATATATAAATCAATTGCTATTTGTTGGGGGGGGGGGTGTTGGCCGTTTGCTTAGTGGTAAAACCTTTTTTCTTTTTTTTTTTTTTTTTTTCTCTTCCCTACTAGTATTTTGGTTTTTTTTTTGACTTTTTTTTATGATGGGGGTGTTCCTCTCTTGTGTAACTTGGGCTTTGATCTTTTCCAGTCTCGTTTTCGCTTTCCTACCACTTTCTTTCTGTCCGCGTAACAACTGCGCATTATTAAGCTGATCCATATTTGCATGTTAATCGAGTCATGAATATCCATTTTTTTTAATTTTGTCTGTCCATGTATCTGTTTCGTGTAGTGGCAGTGTAAAAATATCCACTACCCCATATCTTCCCGTGGGTGTCGTAAGAGGCGACAGAGGGAGACAAGCAGGAGATGGGCAGCAGCATATTCCTTATAACTACTCAAAACAATAGAAAACCACCGTTGACAACCCGCTCACCAAGCGTGTCAACTATGGCGAAATCAAAGGGATTTCGCCATATTTCGCCATATGAGGCAATCTATAAATATAAATGGTCTTTGACGATCTTAAATGTAAATAGCACATATTACATCCTTTCCAGGCAAGGCGGTGGCGGATCACAAGCTGTCAATAAATACTTTCTATTTAAAAAAGAATGGTTTAACTTATAATTTAACTTTCCCCGCGAGACACGTTTGAAGTTACATGCTTTAAGGCACGTAGTGAACCAACCACATTTTTAATATGGAGTAACGAAGCAAGTTTAATTCTCACAGTTAAAAAGCTATTCCTATTCTTGTTTCTACAAAATGAAAATAGCAAACTGCTACACCGGACACATAAGCGAAGTCAAAGTAATTGCGAACAACGGTGGTATTTAATGTTGCTTTCAAGTTTATTAAATGACTGTAATCTTATTGTTAGAAGTGTGGAAAGTTTATTCTCAAGAAAGGTAATTGGTTGCGCGGAAAACCATTCGCGTTTTTTATTTTTGACGGTAGGAACTTGTAGAATCATTATTTCCTTTCCAAACAATATCATCCGTACCCTCCTATCGACACATCGGGGTGGTGGGGTGGGAGGGGAAAGAAGACGATTCTAGAACATCGCGTAATCACCCGAGCCGAGGATATATAAGACACGCGCGACCGATGCGCGAGCCTCTTCTCCCGCCGCAGTCGTCGTTGAACTACAACCTCTTCTCCCGCCGCAGTCGTCGTTGAACCAACTCTTCTCTCCTGACGCACCACTGGGGCCCCAGAAGTGTCTGTCCAGAGGAGGTTCCGGAAGTCGCCGCTATAGTGATCGACAGGAAGAAGAAACCCCGGTGAGTCAATATTCCTTAATTATACCTGCTTGCTAATAATTTAACCCGCTCCAATCTGTGTTTTTTTTCCTAGTCAAGCAGGATTCCTTTCATCGATTCGACAAGTAATAGTTTAGTTTAGGGAAGAGCGAGTGCATTGTACCGCATGCTATAGTAGTCGCCTTATGTAAGCGTAGAAGCAATCGCATATACAGTCCACTTTAGTTAATATCTCGCGTAATAGGTTTGAAGTTTGACCGGGGAACTAGATTTTCGGTAGCCTTAAACACGTGGCTCCACCATTTTATGGTCCTTCGAGCCGGATCTGGATTGGTGTTTAGTGGTTATCCAACCATTTTCTGGTCGAATTATTAAATTAATTGTTTAGATAACGCACTCTAATTTATAGAATAGACTTAAATAGTGTTCGTTTAAATTAAAATTTTGATTTGTTACTCGCAAACAGAATTATTCATTTAATAGCGCTCGTATTTGGTTAAATTTAAAGCTTATTAAATAATTGAAACGGCGTGATAGCAACCGTTTGATACGCTTACCCCGCAATTTTATAAAATTATTAGGTTTAGCAAACGACGCGTAGCCTTGACTGCATCGGGCGCTCGATCTGATTACGTAATACGGCACGCCGAGTATTCATCCTACGTCGTTTATGCGTGTGAGATTAATTGTGATTAATATAACTTTATTATAATAATTTAAAATGGCAGTTAGTGGAAGTGAAATCAAAATTAAAACGCTTTATGCCAAGAGGGACATACTCTTTTCGCGTATGCAGAATATAAGTGATTATATAAAGAACATTCATATAGAGGCAGTACGGGAGGCCTTTTTTAAATGAAATCGAAACGATAGATAATTTGCGGACAGATTACGAAAGAATATTAGATCAAATTAATCATTCGGAACTACAAACCGACCCGAAATACATAGTGAACTACCAACCGCTGCTGGCATTCGAAGATATGTTGTGTCGCGTGAAGAGAACCGCAAAATTGCTACAATCTCAAGGTGAAGCGAAGCCTGAAATGCAGGTACGCCCTCGTGACTCAATTAGGTTACCGCCAATAGATATTCCGGTATTCAATGGTGATATTAAGACGTGGCCCTTCTTCTTCAGTAGTTTTCAAAACAATATACACAACAACCCATCGTTATCGGACGCTGAAAAATTATATTACTTAATTAGTAAACTTAGTGGCAGAGCACAGTCGATCTGCTCGGGTTTTACACCTACAGCAAACAATTACGTATTAATATTTGAAACGCTTAAAACTAAATATGAAGATAGGAGAATGTTAGCTTCCGAATATTTGAACCAGATATTCGATCTTAAACCTATATCATCCGCGAACATCAACGGCTTAGAGCAGTTTCTCGATAAATTTGTGGCATCGGTGGCTGCACTTAAGAATTTGAAGTTTAATGACCTCATGGACGTGGTGTTTCTCCATATAGCATTAAAGAAATTAGACTCCGACACCGTGCGTGCGTTTGAAATGGAGCATCGTAGCTCGGAGATGCCTTCCTTTCATTCATTAGCATCGTTCGTGCGAGATCAAATAAAGGTGATGCAGCGCTCACCGAACGTTAAACAGGAGATTAAAAGGTGCGTCGACCGTAGACAGACTCAACCATCTAAAATAGCAGGGTCGTTAACTTACGTAACCGCTACGCCGACATCGCTCCAGCATACTTGTATAGTATGTAAAGATAAACACGGTAATTTATATAACTGTGCGACTTTTCGTAAATATTCACCAAGCGAACGTTATAAGTTAGTAAAAACAAACAACCTATGTTTGAACTGCTTAAGCGATAAGCATTTAGTTGCAAAATGCAATTCGAGTTCCGTATGTAGCAAGTGCGCCAGGAAACATCACACGCTATTACATTTTGAAAATAGCAACATAGCGGCGTCAAGTAAGGCGAATAAGGAATTCACCCCTACTAAGGTCAACGATTCTAGCGGTCGACCTGGTGATGTCGCTCTGTGCTCATTGGCAAATATGGGAGCACAACCTCCTTCAACCGTGTTACTGGGTACGGCGCGTATTTTGGTTAGGGATTCGCGTGGAAACAAACAAAGCGTCCGTGCACTGCTGGACAGCGGAGCCCAAAATAGCTTTATAACACGACAATGTTGTCAGCGCTTAGGCTTAGTAATAAATAGGTCACTTTCATGTCCTGTAGTTAAAGGCATCGGAGGTACTAGTAAAGCGACACAGGGATATATAAATTTAAAATTTTATTCTCGGATAGATCGTAACGTTAACTTTGATATAAATGCACTAGTAGTAGATAGGGTCACTGAACGGTTGCCAACCGTTTCGGTTGACACCTCGGCAATGATTGAATTTAAAAATTTGACTCTAGCAGACGACACTTACGCCGTTCCTGGAAACATAGACATGCTCATTGGGGCATCGCTTTTCCCTCATCTTTTGTTAAACAATAAGGTCAGGGGCAACTCCTCGCATACCGCGCCTTACGCACTGGAAACCGTATTGGGCTATGTGATCCTTGGCTCCGCCCCCATCCTAGATAGTATTTCGGCAGCCTCTTATTGTGGTATGGCTGTCGAACCGCTCGAGTCGTTAGTCCGCAAATTTTGGGAGATGGAGGAGGTGAACGTCCCACCCATAGCTAGTTCAGATGACAGGATATGCGAGGAAATTTACGTCCGCACGACCGTTCGTGATCGCGACGGTAGATATAGTGTAGCGCTACCCTTTAAGGGAGATGTTTTATCTCTCGGCGATTCGCGTCAAATGGCGGAAAAACGTTTCTACAGCTTGGAGCGTAGGATGCTCGCTTCGCCCCAGTTAAAGGAAGCTTACGACGGCGTCATTAACGAATATATAAGAGAAGGTTACATATCACTTGTGGCTTCGAAATTAGATAACTACGAAGACACACCGTCGTATTTTATACCACACCACGGAGTCATTAGAGAGGACAAACTTACATCTAAATTACGTGTAGTGCTCGACGCTAGTGCTAAAACTAGCACTCACCTGTCGCTTAACGATATCCTCTATAGTGGGCAAAATTTACAGGGCAGTTTATTTGATATAATAGTCAATTTTCGTTTGTTTAGTATAGCACTATCCGCCGATATTCGCCAAATGTTTCTTTGCATAGGGGTCCGTGAATGCGACCGTAGATTCCAGCGCATTTTATATCGTTTCCACCCAAAGGAACCTCTAATGGTGTTAGAATTTAACCGCGTTTGTTTTGGTTTAAAGTCGAGCCCATTTCATGCGTTACGCACGGTGAGACAGCTCGCTCACGATGAAGGTCCCTCTTATCCTAAAGCTAAGAGGGCAATTGAGAGCGGATTATATATGGATGATTTTGTGTATTCGGTCGATAGCGTGGAGGAGGCCACCCTAACCACCGCCGAGGTTATAAGGCTCATGAAATCGGGTCAATTCGATCTTGTGAAGTGGACTAGTAATTCGCGTCCGGTTTTAGATACAATCCCACTATCACACCGTCTTTCGGCGATAAAGGAATTCGACGATTCCGATACACACAAGGTGCTCGGTCTGTGTTGGTCACCAGAGTCCGACGTGTTTAGCCTTAAGGTAAATCCGCCCGTAGAAAAATGCACAAAGCGCACAATACTGTCATGCGTTGCTAGATTATGGGACGTCATGGGTTTCGTAGCTCCGGTGGTATTATACGCTAAGCTTTTGATTAAACAACTTTGGTTATTTGAATGCGATTGGGATGACTCGCCGCCTGACAGCATTGTTCGATTGTGGCAGCGCTTTAGAGAGGAACTTCCTTTACTAAGAGAAATTAAAATACCGCGTCATATAAATGTCGATAGAAATAGCAGCATAACGGTTGTTGGATTTGCAGACGCCAGCGAGAAGGCCTACGGGGGCGTTGTATATTTTCATGTCCAGAATAATGGTAGAAATTCGATTAGCCTCATTAGTTCTAAGTCGAGAGTCTCCCCCCCGTAAGGTTGTCTCTCTGGCGCGCTTAGAGCTTTGCGCAATATTAGTACTCACCAAGCTTATTACCACAGTTATCGGCGCATGTAGGGATAGAGTTCACATAGAAAGAATATTTGCCTTTTCCGACTCCACCGTCGCCTTATGTTGGGTTCATTCTTCACCCCACCGTTGGGATACGTTTGTCGCGAACCGAGTGGCCAAGATCCAAGACGAGTTAGAAACGCGGAACTTTTATCACGTGTCCGGTAAGGAAAACCCTGCCGATTGTCTATCCCGGGGACTCACCCCGATGCAAATAATGGACCACCCGCTTTGGTTCCATGGACCTTCTTGGGTTCACTTGGATCCCTCACAATGGCCAATAACCGATTTCGAACCTTCGTCAGTGTCACAACCGCCGGAAGAGAAGAGACACGCTCTAGTGGCGAACGTTTCGAGCGAGGTTTCTCCAATCATTGCTCTGGCGAACCGCTTGTCCTCTTGGTCGAAATTATTGCGTAGCGTAATTTACGTTTGTCGATTCGCGAAGCTTTTACCGCGACGTCCGTATGTCTTAGCATCCGATTACAACTATGCCGAGTCGCTAGTATTACGTGAACTTCAACGTGCGCACTTCTCTGAAGAAATTACAAGATTACAATCGAATAGAGCTTGTAGTCGCGCCTTTCAACGCCTTAAGCCATTTTACAGGATGGGATTGTAAGGGTAGGTGGACGCTTGTCCAACTCGCAATTGAGTTTCGACCAACGGCACCCTATAGTTTTACCGCGTAAAGACCATATCATGAACTTATTAGTCGATTATCATCATAAATTGAACTCGCACGCTGGCCCCGATTTATTGATGTCGATCTTGCGTCAGAATTATTGGATTCTTTCTGCACGTAGTTTAATACGCAATCGGGTGCACAGATGTATAGCTTGCTTTCGGGCACGCCCCAAGCCGTCATTTCCGGAAATGGCGGAACTTAGATCTTGTAGAGTGATACAATCGGTAAAGCCCTTCACGCACACCGGGTCTGATTTTGCTGGTCCGTTTAAGGTCACGCTCACTCGCGGGCGTGGTATAAGATCCACAAAGGCTTACGTCTGCATTTTCGTATGTCTAACTACTCGAGCAGTGCATATAGAACTCGTTGGTGATCTAAGCACAGCAGGCTTTATGGGTGCATTTAAAAGATTTCTATCGCGCAGAGGCCCTGTAAGTAAATTATATTCGGATAACGGTACGAACTACGTCGGTGCAAAACGTATTCTATCGGAACTACACGAGCTCTTAGCTAGCAAGTATTATAATTCGGAGTTCGCTCACATTCTAGCCGAGAACCGCATTGAGTGGTCTCTGAACGTCCCAGCCGCGAGTCATTTTGGGGGCAATTGGGAGACTAATATTAAAAGTCTAAAGAGCCACTTATACCGAGTAATAGGAGATCAAATTTTGTCCTTCGAAGAGCTAAGTACGGTGCTCGCTCAAATTGAATGCGTAATGAATAGCCGCCCACTTTGTCGGACGTTATCTAGTGACCCCTCGGAACCGCTGGCTCTAACTCCAGCACATTTTTTGACTTTAACGCCTCTAAGGTATCTGCCCGCCGCGGATATGGATGAGAACAGACTTAGCATTTCCACACGCCACAAATTATTAGATCGGTTAGTGCAATCGTTTTGGAAACGATGGAGGATGGAATACTTGCATACTTTGCAGTCTCGGCAAAAATGGAACACAGCGACAGAGCCTTTAGCTGTAGGAACCGTAGTTGTGCTCACTAAGGAGAATACGCCGCCTCTCCACTGGCCGTTAGGAATCGTCGAGGAGGTCTTTCCCGGTTCCGACGGAGTAATTAGGATAGCTCGCGTTAAGACCACGGTTGGGTCTTACCTACGTCCTGTTATCCGTTTGTGCCCCTTGCCTCTTCCATAATTTAAATTAGCTTTCTAGACTGAAATTGTAGTTTAATTTAGGTAATCTTAGCGTTAGTTAGTTATTTGTTAGTCGATCTTAGCTCTAGTTGTTTAGTTATTTTTTTTTGAAGGAAATCCTTCAAGGGCGGGGGAGATGGTTGCGCGGAAAACCATTCGCGTTTTTTATTTTTGACGGTAGGAACTTGTAGAATCATTATTTCCTTTCCAAACAATATCATCCGTACCCTCCTATCGACACATCGGGGTGGTGGGGTGGGAGGGGAAAGAAGACGATTCTAGAACATCGCGTAATCACCCGAGCCGAGGATATATAAGACACGCGCGACCGATGCGCGAGCCTCTTCTCCCGCCGCAGTCGTCATTGAACTACAACCTCTTCTCCCGCCGCAGTCGTCGTTGAACCAACTCTTCTCTCCTGACGCACCACTGGGGCCCCAGAAGTGTCTGTCCAGAGGAGGTTCCGGAAGTCGCCGCTATAGTGATCGACAGGAAGAAGAAACCCCGGTGAGTCAATATTCCTTAATTATACCTGCTTGCTAATAATTTAACCCGCTCCAATCTGTGTTTTTTTTTCCTAGTCAAGCAGGATTCCTTTCATCGATTCGACAAGTAATAGTTTAGTTTAGGGAAGAGCGAGTGCATTGTACCGCATGCTATAGTAGTCGCCTTATGTAAGCGTAGAAGCAATCGCATATACAGTCCACTTTAGTTAATATCTCGCGTAATAGGTTTGAGGTTTGACCGGGGAACTAGATTTTCGGTAGCCTTAAACACGTGGCTCCACCAGTAATACAACCCTATTGAAGAACTACAGACCAATTCCCCTTCTTAGTTGTTATCAGAGTTTCCAACTAAGGGGTTTTCCTAAATTTAGACTAAATTTAAGCTCCTAAATTTAGGGGGTTAATAAGTGGGATGGGATTTTTAAGGGCTTTGTATTTTAGGGGTAGTTTAGGGACTTTTATATTTTCCACATATGCTAATTTTTCTTTAAAAGTTTACGATGATTGTGACGCAGTTGACTGTAAACCTTTTGAAATATTTTTTGGGAGTTGGTAACACTGGTTGTTGTAACGAATCTTCACGGACGCAGGACGAATGAATTCCATACTGAAGCATTTTTGGAATCAATTCGCTTCCTGAAAAGGCTTTGCTGCTTTATAGACTACATACATGCATAATACAGTAGACTAAAGGGACCATTTTGCCAAAGTTAACGCGGAGTACCTTCAGCTTGTATTTAGTAACTAATAATTAAAAGCTGAAGGTCGGAACATCGAACACCTCAGCGCCCACTTGACTTCGTTTTAATATAAATTAAATAAAACGCAATAAAATTCGTAAAAATAGCTTTATTCAATGTTTAATGTTCGCGTAAATATAAAAAAACGAACGAGCCTTACTCTCATCATCAATAAGTTGTATTTCGTAAAAAGTCAAAGTAATTTCATATTTATTCTGTGATAGTATCGACAGCGAGACCCTATTGACAAATTTGCAGAGAAGGTTCAGAATAAGTATACGCAAAAAGTGAAGAAAAATTAACTTCAAAAATGTTACATATTCTGTCTCCGTCTTTCTTTCTTTTAAATTCAGTCTTTTAAATATAAAATGCGTGATAATGCATTATTTTAACTGATTTAACCGCGCACGCCGATATTTGTAAAGGTCAATCGGTTAGCAAAAACGTTGTTGCTCTTAAATCATATTCAAATTGGGATAGTTTTAAATAAAAATACGAGTCCATCCATCTTAGTCCTCACGTGTGACAACGCATTCGCATTTTGATTCGTAATCGAGGATAGATGTAGATGTCTATGGGCCGCAGCAACCACTTACCATCAGGTGGACTGTGTGCTCGTTTGTCACCCTATCCTATAAAAAATGTAGATGTTATTAATGAAACTTGTTGGATATTATATTCATTTCACTCTTATTAGACTATTGATCTTTAATTTGCTATTGTATTTCCTTTTGCAATCTCACTATACTAAATAAAGTAAGTATGAAGTAAGTGAATTTTAAATGTTGTTAGAATTTAGTTTAACTTCGTAAGTTCAAAATTAGAGTTGTTTTTCGTTTGTAGAGATATGTCAATAATTTTAGTCTCAAAAGAGAGGTTTAGGTCTAGAACTATTATTTCAATTAGAACTATGAACATCGGAAAATCCGTTTAGAAGATATGTGAAAAATTGTATAAGAGAGGTGTGAAAACCTGTATTATTTAAAGTTTATATTCTAGAAACTTTTTAGTTATTGTAGTTATATAAATTGTTTTTGTTTTATATGAGATAGAGATATACATTAGGGAATACTTGTGATAAAAATAATAATGTTCTCTATTATTCAAAATTATAAATACTATCAATTGCGCAGCGACAGAAATTAACCTCAAAACTACAGCTAAATACTGAAATATTAATACGATTTTTTATTCATTATTACTCACTTGCATTTTTCATCAATGATCTGCACTTTTTTCATAGATATAACCAACAATAAATACATTTATCAAAATAGATTACACATATAAATTACTTTATTATAACTATACTTTATTATAACAGCACACTTTACTAACACCGCGCGCGCTCATTGTTCAAAACCAATAGCGCGCGCTTCCCTGGCTTCCTGTTACACACTTCCGTACCTTTATACGAAATCAGTCATATAACTTGCAGGAAAGCAGGAAGATGTTACACATTAAAAATCATTAGTATATTCTGCCGTTATTTCTGGCGTATGAGAACTACGAGAAGGCCGTGAATTAAGTCGATATTTTGACGGTGCTACAAATTTCTCCTTTATCAGCCCAGAAAAGTCATGGACCTCTCCCATTATAGTGAGGATTTGCCTTGATATTCCCCCCCCCCTCTCTCTCTCTCTAACTCTCTCTATCTATCTCTTTCTTTCTACATACAACTTTCTACATACCGCCGCTTATTAGAAGCCATGAGATCTTTCAGGTATCGCTCATAGTCGTCTATTACGACACCCACGGGTGTAATAGGTTGATGGATTATCTTACACTGCCACGTAATGGCACATGCCATTAATGATATAGTTGGCTGGATTTGCCTGCGTAACTCAATCACTATAGCATCGTGCATCATGTTCAAATAGGGCTGACACAAAGAATTTGTTTATTGTTTCCTACGAACCTAAATTTGTGAATTTTTTCAGTCGTTAATTCTACACTACACTCACTCAATTTTACTAACACACTACAAATGATATGGGGGTAGTGAATTCTCATTTACCGTCTACCGGAAATATAAACAATTTTAGTCTATACTATTCACCTTTCCTGGTAGGGGATAATGATGTTATTGTATTATTTACTGATGATACTTTCTGGATTTTTAATCTTACATCGCAATCATTTAAATGTGAGGAATAACGCTGTATGAAATTCAATGCATTGGTTTAACGTTAATAATATACATTAAAAAGGCAATAAAACTAAATGTATAAAGTTTAAAACACCAGATGTTAAAAATCTGAACACTACTTTTACTGTGTTTTTGGCATAAATCTCGACGCAAAGCTTCAGTGGGGTTCCTAAACATCTAAACTAACAAGCAGATTAAGATGCAGCTTTAGCTGTGAAATAAATTAAAAGACTCAGTAGTGTCGGGACAGCTAGCTAAGTTAATTTGATTTATTTCCCTGGCATAATTTCATACGCGGATTTTGCTAAGGGGAATCGCAGCTGATTTATAAACATTTTTTTTGCAGAAAAGGGCCATAAGAGCTATTTACAATCTAAAAGCGACAGAGTTGAGAAAATTTTAAATAAATAAATATAATAACTTCGACCTCTCAGATAATTTAAAAAAATATATATGTTTACAAAAAAATAGTTTTAATTTTTTTTTAAAAAGTGTTGTACATTCGGTAAACACCTGGAATAAACGAAAACTAGTGATACGAGTACCTGTTACTCGACTCTACTATGACTGCCTTGCCTTACCTGCCACGAGGTCCCGGGTTCGAATCCCGGGTCGGGTCAAAAAAATAATTATTGAGTTTTTCCGTCAAGAAATTCTCAGTAGTTGCCCGGAGTCAGGAAGTTGGATGTGTCTCACCCCCGTGCCTCGGAAAGCACGTAAAGCCGTTGGTTCTGCGCCTGATCTCTCTCCGGTCGTGTCGGTTTCCGTCCCATCGGATTATGAGAGTGAGGGAATAGAGAGTGCACCTGTGCTTGCGCATACACTTGGGCACTATAATCTTGTCCTGCGCCGATGGCTGGCCTGCGTTGAGGCAGGCCGCCGTGGCCGAAATTCGGTCTGGAGAACATTACTATTATTATTTGACTTCACAGAGTAATTAAACTATTTATAGGGCAATTTAAAAGCTATTGCGACAAAGCTCCAGAAAAAATATACAAGGTTTCTATTACAAAGTACAAATTACATAGTAAACAAAGACAATAAAAAGGGAAATTATAATATGAATGATGATATGGTTGATAATAACCCCTGGGAATGATCCGACCGCTTCCAAGCTGTTTCTTATACATCCTATTTTATATTGTGTATTGTTGCCGTAAAAAATTCAGCTGAGTTTCTTACTGGTTTTTCCCAGGAGATAAGCTTTATTCCGCACCAGTGGTAAAAGCAAAAAGTAACTTTCAATAAGACTTATTTATAATCTATATCGAATAAAAATCGTTCATTCGTTCCACAAGGCAGTATACTTGGCCCAACGCTGTTTTGTGCTACATTAATGAACTTTGTGACTTAAATATAAAAAATTGTAAAATAATATCGTATGCCGATGATACTACACTAACTTTTTATGGTGATTCATGAGAAGAGGTTTTTAACATTGCACAAGAAGGTTTTAATACCGTTTGTCAGTGGCTAGCCATAAATTGACTTTCACTTATATGAAACACAAATATATTACGTTCTCTATTCGAAAATTACCAAAATATATTAGCAATTATAAAATTATAGCTCATTCATGTTTTCAATTTCCTAGTTCAAACTGCAACTGCTTTAATATAATAAATACACAAGAAATCAAATATTTAGGAATAACAATAGATAACAATCTTAAATTCAAAGCACACATAAGAAATTTAACCCAAAGAGTCAGAAAACTAACGTACATTTTTAAAAACTTAAGACATGTCACAAACTGGATATTGCTAAAAACTGTTTATATATCCTTGTGCCAATCTATATTAACTTACGGTATTACTGTTTGGGGAGGTTCCAATAAAACACACATGCTTGAATTGGAAAGAGCTCAACGAATGATTTTAAAAGTTGCACTTTATAAACCAAAAATTTTCTCAACAACCATTTTATGCAGTGAAGCTAACGTGCTTACAGTACGAAAATTATACATATTGTATTCAATTTTAAAAAAACACACTTGCACTGTGTATACACCCAATTTACTACAAACTAGGAGAAGAAATTATGAGGTATGTGAAACGATACAAGCAAAATCTACTTTCGCCCAAAAGTTTTATGGGTACAGAATAGGCAGGTTATATAATAAGGTTAATAAAAAACATTCAATTTTTCAAGTAACAAAATATAAATGTAAGAAAAAATTAACAGATTGGCTTATGAAACTAGATTACGAAGAAACAGAGAATTTACTGTAAAAGCGGAATAGTGAGAAACACACTCACACACACACACACAAACACACACACACACACACACACACACACACACACACACCAAACACAAACACACACACACACACACACACACACACACACACACGTATATTTGTATGTTTGTATATGTATATATATGTATGTATTTATATATGTGTATATATATTTATATAAAATTTTGATTATATACTTTTATTATTATCATTTAAAACATATTGCATATTATATTTATTCTATATGGCTTTAACTGTAAATTACACTTTGGAAATCTCATATCCGATCTCCACATGCAACGCTCAATTCATGTCTAAGAACAGTATAATCGAAAAGTATGTAATAAGGCCAAGAGGGGGAGCCAGGAGACCCATCGCACAGGGTAACCTAGTTTGGGCTCCTGTCTCCCACTACTACTCAAAAACTCTTTAACTATTTATGAAACTATTGTAATTATGTAAAAAGTGGGAGAAATAAATGTTTATTATTATTATTATTATTCTATATATTGTCGGTTTGTCGGGCACAGGCCTCCTCTTATCTATGGTAGGGTTGTTCTAATATGTGTTGGTAGTCTTTACATATATACGAAATATTTTTATTCCTTCTAAATGTAGGTTTCCTTACAATATATTTCTTCGCCACCTAAAAATGGTAAGTAACAATTTGATTGGTGCCGGCAGGGATCGAACGCGGGTTGCTCGCGTAATATTAAATCTTTAAAACTACTAAATATCTAAGTAGAGCCTTATTGTTTATTATTTATTATACGTGTATTTTATACTTGCAAGCTCGAATTAATACTTGCATATACGATTAACGTATACAAACCATTAAAGTAATGTCCTCCAGACCGAATTTCGGCCACGGCGGCCTGCCTCAAAGGAGGCTAGCCATCAGTAGCCGTAGCCTCAAAGGAGAGATCAGGCGCAGGACCAACGGCTTTACGTGCTTTTCGAGGCACGGGGGTGAGACACCGCCAACTTGCTGACTCCGGGCAGCTACTGATAATTACTTGACAGAAAAACTCAATAATGGATTTTTTGTCCCGACCCGGGATTTGAACCCAGGACTTCATGATCAGCAGTCGCACTACTACAACCGCTAGACCAACGAGGCAGTCTAAACCATTAAAGTAATATGTACTTAGTGCCTACGTAAGTACATAATATATCTTTTAAATATATAATTTATGTATACTGTACAATACTTTACAAAGAAAAATTACATGTGAAGAAATGCAAATAAAATTAATATATACTTTTCGATAGAAAATATTGAAATGTCATTAGTAAAATGGCATTTTTTAAATTAGCTTTTTCTCTTTAGAATCATATGCCGGCTTTTCAAAACATCACGCCTCGCTAGCTTTCCCGCTTCGTAATGAAGTGCCTCTGCCCGAAGAAGAAATTATGAAAGTGTCTCTGTATCCTCGAAAGGTATCTTATTTTTTGTAACTTTGTAACATTAAAAATTATTACTATAGTTTGAAAACAAGTAGTAAAATCAAAAAGTTTGTACAACCGCGGTTGACTTCAATATAAATAAAATGAGAACATCATCAATGTAGTCGGAATCAATTATTTATTTTATAGAATAAGGATGACAAACAGCACACAGTCATCTACATTTGTCCTCCATTAAGAATCAAAAGGCAGATGCATTGTCACCCCTGAGGTCTGAGGTGGAATGCCACATTTCCAGTAAAAAAGAGTCTTTACATTCACCAAACGAAACACAGCAGCATTAAGCTACTATTTCACGCTGTTATTTTATGAGAGCGTGGTACTACCCCGGTGGAGCAGACCCATTCGTGCTACATCCATTATATAGCTGCAGCGTGGTTTGACCACTTAGAATGCAACGTAGCTCTACACTTGTAATACGTATTATTAAGGATAACTCAAAAACTACTGGTTAGATCTTGATAAAATTCATATAGGACCACATGAGGAACAGCTTTCAAAAAGCGATCTCCCTCTCGACCAGGCAAGCCAGGAAGGAAAGCAGGCCATCTATCACGCTATGAATATAACATACCTAACTTTGTTCTTGTAGTTTAACCACCTTTGTCAATTGACACATCTTATACATCTTATGATTCAATGAGAAGAGCAACTATGTATAGCAATCGATTAGAACGCGACTCATAAAATGACCTTAAATTAAATAGGTGTTAAAGCCTTCCTCATAAATGAGTCGATCACGCTATACATTTTGCTACTGTAAATCTATGTTGTCAATATGCATCGAGGCTAAATTTAAATAGTAATCGATTTTTTTTTAACTAAAGAGACATGGGCAACCAACTTCAAACAAAGATGGCTGTGTAATCACCTCTAAGGACTAAGAAGGATGTCTCACAGTTTGTAATTATATCGGATCTCTATACCCTCTCTCTATACAAACACACACACACACACACACACACACACACACACACACATAAACACGCGTGCGCGTAAATATTCGCACACTCACGCGCTCACGGTTACGGAAACCACAGACACGGTAATAATATATATACAGTATGGTAACTCGGCCGTATCTTTGAAATAAATGCCTACAGCCGCGCCGTACGTAAACATGCGATAGGGCTGCCTGCCTCCAGCATTTTAATTACATTTGCCTGCTTTGTGTTTCCATTTAGTTTTGTGATTATAAATATACAATATTTTTTATATAAACAAATATAATATATACTTTGTGAATTGAATAGGAAGTGTTCAATAAAAATGCGTGTCGTTTTTGATTGATAGATTTAATTAAAAAAACCATGTTTATGTTTGAATAACAAATCGGTTTTATAAATTTGCGACCGAAAAATATTTGCGCCTCGGCTGAGACATACGAAATGCTTTATTATTAAAATTTTAAGTGTAAAAAAAATCCGCATTCTAGTATAAAGCTTAATTAAAACTTGTTTTGGGAAACATGGACAAGATGGAGAAAAGGAATATCTATTACTTGGTTACAATCTTTTAATTAATTACAATTTATATGTTTAGTTTTAAATGAAGTTCGGAGTTATTATTTATTTATTTCTATTCTATTATTTATTTCCTCAATTTTTTTATATATTCCACAAAATCATCACTGCGGTACAGTCACGACTGTCTGCATGCCGAGCGTATGCCGAGATCGAGGCGCGTAGGTATAACTCTCGCTTCGTCCGTTTGTATGGAGTTGGAATACTGTATAGATAAAATTACCGCGCCACAGACCCCGTCACACATACTCCACGCACATGCCACGTACACACGCTCGCGCATGTGCTCACACACACATACACACACGCACATTTTTTTTTAAATATCTGATGTAGCCCATAGACATCTACATTTTCCTCGATGAAGATGAAATGCCTCGTTTCTAATAAAAAGGGTCTCCACTTGTCTACACTGACTATACGACCACAAGCATTAACCACAGCATCATTATGCTGCTATTTTAGGCTGGTATTCTTTGAGAGCGTGTACCTACCCCGGTCGAGCCGAACACTTTGTGCTACAAGCATAATATAGCTGCAGCTTGGACCAATCACTTAAAAATATAAATATTATACCTACATATGTACATATTTTCTTAATCGTCGTACTAAAAAATGTAATTTTAAATTAGTCAGAGGTCGCGTGTGGCATCGTGTAAGTTGTGCTCCAATATGACTTTTACAAAATCACGTTACAAATTAATATTCATGTCGCATACGAAAAATCTGTCGTCATTGTTTTCGGATATTTTTTTTATTTCTGCCATCAGTTTGTTTTTAAAATTAACTACATAATTAGTTGTTTTTAATTATTATAATGAAAATTATTTTTAATTATTAGTTCATAATGACCCTGAAAATGATGATATTCAAAGCCTAGAGCCGCGTTAGCTTAAGCTCTCTCCTAAGCGCTGGACATATATCCAGTATATATATATATATATATATATATATATATATATATATATATATATATATATATATATATATATATATCCATAAATAATAATAAATAAATTTATTCAAAAGAAATATGGACATTACATATTTAAATAATACTAGTATTTCCGGATTTTATCCCGTATATTAACTTTTTTTATATACCCGATATTTCGAGTACTTTACAGCACCCATGGTCAGTCCCCCCTCCCCGTAACCATGGGTGCTCTAAAGTGCTCAAAATATCGGGTATCTAAAAAAGTTATTATACACAATAAAATTAGTAAAAAGTAGTATTATTTAAATGATTGTGTTAGAAGTAGTCCACCCAGTAGTCCGTACGAATTTTAATCTACTGTTGCTAATATTTTGATTTTATTAGTTGTGAGTCCATGATATACAAAAATAAAATGTATTTTAAACTTGATAGAGCCACGCTACGGTTATATTATTTCGTATGGGTTGCCGCCGGGATAGGACCACCTCAGAATACCAGCGTAAAAGAGCAGCTTAATGCTGCTGTGTTTCGTGTGGGGAGTGTGAATCGAGGCGCTTGTCACTGGATTGTCACAAGTTTCCAGCATTCCATCTTATTCCTCAATGGTGACAACGCATCTGCATTTTGATTCTTAATCTAGGTTAAATGTAGATGTCTATGGTTCACAGCACACACACACACTATATATATATATATATATATATATATCTTATATACTTTATTTTTATTATATATATCTTATCTACACACACACTATATATATTATATATATATATATATATAGTGTGTGTGTGTGCTGTGAACCATAGACATCTACATTTAACCTAGATTAAGAATCAAAATGCAGATGCGTTGTCACCATTGAGGAATAAGATGGAATGCTGGAAACTTGTGACAATCCAGTGACAAGCGCCTCGATTCACACTCCCCACACGAAACACAGCAGCATTAAGCTGCTCTTTTACGCTGGTATTCTGAGCGTGGTCCTATCCCGGTCGTAGCAACCCATACGAAATAATATAACCGTAGCGTGGCTCTATCAAGTTTAAAATACATTTTATTTTTTGTATATCATGGACTCACAACTAGTAAAATCAAAATATTAGCAACAGTAGCTTAAAATTCGTACGGACTACTGTGGTGGACTACTTCTAAAACAATCATTTAAATAATACTACTTTTTTTCTAATTTTATTGTGTATATTACCTTTTTTTATACCCCATATTTTGAGCACTTTAGAGCACCAATGGTTACGGGGAGGGGGGACTGACCATGGGTGCTGTAAAGTACTCGAAATATCGGGTATATAAAAAAAAAGTTAATATACGGGATAAAATCCGGAAATACTAGTATTATTTAAATATGTAATGTCCATATTTCTTTTGAATAAATTTATTTATTATTATTTATGGATATATATATATATATATATATATATATATATATATATACTGGATATATGTCCAGCGCTTAGGAGAGAGCTTAAGCTAACGCGGCTCTAGGCTTTGAATATCATCATTTTCAGGGTCATTATGAACTAATAATTAAAAATAATTTTCATTATAATAATTAAAAACAACTAATTATGTAGTTAATTTTAAAAACAAACTGATGGCAGAAATAAAAAAAATATCCGAAAACAATGACGACAGATTTTTCGTATGCGACATGAATATTAATTTGTAACGTGATTTTGTAAAAGTCATATTGGAGCACAACTTACACGATGCCACACGCGACCTCTGACTAATTTAAAATTACATTTTTTAGTACGACGATTAAGAAAATATGTACATATGTAGGTATAATATTTATATTTTTAAGTGATTGGTCCAAGCTGCAGCTATATTATGCTTGTAGCACAAAGTGTTCGGCTCGACCGGGGTAGGTACACGCTCTCAAAGAATACCAGCCTAAAATAGCAGCATAATGATGCTGTGGTTAATGCTTGTGGTCGTATAGTCAGTGTAGACAAGTGGAGACCCTTTTTATTAGAAACGAGGCATTTCATCTTCATCGAGGAAAATGTAGATGTCTATGGGCTACATCAGATATTTAAAAAAAATGTGCGTGTGTGTATGTGTGTGAGCACATGCGCGAGCGTGTGACGTGGCATGTGCGTGGAGTATGTGTGACGGGGTCTGTGGCGCGGTAATTTTATCTATACAGTATTCCAACTCCATACAAACGGACGAAGCGAGAGTTATACCTACGCGCCTCGATCTCGGCATACGCTCGGCATGCAGACAGTCGTGACTGTACCGCTGTTAATGTGTGTGATGATTTTGTGGAATATATAAAGAAATTGAGGAAATAAATAATAGAATAGAAATAAATAAATAATAAATCCGAACTTCATTTAAAACCAAACATATAAATTGTAATTAATTAAAAGATTGTAACCAAGTAATAGATATTCCTTTTCTCCATCTTGTCCATGTTTCCCAAAACAAGTTTTAATTAAGCTTTATACTAGAATGCGGATTTTTTTACACTTAAAATTTTAATAATAAAGCATTTCGTATGTCTCAGCCGAGGCGCAAATATTTTTCGGTCGCAAATTTATAAAACCGATTTGTTATTCAAACATAAACATGGTTTTTTTAATTAAATCTATCAATCAAAAAACGACACGCATTTTTATTGAACACTTCCTATTCAATTCACAAAGTATATATTATATTTGTTTATATAAAAAAAATTGTATATTTACAATCACAAAACTAAATGGAAACACAAAGCAGGCAAATGTAATTAAAATGCTGGAGGCAGGCAGCCCTATCGCATGTTTACGTACGGCGCGGCTGTAGGCATTTATTTCAAAGATACGGCCGAGTTACAATACTGTATATATATTATTACCGTGTCTGTGGTTTCCGTAACCGTGAGCGCGTGAGTGTGCGAATATTTACGCGCACGCGTGTTTATGTGTGTGTGTGTGTGTGTGTGTGTGTGTGTGTGTGTGTGTGTGTGTGTGTTTGTATAGAGAGAGGGTATAGAGATCCGATATAATTACAAACTGTGAGACATCCTTCTTAGTCCTTAGAGGTGATTACACAGCCATCTTTGTTTGAAGTTGGTTGCCCATGTCTCTTTAGTTAAAAAAAAATCGATTACTATTTAAATTTAGCCTCGATGCATATTGACAACATAGATTTACAGTAGCAAAATGTATAGCGTGATCGACTCATTTATGAGGAAGGCTTTAACACCTATTTAATTTAAGGTCATTTTATGAGTCGCGTTCTAATCGATTGCTATACATAGTTGCTCTTCTCATTGAGTCGTAAGATGTATAAGATGTGTCAATTGACAAAGGTGGTTAAACTACAAGAACAAAGTTAGGTATGTTATATTCATAGCGTGATAGATGGCCTGCTTTCCTTCCTGGCTTGCCTGGTCGAGAGGGAGATCGCTTTTTGAAAGCTGTTCCTCATGTGGTCCTATATGAATTTTATCAAGATCTAACCAGTAGTTTTTGAGTTATCCTTAATAATACGTATTACAAGTGTAGAGCTACGTTGCATTCTAAGTGGTCAAACCACGCTGCAGCTATATAATGGATGTAGCACGATTGTTTTAGAAGTAGTCCACCACAGTAGTCCGTACGAATTTTAATCTACTGTTGCTAATATTTTGATTTTACTAGTTGTGAGTCCATGATATACAAAAATAAAATGTATTTTAAACTTGATAGAGCCACGCTACGGTTATATTATTTCGTATGGGTTGCTACGACCGGGATAGGACCACGCTCAGAATACCAGCGTAAAAGAGCAGCTTAATGCTGCTGTGTTTCGTGTGGGGAGTGTGAATCGAGGCGCTTGTCACTGGATTGTCACAAGTTTCCAGCATTCCATCTTATTCCTCAATGGTGACAACGCATCTGCATTTTGATTCTTAATCTAGGTTAAATGTAGATGTCTATGGTTCACAGCACACACACACACTATATATATATATATATATATATATATATATATATATATATATATATATATATATATATATATGTATATCCATAAATAATAATAAATAAATTTATTCACAAGAAATATGGTACAAAGATGTTCTTATAAAATAAAAATGTATCACATATTTCACCAATTTTGGTATATGAAAACTTATTTACTTACAAAGAGTTTGTTAATTGCAATAAGTACTGCGTTATCATGTTATCTTACTGGCTGGTTTATCATCGGTGAAAGAAAACACCATGATGGAAGATTCCCGTAGATACATGTCTGAGATATAAAATATTTCAAGGACATGTGAAGTCTGCCAATACGCATTGGAGCAGTGCGGCGCACAATTAGCTCCACAAACCTTAACAAAAATAAGACAGGCCTGTTCACAGCATTAGAACGCATTTAGAATATAACTGCAATACAACTATAGCTAGTATGCCTTGGGTCCTAAATTCGTAACCCCTTTAACGATAGGATTTTCACAAACTTAGTTTTGGTTTGTTTTTGTTTTACTTGTACCCTTGTATCTAACGCAGCACTCTAGCCAATAGCTATAGCTATATATATATATATATATAGGTGTATAATTTTTTATATAATCGTATATTATATATTATGATATTGACATACGGCACATAGTTCAACTAATGGTAAGTGGGTGCTGTGGACCATAGACATCTACATTTAACCTCGATTAAGAATCAAAATGCAGATACGTTGTCACCATTGAGGAATAAGATGGAATGCTCGAAACTTGTATCCAGTGACAAGCGCCTCGATTCACACTTCCCGCACGAAACACAACAGCATTAAGCTGCTCTTTTACGCTGGTATTCTGAGCGTGGTCCTATCCCGGTCGTGGCAACCCATACGAAATAATATAAACGCAGCGTGGCTCTACCAAGTTTAAAATACATTTTATTTTTGTATATCATGGACTCACAACTAATAAAATCAAAATATTAGCAACAGTAGATTAAAATTCGAACGGACTACTGGGTGGACTACTTCTAACACAATCATTTAAATAATACTACTTTTTACTAATTTTATTGTGTATAATAACTTTTTTAGATACCCGACGTTTCAGGCACTTTAGAGCACCCATGGTTACGGCGAGGGGGGACTGACCATGGGTGCTGTAAAGTGCTCGAAATATCGGGTATACAAAAACGTTAAAATACGGGATAAAATCCGGAAATACTAGTATTATTTAAATGTGTAGTGTTCGTGTAAATATAAGAAATCATTATAACACAATCATTTTAAGATTACCTTGGGTGGTAAACTGGAATACCAGAAATGTTCATAGCATTGGTAGTATGTTTGGGGTTGCTTACCTCAAAAGGAAAGAAAAAGGTACAAACATTCATGTCACTTATAGTGATAATATATTTTGACCTAGAATCGTGAAGTCTGGTAAGAAGCAAGGTCTCACAGCACAAGGTAAAAATCTGAAAATCGTTAATTTGTAGTAAAATCACAAAAATTGTATTTTTTTTGCGATTACAAACTGGAGTATCGACCGTGATGAAGACACATATTTACCATATTTTTCACTACAAAGTTAATTTTGTCCTATTATCTGACCTACCTGTTCATCATAGCAATATTCGATGCTTATCTATCCTATATAACTTATATTCTGGGCCTGGAGCTTATATATGTCCCACATAAACTTGGACCTATAACGAAAAACGTATGTGCCAACTGTGTTACTTGCTTAACACACCATAAAATGCGATTAATGGTATATTGATCTATGATTGTAAAGTTTTGAGCTCGATAAAGATTTAAAAGCTTTTGACAGCTCCGTAACGCACTGGATAAGCGTCCAGTCGCTGCGCTGTGGACCATGGGCTCGAATCATGCTTGAAATAAGTTTTTTACAGCCTACATATAATTTATGTATTTAAACCCCCCACCCCATCCACGATACAGGAGCAAAAGAATATCCTAATAGAACTTCCTCCGGTGTTTGGGGAGTTATTTAATGCTGATTATAATTCGTAATAGTTATTATATTTGTTATTAAACAACAAATTATTACACAAAAAGCTTGCGCTAAATAGCACGACCCATAAGCTCATAACAGACCTTCACTAATCTATGTATGTGCGGCTATGAATCGAAATATATTATTTTAAATGTTACTATTTTTAACTACATTCAGTAAGTAATACGAGTAAATAAACGTTGTAATCCACTTTACGTGCAGCGGGCTACGAACAGGAGGCCAAACTTGAACAAGCAACCTTTACCATCCGATAATTCGAGACAAGGTTACGAAATAGTGAACGCATTCAAAATATAGCGGTCACGCTTTATTACATTGGACAAAAAACAGAAATCAGTTTATAATTGAGGAGTTAATCAAGAGTTCAGTTAAAATATGATGGTGATGCAGCTGCTCATCATCATCGTTCTGAGTCTTCGTGGTAATATTACTTCATGCTTACATAAAAAACTTTAAGATATTTTTAATAGAATAAGTGTGACAAATGAGCTCACAGCCCACCTTATGGTAAGTGGATGCTATAACACTTGGCTATCTACATCTGACCTTGATTAAGAATCAAATGCAGATGTGTTGTTACCCCTAAGGCGTCACTCTCCGTAAAAAAAGGTCTTCGAATTTCGAGACCTTTTTTACTTCGAAAAAGGTGTTTCGAATGGTGAATTCTGTAGAGAATTCACCATTCGAAACACCACAGCATTAAGCTGTTATTTTACGCTGGTATTCTGTGACGGTCCTTAGCGGTCACCTTATGTGACTACTATGACCATAATATAGCTGCAACGTGGCTCTACCACGTATAACCCATAAAAGTATAATAATATTTCAATGACGCATTAACAAAGGCAAAGTAGTGTGTCATGATACACGCAATGTGAGTCATAGTGTACTTTGATTGCGTTCTGAGACGATAGTTAAAAACGTAAAATGTTCAATATAATATAGAACCGCTTAGACTTATATGTTTCGCACTCTTTCTAAATCATGTAAAGTACGTAAATAGGTCGAGTCCGATCACCGCCGGCGTTTATTTACGACGCACTCCGCGATGAAAAAATCCCCATGAGGAACCTACGTATCTGAGGAATTAAAAATATTTTGATTAATGGTGCAGCATGGCGAACCCTTTCAGAATCGAGACGAGGATTGTTCCTAGCAATGGGACATACAGGGAATGTTACTTAACTTTTTTATGTTTAAGATTAATAAACTTGAGAGTAAATATATTTAAAAGCTCTAGCTAAAACGGGCTTGCAGATTTAGTGTGATTATTACATCAGGGTTTCAAAACAAAGGCAATAAAAAGATTTAACAATTGAGGGTAGTCATTAATTCAACATGAATTGCAACAGATAAATAACATTCACTTGCAAGAACGTGGTGTAAAAGTGTAGAAATGTTTATGAAATGTAAAAGATTGAAATGCAAATTTATGAGGCAAGTTAGGGTCACATACGATTACAAATTAAAGACCGTTGCATGACTTAAAATGGAGAGTAATTATCTCTATTCTGTACTGTTGAAAGGAACAGTTCAGGTTTTGTAATGACTACTTCTATCTAACTCTGGTACTGAGTTTTTAGTACAAGTAAAATAACATCTAAACTACAAAGATTTTTAAATGATGCTATTATCTACATCGATATTTCCTGGTTTGATAAAGAAAAATAGAATATACTACCCATGTGGTTAAAAATGGGATTGAAAATGGCGTCGCCCCTATTCACCTCTCGCTCGCACACTGTCGATATTTATACTCACACCCGTCAGTAAATACTGCAAAAAAAAATACATTACGATATGCGTTTTTCTTACATTCTATAACTTGTCATAGTAATCAATGATAACAAAATACCAATATTAATATTTTTGTTATGTAGGTACGTGCTATTGAGACATGAGTAACCATTTTTAAAATTTTCGTGTGTCTGTCTGTCGGAACTAATCTTTGCAACGGCTAAACCGATTGTAATAAAACTTCACGACAAGATAGAGAGTAATACCAGGCGTGATCTAGACTCAATTTTATCCGAAAAATTTAAAAATACTATTAAAATAGAAATATTTATAAGATAAAATAAATGGTCTTAAATGATTATCTAAAGTTAAAGCCACGTTAATAGATCCCATCCAGGCGAAACCAGAGCGGCTAGCTAGATATGTTATTTTAAAATTAATGTACCTACTTGCGCATATAATTCTTTTCAAATATTTCCCATTAATAGAAAATTTTCAATTAAACGAATAATATATCGTTATAATGATATTTCGTTATTAGCGGGTTTTCGCTATTGGTACTGTGCATGTTGACGGTACGGCGCATGAGACGCCATTTCTAATCCCATTCTTTACCCTTACGAACTGTTCTTAATATTATATTGTGTAACAATAGTTTGATAACTTAGGTAATTAAATAACTAGATACCTGGTAAGTTCATTTCTAAGTGTCAAGATCAGTATTAAATACGAAGTAAGATTTTATTTGTGTTTTTACATTTTCGTGATCGTTTGCCGTAGATATTATTAGCACGGTTAGCAAAAACTCAATTTTGTGCGACTGGTCGTGCGTATACGGAATGTTTAACTTTTTTTTAGTAAGTTTTCCAATATTGACAATTCAGATAAAAAACTAAAATTTCTATATATATAGGGAACTTATTTTAAATTAGTTTCCTTTACTCATACAAAACTTTATTCACATGAATAAAAGTAACTTTTACGCATTCAATCGCGTTGTATTCGTTTTTTTTTTCATATATTCATCAATACAGCCTATCAAAAGTTAACTACTGAACAAAAGCTTCCCCCGTAGATTGCCTCATAAGATGCTGCCACAAATTATAAAGTTCTGCTGCCCATCTTCAGTTTCATTTGCATCTAACGCCACTTACGACACCAAAATAATTAATATAGTACGTGAGGATAATGTGGTCATCCGGTTATTATGGTCACTTTCTAATAGCTCAAAAACTACAGCCTTGCTTGCTTAGATGTCTCTGTGATATGATAGCTCTTCATCAGGTAATCAAATATTAAAGGGTCAAAAGGGCTCTGCTTCATCGACGCCATTTTGACACTTGTCATTAAATATTTTTTTCATTATAGTATGGCGTAGTGTAGTTAGTCCTACTTAGGTAGATTTCTCGAATTCTTTCTAATTGTTGCTAAGGCTTGTTTGCTATTTTTTTTAATATATTAGTTATAGTGTACGACTTTGTGTTTTGTCTTTATCCTGCTCCTATTTTTGGTTTTATATGGCGGCAAAGCTTAAAGTGACCATATTACCCTCACGTACCATAATATTCATTTAATCAGTTGTGGATTTTCCTATACCAAAACGCGGGGTTCTCCCGTTAATTTACTTATTTTCAAATATCTCCGATGTTTCAACTTCTTGAGTTTTCAACAAATCGGTAAAGAAATAGATTTATTTAAAGACAATTATTTGTGTAAACATGAGAAATAAATAAACATTCAATACAACTTTTTAATATAACACTGTTGTTATGAAAAATTAATTAAAAGAAAGTTCAAAGTTAAAGTCGAACGAAAAAATGATTTCGAAGACATGTGAAGTCCGACAACACACATTGTGGCAGTACTGCTGACATTTCCTGGCCCTAAAACCCTCTCATCTTTTTTAAAAAAAACTAGGTGTAAATCTGGAGAATTTTTTCCAGTGGTTATTGTATAATATTATGCCTAACTAGAATTGTTGTTTTTTAAAAGCTAACACATAAATTGATATCAAAAAAATTCCATAATTTGAGCCGATGAGAAATAAAATGTATAATTAATAATGCAATAGATGAAATCACCACAACTAAATCAGAAAGCGTCGGTGATTGAGCAAAACAAATTGTGACAGACGCCGTAGCAACATATGCGTTGCAAACAGCCGCATTGCATTCACTTTCACCACTGCTCACCGACCTTGACAACTGACGACCTCAACTAATCGAGCAGCACAGACAATGTATGCTGCAGGTGCAACAAGATATTTCACGTCGACTCTACTCATCTATTGAGCAAATGGAACATGGTAAATGTGAGGTAATTGTCCTTAATGAAAATTTTGATATTAAAACAATGGATATCATTGCAGATATTGTAACATTTTTTAAATTCACTCCTGATTGTAAATAAGCTATTGTAAACTTAAGGGGAAATATAACCTCAAATGGCTTAGCAAGATCCTCCGTTATGCCGAAAGTATTGCAGCATTAATTTTGAAATAAATATATGGTAAAGTTGAGGATTAATGTTAAGGTTTATGTTAGACGAAAACACGATTCCGTAAAATTTTCTCGATAGAAAAAAAAATCCAAAGTTACCTCCAAACTGAACAATAAACCGCTGTTATTCATAAAATACTTTAAATAAGATCATGAAACTTTGCATACTAACTGAACTAACCATAAAGCAGTGTTTATGGTGCCTGTCGCTCCGCAGGAACCAAGCTTACGCGCCGATAGTTTAGGTAATTTCTTTTTACAGTGAAAATAATGATATTTTAAAAAAAGTAAATAACATAAGCACCGCTTTATGGTTAGTTCAGTTAGTATGCAAAGTTTCATGATCTTATTTAAAGTATTTTATGAATAACAGCGGTTTATTGTTCAGTTTGGAGGTAACTTTGGATTTTTTTTTCTATCGAGAAAAATTTTACGGAATCGTGTTTTCGTCTAATATAAACCTTAACATTAATCCTCAACTTTACCATATATTTATTTCAAAATTAATGCTGCAATACTTTCGGCATAACGGAGGATCTTGCTAAGCCATTTGAGGTTATATTTCCCCTTAAAGTTGAAGTATAAATACTTTTTAGTGTTTTTTAGTGCTTTAGTGTTTAGCTTTAGAGTTTAGTGAAATAAAGTAACAGTTTTATACGTGGTAGAGCCATGCTGCAGTTATATTAGTAGTATAGTTGTAGCACGAATAGGTCGGCTCGACCGGGGAAGGACCACGCTCTCACAGAATACCAGCGTGAAATAGTAGCTTAATGCTGCTGTATTTCGTATGGTGAGTGTAGAGAACCGGAGACTCTTTTTACTGGAAACGAGGCATTCCATCTTAGTCCTCACGGGTGACAACGCATCTGCATTTTGATTCGTAATCGAGGATAGATGTAGATGTCTATGGGCCACAGCAACCACATACCATCAGGTGGACTGTGTGCTCGTTTGTCAACCTTATTCTATAAAAAAAAAGTTATAGCTAAATTATTTCACTCTCATTTTTAAAAAATTCCTTCGACGTCGCGGATGGTTTCCAATGTTTCTGATCGTCCTTTACCGTTACAACCTATTAAAGTCCAGGGTTCCGCATAGATTGCCTCACAGGTTGGATATTTGCCACAGTTGCCACGCTTCGCAAGCGGGTTGGCAACCGCAGTATTTAGGAGATGCTGCTGCCCACCTCCTGATTTGTTTCCCTCTGTCGTCTCTTACGACACCCACGGGATGATATGGGATAGTGGATATTCTCACACCACCACTACACTTGGTGTTTCAGTTCATTGTAAGATAAACACTTCATCTACCATCCGTCCTTAAGAGCCTACACTACCTCAAATGGCTTAACAAGATCCTTATATATTATCCTATGCCGAAAATACTGCAGCATTGTTTTTGAAATAAATATATGGTGAAGTTGAGGATTAATATTAAGTACTATGTTAGACGAAAACACGATTGCATAAGATTTTCTCGATAGAAAAAAAATCCAAAGTTACCTCTAAACCAAATTATAAACTGCTGGCATTCAAAAAATACTTAAAATTAGATCATGAAACTTTACATACTAACTGAATTAACTATAAAGCAGGGCTTATGTTATTTACTTTTTTTTAATTATCATTATTTTCACCGTAAAAAGAAATTACCTAAACTATCGTCGTTTAAAGTTTGTTACCTGCCGCCCGACACCGTCGTTCCTTGGCTTCGCACGATAAAAATAAGACAATAACAAAATAAGACAATTCAGGACGTACATTATACGTTTTTAGTATATTGAATATTATTGAAATTTAACTTCTTTCTATGAATTAATAATACGAAAACCTATTAAAATCATTTCATAATAAGATTGTCACAGATTAGAGCTTTTGATAAAATAAGAATAACACATTAATCTCTGGTATGTTATAAGTAATCTTTATCTAGTAACTGTAACATAACTACCGTAGCTATAAGTGATGTTTCGGTTCATTAAAACATATGTAAAATTGTTTTATGCTAGAACTAATTCTTTAAAAAAAAACGGTACTATAAATCTACTGCAAGCTATAACAACCATGTCATGCAATAATACGGAAGGGCCATGGGCTTATATAAAAACCAAAAACAACATCCATGGGAAGGTCACTATAATACTATGAATATTTTAAAATGTATTTAGAAACCAGTTGCAGAAAACGCTATGAACAGGATATATGTTTATTACGTGGTAGAGCCACGCTGTAGCTATGATATAGTTATGGCACGAGTGGGTCGGCTCGACCGGGGCAGGACAATGCTCTCACAGAATACCAGCGTAAAATAGCAGCGTAATACGGCAGTATTTAGTATTGTGAGTGTTGACAACCGGAGACCCTTTTTACTGGAATTGAGGCATTCCATCTTAGTCCTCAGCAGTGACAACGCATTTGAATTTTGATTCTTAATTGAGGATAAATGTGGTTGTCTATGGGCCACGATCCTCTTACCATCATTTATTTTGCACTGTGTAATCATTTGTCACCCGATGTTATAAAAAATGTAATCTATTAAAAATCTAAAAGGTTTTGGGATTGTTTTACGATGATGGGATATAGGTACCTATATAAATATCTATATGTTCCTAAAGTTCAGTAATCGCAGAATTTAGAGAGAGTTCTAACTTCGCCGGTAGCTTTCAACATTTACCGCCTTACAACACTTACCGCTAAAAAGAGTAGGTTATGTCGTAAGCTACCGATGAACCCGGTTACATGCCGATGCAATGGTTATGTTATATTTCCTAAATGGAATATAAATTACTTCTTTTTTGATTAATAAAATATTCAGTTAGTGCATTCTTGTCTTATTAATTAAGCGTGTAAAAATTTATATTGTTTTATTGTTACTTTTTATTTTAAAAATCACTATTTTTTTTTCTAATTACCTGATTAGTCATGGCAGGTTTTTGACTTGTTATTGAAAGTTAGTCATAAATTACCCAATAAACATCACTAAGTATTCTATAATTATGCTAAGCTATTACCTACTATAATATATGGTATATTATACTAGGTAATAGTTTATTCATTCAAAATATTTTGGCTATACGGCTTACAATTGAAATATCGTTGGTAAAATACATGGCCGTTTGAAATGTAGTTTAACGGTGAAAAAATTAAAAGGTTGACCCGGTTGTGGCGCAGTACCTCGGAAGGGACCTTTATCTTCGCTTACTCACGTCCCTGGAATTTAAAATGATAAATCTGCTCTTAAAGATTCGTGGTTTTTTGTACGCATTTTACCCAACGAGGGTTCGTTATGCGTTAATTGTTAACCCGAATAAACTGACAAGGGCATTCCGTTTACTTACGCGTAACCCGTTTATGTGAATGTTAAAATGTTTCGGTATGGCTAACGGGATTAACTCACCTCTGAGGATGGACAGTTTAATTTCGTCTTGACAAAGTGTGATGACGCGTTCGATTTTCTGCGGAGCTGTAGGCGGGTTTCGGCATCTTGTTTCCTGTAAATAAAATAAAACACTAATAATAACTTCTTTGAAATCTTAAATAGTAATTTTATTGATTAAAACTACTTTTTCGGATTTTATCGCGTTCAATTTATTTGATTTTTAATTCCCGACGTTTAACGTGCGCTTTCCAGCACTACGGTGTCAACCTGGAGTACCTTCAGCTTTTTAATTATTATTTATGGTCCGATCTACGCAGAATGATCTTACTGTGTCTTGAAGTCTTGCAGTGGTATGCTTGGATTTAATTTTAATAATTTTTGAGTCCCAAGCAGGTAGTACCCAGCCTCCTTCTCTATAGAAATTAGGTTTTTTTTAATTTCAATGGCTTACATGTATCATCCTTCGTGGGAACCGATGTTCTTTCGCGAGGATTTGTGGTCTATCAAATCTGATGCAATGGTTGGGAATCGCATAATTTAATTCCTTCCTTTCCCTTCAACCTTTTTACGTGCTAGAGCCATACTGCCGTTATATTAGTAGTATAGTTATAGCACGAATGGGTCGGCTCGACCGGGGAAGGACCACGCTATCACAGAATACCAGCGTAAAATAGTAGCTTAATGCTGCTGTGTTTCGTATGGTGATTGTAGAGACCCGGAGACTCGTTTTTACTGGAAATGAGGCATTCCATCTTAGTCCTCATGGGTGACAACGCATCTGCGCTTTGATTCGTAATCGAGGATACATGTAGGTGTCTATGGGCCACAGAAACCACTTACCATCAGGTGGACTGAAACCATCTGACAACCAGACGTTCGGCCAGTCTCCACCCTTTCGTTGTTGACTTACCACGCATTCGAACCAAACGGTTTGCTACGTCATTCATCACGCGTACAGCAAAGGAGTGGAATAAGTTGCCAACAACTGTGTCTCCGTCCGATTACAATGTGGGTATCTTCAAGGCACGAGTGAATAGATTTTTGTTAAGTCAGTGTGCTTCACCATCTTAGGCTACATTACCACTTACCGTCACGTGGGATTGTAGCTATGCGCTGGCTTAGAATAATTAAAAAAAAACAAGTATAGTCACCATCATACTCGTACGTAAGATTCAAATTCTTGTTAATTTAAATTCGTACCAAAATTTGTGTATTATTGTTTTCAACTAAACTAAATTTATAAGCCGTGGTAGCTCAGATGGTTAGCGCTCGCTGTAAATTTCATAGTACGCGAGTACACCGGGTTCGATCCCCGCCGGCACCAATGAAAATGTTAATTGTAATTTTAAGTGCTGATATACCACGTGCTCGATGGTAAAGGAAAACATCATGAGGAAACATGCATGTCTGAGAAATAAGAAAGAAAAACTATTTTGAAGACATGTGTAGTTTGCCAACACGCTTTGGGGCAGCGAAGCGGACAAATCCTTGCCCTAAAACCCTCTCAGAAATGAGCCTATGCCCAGAAGTGGGGGCGTGTATGTAATGGGCGTGTATAAATTTATCTAAAATATTTATAGAAGAAACGAAATTTTTAACAAATTCCCAGATCTGTTAATATAAAAACTATATTATTTGTGATATTATGTTAAGCTTACAAACGCAAATATAAATTAACAGTACTTTAATAATCACTGTACTTTACAGTCTATTAAACTGTCAATACGAGTGTAGTATTTGGGGTTAATACATTATTAATGGTGAAAAATCGACATTATGGAAGTTCCTCTTCTAAGATATTGTATATAATATAATAAAGTATTTTTGCAACGTTACAACGGTAATATTTACAATGGCACAAGCCGCATGATTTGTATGCAAATACTGGAGACAAATACGAAAACTAATGTTGCTTAGCGAATTTACACGATACTTAAACGACATTAAAGTTCTTGCTGGTTCAATAAGAAATCTTTATAATCTATATTGAATAAAAAAGGGTTTTATTCTATTCTATTCTCCGAGAATACTGCAAATATGCATATATAGAAAACCTATATAATATACACAGACGTATTAAGAGCGAATGAAGACATGGTAGAGCTATGCTGCAGCTATAATAGTAGTATAGTTGTAGAACTGTGTGCTCGTTTGCTACCGCATCGTATAAAAGATCACTCAGCGAGTAATAGAGGGCTATGCTGAGATTTTCTCTGCATGATAGACTTCATAATGAGGATATCCGCAGTAAAACCAGAGTAACTGACATAGCTTAATGGATCAGAAATCTGAAGTGGTATGGGGCGGCCATATCGTTCGGAGAACCGATGGGGAAGAAATGTGTTCGTCTGGCAACCTCGTGCCGGTAAGTTAAGTATAAAAAGCCATGCAATAGATGAAGTGACGGCGTGGTAAAGGGATGTAGAAAGTCGAAGGATGTAGGTAACTCATGGCTGTGTTTTATTATCTGTCTTCAGCAGTGGACTTGAGGTGTGCTGTAATTACGATGATGATGATTATAATGATGATGGTACCAGATCATTAGATTTTCCGGCTAGTAGCGGCGTAAGAGAATCCACTACACTATATTATCATCGTATTGCAATGGAGTGAAAAGGTGCCAAACGAGCACACAGTCCACATGATGGCAAGTAGACTGAAGCTGTAGCTGTGTCCCATAAACATCTACATTTACCCTCACTTAAGAATCAAAATGCTGATGTGTTATCACCCCTGAGGACTGAAATGAAGATGAACTCCTTATAACGTTTCCAGTAAAGGGTCTACGGTTCTCTACGCTCACCACACGAAACACAGCAGCATTAAGCTGCTATTTTGACGCTGGTATTCTGTGAGAGCATGGTCATACCCCCGTCGAGCCGACCCATTCCTGCTGCAACCATTGTATAGTTGCAGCGTGGCTGTACCACTGGTAAAGCTGAAACAGGAGATGAGCAGCAGTATCTTCCTGATAACAACTCAATAAAAAATGTTATGTCTAACCCGCCCATTAAACTTGGCAACAATGGCTCAGAAGTGGACTTTTGATAGGTTGTAATTAAAAAAATCGACCAAGTGCCAGTTAGACTCGCACATGAAGTGTTCCGTACCATCGTTATAATACGTTTCTAGTAGGGTAGCTCCCTTTAATTTTTAATTTATTTTGATTTTATTATTTTTTATAGCGGCAACAGAAATACACATTCTGTGAAAATTTCAACTTTCACCTATCGGATCATGAAATACAGCCACTGACAGACGGACAGACAGCGAAGGCTTAGTAATAGGACCCCGTTGATTACGTTTTGGCTACGAAACCCTAAAAAGTACAAAAAAGTATAACCTTAAGAATCCCTTTAAAATAATTTATCCCTAGAAAGTACAGTACACACCTTTAAAATGTTTTAAAACCCGACATTTTACGGAAGAAAATAGCCAATCATTTAATTTTCAAGTGGCAATATTGTCTGAAATATGAATCCAAATATAACATACATTTTACTTAACGACATTATTTTGCATCACAACAATTCAACCCCTGCATCTGCAGAACCAAGACACGCCATTTCAAACCTCCATTACACACATTAAAGTCATAACTCGCGTTCTAACGATCAACAAATGATATATTTACATGCACAGGCACGGGTTACAATATAAACTTGATTAAAGTTTGCTGGTTGCACTTCAATGTTGGAAGGTAACATTACTTTTGCGTTATTGTCATTTAGATGCCGGAAAGGTCAAGCAAAAACCAGAAGTGTTTCAAGAATATAGTTTAAGTTGTTATCTGTATCAAAAAATATTTCTTTATAAAATGTGATAGTGGTATTTAGCGGACGTCAAAAAAGGAGAATAACTCTCAATTCGACTATGTTTTATTTATAATTATGTTACTCGATTACCGATTTTGTTGCTTTTGTTGCTGACTCAACCACAACTGAAGCATCTTGTTATCTAATAATGGTGGAGAAATATTACACCCCTAAGAGTGGTAAAATAGAAGACTATTTTGACTACTGGATTTCTAGTTGGTTCTTTCCAGAACCTTTCTTTATTAAATAAAAAAAATTACTTTCAATAAGTATTATGTCATAATCTATATTAAATTAAAAAAAAATCTATTCTATACATTGATTTTGGGTTTGTTTAAAAAAGTCGCGAAATAAGTGTTCTTTTATTTTATTAACAGATTACTATCAGTAAATTTCATAACAATCGCCTCGTAAAAGAGGAAGTTTCATACAAATTGCAACATCCTATTTCACCCTCTCAAGGGTGGAATTTTCAAAAATCTTTTCTTAGTAGTTGCCTACGTATAAATTCCAGATTTCTACGTCAAGGGGTTTTGGTTGTACGTCGGTAGACTTATATAATACTAGTTATTGGCTCGGCTTCGCACGGATGATTTCTATATCATGGCAACCTACCGGGTCCAATTGTGAACTATGTGAATGTAAACCATCCAAAGACCCACTCAAACACGCCATAAATTTCATCAAAATCAGTCGAGCCATTATCGAGTTTTACTAACATTATACTAACGGACCACAGTTGATTTATATATATAGTTAGCAATTTATTACTATATATAATATAATATATAGAGATTATAACACAGTTTAGAAATTAATCACAAAGACAATATTCCACTGTAATTTTTTGAAATTATAACTTCGAAAGAGTACCTCAAGTGCGCCTTTACTTAGTGTCGAAGGATGTCTGTCCATTCTAATACAATCCGGTTTTACTCGCACGTAATAACCTAATTATCCAATCTGTTAAGTTCCTAGTTCTTATGCCATAGAATACTACTCAACTAAAAATGATTAATCGAATATTGGTAAAGCGAGATATTTGTAATATTTACAGTGAAGAAACCGTGTAATCTAGGCAAGTCTATTGCAAAACTTTCTCTAAATCGTTTATCTGTGACACAATTTCAACAGTTTGCTATAATTAGTCAGGAAAATGAAAACTGATGGATTATTATGCAAACGAAGATAATACAACAAAAATTTGAAATTGTGAAAATGTCAGAACATGCTTTTGCTTTGCCGCGATGTTCCGCAGTCTTGTTTGACATTTGTGGAGCTTATGATTTTGATCACCAGTACAGAAACACAGTAATAAAAATTAATGTATGCGGTATTTATATTATGCACTAGCTATCCGTGCTGGCTTTGCCTGGGTAGTGTCTATTAATGTGGTCTTACTTAGATACCTACAAGGTAGTCGATGACCATAAAAATGTGTTTATTTTAATTGATAAAATAAATGGTCTTTGATTTACTGTTATAAAAAAGCGAAACTGAAGCAGATCAACATTTTTTTTATTCCAATGTGACATCCCTTATCATTGATTTTTATGATAATTTTTGACAGAAATTATGAAATTACATCTACACATAATATCTGTGCTATTACTATTGAATTTGGAACAATGGTGTAGTTTACAAAATTCAAATTAACCCGGAGTATGTGACGGCCTGTGGGTCGCAGCCGGGAATGGACCCAAAATTTTCGGATTTCAATCCGGGCTGGATTCTGGTAATGTGCCTGAATAAGGCAAGCCTGGACTGGATTGTGTGTGAAGTCGAAATACTGAAACCCAGACCGGAGGCAGAGCTCTCAATAATATCCGAAGGCAAACTACCTAAGCCTCAGCTGAGCATCACATATCTGCACCGCAGCGAAGCTGACTCTCCAGCGGAGACGACTGTGCTGTTGAGGGCACAAAATGAGTGGCTCTATACCGAGCTCTGGAAAATTTTCCACCGTAGGGAGGAGGAAAATGGGTTCCTAGTAACCTTTCCTGTGGACGACCCATCGGCGGAAGCTCTCTGAGCGGCAGGCGGCAGACTCGTCCTCGGCTAAAAATGATAACTTTAAAGTCAAAGGAGGCTCTGACGTGGTAATGGAGCCTGAATCGCCCCGACTTCAATCCCTCTCCAGCCCTCAACCTCTCGGGGTGAGACTGGAACGTCATCAGCAAGAGTGACTGAGACCCAAGGCACTGATTTCGCCTCTGTCCAAGGGTCTCCACTGGTGTCGGCCAGGTGTAAGGGGAAGGAAGGTGGGAGCGGTAAAGCGAAAAATAAGGCGGCAGTCAAGAACACCAGTAAAAGCCGTCTTCGTCATCAGAAGGTGAAGTGACGCGCCAGGATTAAAACGTTCTATAACCTTAATCCGGGCTTCGTAAATTCGCTTCAGAAGCCCTGTTAAGTAAAATAAATTGCACATTCTGGCAAGAGCCCGAACTGGACACTGTTGTCTTAAAAAGCACTTGTCCATCCTTAGTCTAAGCAACTCAAGGATGTGCAGGTTCTATTCTCTAAACGGAAGAAACGCTTCTGCACAGCCTAACTGATTGCGAACTCTTAATGCGCAAACGTAACACTCGTCTGGGAAACTATCGACTCCGCCCAGAAGAAGTGAAATTGCTCACAGCTAAGCAACTCCTTCTATTCATTGAAGGCAAAACATATAAAAACAAGGATACAAACGTCATAGCAGCGATATCTATGTGCATAAAACTAAATCCTAACATTCATCATTTCAGTTTTATAATTAATATTTTTATTAGTTGGCATTCGACATAATGAATAGCATGTAAGTAGTGAGTAGTGCAGCCAGTAATATGTCAAAATCAAAAGTATGAGATTTTAAATTGTATTTAAAGACATATGTCTTAAACTCTTAATTGATTCTATACAGAAGCAAAATATAACTACTTAGCCAAGCGAATAAAAGATTCCTTCTGGAAACTGATAACAAACAAATTACTCTATAAAACTCATTTGGTTGTAAAATGAAAAGGAGAGATTTACCACCCGGAGAGCGACCAACGATCTGTGTGTTAGTACAGAGTTATTTCATATATGCCACAGTACTCTAGAACTTTGATAGCGTGATTTACGTTTTGGTGCGTTTTCACTTGTAGCACGATAACAGCGCTGCCAGAAATAAACCTGGTTTTAAAATAGACGCATACAATACGACGAACGAAAACTGTATGCTATCAAACTATTTTAAAATCATAAAATTCATGAAAATTAATTTCCCAGAAATTTTTCACAATGTCTGTAATTTCGGGGTTGACTCGTTACACGACACAGCGCAGCGTCGATCCCATAGATAGCGGTAAAAAGTTCTGATTTTTGTTCACTACTGCTCTTTGACCGTTGCGGCCCTACTACTGTTGTGGGAAGGCCCAAGTCATTGCCTTGATTACAGCACGAAATGCAGAACTTTGAACTCAAAATTCTCGGCCTCTCGCTGTGGGGTCTTTCAGAATGTCACAACGTTATAAATATTATATTTGACGGTTACGTGGCCCAGTAGCTTAGGAATGAGTTGCAGGGCTGAAGGCCGCAGGTTCGAATCCCGTTAGGAAAAAGACGGCAGACGGCTTATACGTGGTAGAGCCATGCTATAGTTGTATTAGTACTATAGCCACGCTCTCACAGAATACCAGCGTAAAATAGTAGCTTAATACTGCTGTGTTTCGTATGGTAAGTGTAGAGAATCGGAGACCCTTTTTACTGGAAACGAGGCATTCCATCTTAGTCCTCACAGGTGGTCCTCACAGAACGCGTCTGCATTTTGATTCGTAATTGAGGATAGATGTAGATCTCTATGGGCCACAGCAACCACTTACCATCAGGTGGACTGTGTGCTCGTTTATCACTCTATTTTATAAAAAATATTGTTTCGGATCTGGATGTTTGTCTGCCGCTTGATACGTTTTTTTCTAAAATAATAAAATCCTAATTTGTAGAGTTCATAACCAAATTAAATATTTTTTTTTTCATTCAACATAGGTTTATAGTTGGGAGTAATCTCTTGCCTATTTCTGCTGCAAAGTAGTAGTGCTGCTGTATTTCGGTTCTCAGGGATATAAGGAGCTAGTATATTTACAGGTTATGAGCATAGCATCTTAGTCCTCAGAGGTGGCATATAATTTGGTTTTTTTTAGTAGTTGCAAGTTTCCATGGGCTACCGTAGCCACTTACTAGCACGTGGCATGTAAGCTCGTGTGCTGGTTCCATTTTATAAAAATATCTCAATTTTAGTAGACGTGTCATGTCATAATGTGATACAGAACTAATTTTCAAGTTCCTTGCTTTCTGCAACAAGTCAGCCACCTCAACTTTTTAAATTATGCTTATAAAAATGTGAGAAAAATCTGATAAATAGCTCTGACTACACACTTTCTAAATCCTGCCTAACGCATTTTCTAATACGCATTTGCCCCAGTACTTTAAATACTATTTTTTATGATAAAGTTAATATGAGTATTAAGAAACAGTGACAGAAATTTTTTTTATTCAATGTGGATTATAAACAATACTTGTTGAAAGTCAATTTATTCATTTACCACTGGTTCGCAAAAAAACCTCTGTCCTGGGAAGAACCAGCAAGAAACCCAGCGGGACTATTTTTTGTTTTCAAATAATAGCTTACAATCATGTTTACAATTAACAACACAGGACAAATTAGAAATAGCTTGGTAGCGATCACCCTTCCCAGGGGTCTGTAAATTCCTTAATATTATAATAACCGTTTTTATACAAACTTAGTTTAATAAAAATTTTGAACTTTGCGTATGACAAATTTTGTAAATTTTCTGGGATTTTGTTGTAAAAGCCTATACATCGCCCCAAAAATAAATTACTGACTCGGTGGAGTAGAATAACTGGTACTACTAGCTTCTGTCTGTTCCTAGTATTTACAGAATGAATACCACTTATTTTTGCAAAACTACGTTTATTCTTGTGTACGTACACAGAAGGTTTTGCAACATTTTCATAAATGTATTGAGAGGCCAGAGTTAATATTTAATTTCCTTAAATTTTTGTCTCAGTGACTCTGGCCTTCTGACTGTTGACTCTTTTGGTTTTAAATTATATATTGCTCTAATGGCCCTCTTCTGTAAAATAAATATAATTTCAGTGTCAGTCGCGTGTCCCCATAGCAAAATACCATACATAATGCTAGGAAATAACCAAAGTAATGCTTATTTAAATTTAAATTGATTTTAAGTAAATTAAAAATAAAACTTAATAATTTAATTTATCTAACGTAATATATAATAAATAATGTTTATTAGTTATTTGTATTTTATGCGCTACCATGCCGTTCATCAGATTGCGCTAAAACTTTGTAAACTTATTTGTTGCACTTGCTCGAAGGTTACAGACATAATACAACTAAATTACAGCAGGTGGCGTGTGTATCGTAACTAAATAACTGTTCCAAATTCAAAACTTTATTACCACAATTATTTCTTCTGCGGCAGCAACATGCCGGGTACCAGCTAGAAACTGTGTAATTAGAAGATACCTAAATATTCTTTGGTATAGTTGATTGCATTTAAGCTATTATACAATACAGTACTACGTAACATACCTTAATGCATATGAGCTGATTTCGCGGATAACATAATTTTACCCAACACTTAAGTACTAACGGTCATTTAACAAGTTTGTTATATAAGTCAGTGATTTAACTCTATCTGGCAAACTGGACCTTGCGTACACGGCTTTTTTAAGATATTGAGACACAACCGATAAGTTCTCAAGCTTATGACACAACTTATTATCTCATGTGAACTGTTCGGTTCTCGTAAGGTTTTATGTTTTCGCATAACGTAAGCTTAAAACGATACCTACTTTTTTACAATATTGGGTAATTTTGTTCTCATTTCACGTAATAGAAGATACGAGTAGATAAAAAGATCCGCCCAAGTTACCTAATATTTTTTTATTTAAACGAATATTAACAATGCTATTAGCATTACTAATATTCCCCTTAACCACTCGTGGTAAGCTTGAATTGCTTGTGTTACGAGTAGTTCACGCCAGTAGTCGAATGGCGGATTCGAACCCACGACCTTTATGAGTTCGCGGTCCGCGCCCTGCCATTAGGCTACTGTCGCTTTATGTTGTTATTTATTTATTTAAAATATGTCATCGTTTTATTTTACTAAAAATAATACGTTTTCCTGTCCTCTGGTGGGTGGCGTGATGACTTTCGAAATTTTATTTTTCAGAATTTAATTTCAGAAATTTTACAGTATAGTAAGTATAAAATTAAAAATTAATTAATAACTCGACCAAAGCTGTTGTTTGAGTCCAGCGCTTTTTTTTCCTTTTAAGTGTTAGACCAAAATATATATGGAACAACATATATAGTGAATAAGAGTAAATTTGGTACATAATTATAGAATCATAATACTTGTCTTTAAATAGAAAAAAAATATTATTAAGTAAATAACTTGACTACACCAAGCGACACCTATCGAGAACTAGCATGAACTATGGTCTAGAACTTTTTTATATATTATTTTCTATATTCTATATGTATAAAAAAGAAGAAAAATTTGCCGATTATGTCAACGTGTTGTTATCAACTCAATGACTATATCACTATAGTTGAATGCACGTAAGTAAACCACATGCAGATACGAAACTATAGAAATGATGATATTCTAAATCAGTAGAAGTAAAGCTTTTTTACTGAAGAGGGGCTAACGAGCAGTCGGTTTTTTAACGAGCAGTGGTGACTTCTGCCACCCATTAACAACCGCAACACCAGAGGAATTGCAGATGCGTTTGGCAGCCTTTTACAAAGGAGTAAGCTCTTTCCTTGAAGGTTCCTAAGTCGTATCGGTCCGGAAAAATTGCCGGTGGTAAACAATTCCACAGAGATGTCGTACGAGGAAGAAAATTCCTAGTAAAACACACACTGGTAGACCGGCATCCAGATGGTGCGGATGATATCGTGAATTATGACGCGATGTGGAATGGAATTAATCTGAACAATTCCTCAGAGCACTCCCCGTGGTAGATGCGACAGAAGGTACAAAGAGATGCAACATTCCTACGCAGCGCCAGTGAATCGAACCGATCAGAAAGAACTCGGTCATCGACGATTCGAACCGCTCTGCGCTGGATGCGGTCAAGTGGAAGTAGCTCGCACTGGGGTACCCAGGCCCAGATGAGAACAGTATTCCATGTGGCAACGATTCCATGTGAGGCGACAGTATTTCATTAGAGAAGTAATAGGAGTAGTTAATCTTCAGTCCGCAAATTATATTTCGGGTCATTATATTATATTTGGTTTTATTCTTTAATAAATGATTTTAATTTTTAATCACATTTACAATTTCCTATCCCAAAAAGAAAATTTATAACAATTACTTCAATGCCTATTGAAAGAATTTATTTTATTAATAGAATAAGGAAGTATATTCCTTTATGTAAGGTATTTAAATACTTTACATAAAGGAATTAGGTCTACTATGTCTTAATCTTTATATAGGGTATTAAAAAGGGCATGCAAAACAATGCAGTTTACGTTATATTTTTTATTACCGTAAATTACCAGTTATTCAAACATTATACCGCCATATGTATAACGTTTTTATATGGCATATATACGTGTTAGCTGTACAATGACATTTCAGTAGAGTATTTGTAAAAATACTTGTACTTTTGTATGCAAATCAAATTGAAAAAAACTTTTCAAATTTAAACATCGGTAACAAAATTTTCACAAATGAATAGCCGCTCACTCTTCAACGAGCATATTGAGTCACCGGTGTAAGTGGGCGTAGCCTTGCTTAAAGCCAATATGGTCATAGGATCTATAAATGGTGTTGTGTAGGCTGTAGTGCTGTTAGACTGTATGTATTTGCCTTTAAATGTCCGCCAACTTTTTTTAAATTTCGTTAATTAAAACATATTGTAAATGCAAATCGGTATTATTTATATAATGCTTTCGGTATTTTTTATACAGCCTATATACGTCCCACTGCTGGGCACAGGCCTCCCCCTCATTTCTGAGAGGGTTCTAGGGCAAGAAATGTCCGCCGCGCTGCCCCAATGCGTGTTGGCAAACTTCACATGTCTTCGAAATAATTTAACGGCTTTCGGTATAACAGTAAATATTTATTTATCTTTCATTGTAATCTTATGAAGTAAAAGATTACAAAACATTCCCATACACGGTGCTGAGACTTAGTGCACACTAGAATTCAAGCCCCGACTTCAGAATGTGAAATCGTTGATTCTTTTTAGTTATTTTAATACGGCCTTTACTTTTAATTAAAAGTTAAGTTCTAGAAGAATATTTTTAAAATTTAAATGGACCCACCCCTCTAGTATAGCGTATTTATTAAAAAAAAACGATCAAAATCGGTTCACAAATAACGAAATAATCACGTATTATTTCGTTAGTTGATAAATAATTAATCAATAAATACAAAAAATTAGAAAAATGGGAGCGGTTTGCGCGACTTATAAAGTCGATAGTGAATCCCACTCTCTCTCGCTTCACGTTCGAGGTGTGTAAGAGATCAAATTGTAAGCATCGTTCCTGTTTTGAAGTTGGCTAAAAATATAAAATAGCCAAGACCCCCGCTAACTTAATAGGTAGACGAACTTTTACATCAGTAGAGGTTTATGTCTAGCAGACAGCAGAAGACTAACGGTGATTAAGAAGATAAAGATGTTTTTGGTTGTTTTTTGTTCTGGTAGTGTTGCCAATAAATATCAATTAAAACAACTGATTATGACGCGCCGTGTAGTGACACCGAACGACGTTCCACTACAGACGATGACCAACAACAGAGGGAAGCTCAAATATGAGGTGGATAACAGGATCTTCCTGATAACACCTCATCATCAATACTAAAAGACTGCCGTTACCAACTCGCCCGCCATGCGTGGAAACTATTGCAAATCCCCCCTATAAAAAAATCTACGAGACACGTCTATGTTCAGAAGTGGACTTTATAGGGTGCAATAGATGGATATATGGAAATCCACCATGATAACATATGGAGGAGACCCATGTTCATCAATAGTCTTGTGATGGACTGTACTGAAAAAATGAATGTGGTAGTTACGAGGCTAGCAGGAAACCTTCAAAGCGCAGATATAAATCATCTATGTTTACCAAAGAAAGCTTTTCTGGTTATATTGAATAAGACACAAAAACAAAATAGACTTCTTTCCTGACTAGTTTACGTAAAATATAAGTTACGATCGATTACGTTAGGGTTTGTAAACATTTAGCAATCTTTCTTTATCTGATAACCTGTCTATAATTAACGTTTGTTTAAACATTCGTGTTCTTCTTTTTTGTTGCATTGTTAACATCCGTTACGCTTTCATAATGTTGCAAAACAGCCTGTGGAACATGTGTTGGGAATTTAATTGATCGGATAACTCTTCAATAACTATAAAAATATAAAGGTTAAAAATATAATACAACTAGCTTGCTAAGGCGACCCTTTGTCATGCCCTATTGGAAATCCCTAAATTCGCAAAAAAAATGTGGGTCACTCTGGAAAAATTTATAGTTGGATCAAACCGCACACGGTGTGCAAATTTGATTATAATCGGTAAAGTGGCTTAGGAGTCCATCGCAGACAAACAACGTGACACGTAATTTATATATATTAAGATAACATATTCATTGCACCATTTTCTATTATTATGTTGCTGTTTATTTCTTACAGCACCACAATAAAATACAATGTATACATTTAAACGTATATTATAGTAGTATTTAAAATTGTAGTTATACAGGTAAGAACTCCCCATTTTACGAAATGATATCCTGGTAACACATGCAGGAAATCATAGGACGCAGGGTTCATGTCCATCTTTTGTGACCCTCATTGGAAGATGCCTTCCCGTATGTTCAGCAGGGAACTTGTGTGAGGTTTGTGAAAGTACTTGGCTTGTAATGATGATTAAATGGAAACTATGCTTCTTTTATTGTAGATAGAATCACCGTAGTTTTCGAATCATTACTACTATTCGTATCTAGTCTTATTATTAAACTTTTAGCATATACATCGTGCTCGTAACAGCATCTGTTTGGAGCCTTAAGATTTCCCTAGCAATAGTATAGTCGACTATTTCGATACTCATGGAACTAAAAAGAGTGATGAAATCCGTGATCACATGGCGAATATACAAATTAAAGAAAATCATATTTAATCACAAATCATACTTTACCGTAGTTAATAATGAATAGACCTATGCCACCTTACGTTCCTTTTACCGTCTTAAAAACTTCCTACCTTTCAAAACCAAGCTTATGCTGGTTCATTCCCTCACTCTACCTATTATCGATTATGCAGATGTATGTTACCCAGATCTGTCAAATGAGAGATATATGTATATACGTGTACACTTTATTCATGCATTATGTTTTGTATCTGCCAACCTTTTTCTTTGGCACTGAAGGTTGACTGTCAGAGAATGCCACATGGCATTAAGTCCGCCCTGTGTACACTTTAGCTTAAGGTGCTACATTTAAGTTTTAAATAAATAAACAAATAGACAATGTTTATTACTTGAGATTGTTACATTTTATTTCAAGTAAAGCCTTTATGTCCCTGTTTGGTACGCTATCAGCTCCCAGAAACTTTATGTAATTGATTTAAATGATTTAATTTCTTAATAATCAAATACTGAGCGAAACGAATAAGTGCTTCGGGAAACTATAAATTACTTTTACTGTGCTAGTACGCTTCATGATTACATTTACTTTCACTATAGATTATACACGAACGAAATGTTTAAGACATATGACTTTTGCGTTTTATGAATGCAGTGCAGCTTACGTGATGCGTGAAGAGACATGGATGTCGTCACTCAACGATGTTTACAGTAAATACTTCTGTTAACATAATGCGTATTACGTTTTGTAGTGAATATTAAATACATGAGTCTGTATGTATTTATATGTGGTAACTCGGGGACTAAGCGCTCGCGGTATATTTCACAGGATGCGGGTAACCTAAGTTGATCTCAAATCTCAAATGTCAATGAAATTGACAGTTGCAATTTTAAGTGGTAATTTACCACATGCACAGCGGTGAAGGAATACATTATTTAGAAGCTAATCGCTACACTTTTACTTTTATTTTATAGTAGCTTCCGATTATAAAGTGTTGCAAGCAATATAAATGTATATTATACTGTTATAACATTTTGATCTAACTGGTTTCTATTCTAATCATTTAACTAGTAACTACGGATTTCATCTTAGTCCTCAGGGGTAGCACGTCTGCATTTTCTTTCTATCAGAATAGGTGGACCACAGCATCCACTTCCTATTTGATGGAGAAGTAAGACTTTTTTTTGCGCCCGAAGCAATTAAGCGCAACCCTCCGGTAACGGGGGAGGAAGGTGGAGAATGCTCATAGCATACCACGCAGCAGGCTGCGTGGTTATGTGGAGACTTTTACTCACTAAGCTCCACGTTTAGGGATTGGATTACTGATCTGACGAGAAATCTTTAAGCCATAAACGGACGCAACCCTCCTTGGCAGAAAGGAGAGCGCAAAAGTAAGACTCACAAGCGAGTACATCCTTGTAACCCTTCTGCATAAACTAATATTGTTATAAGATATAACCAAGATTGTTGAAACTGGTTCAAACCGATATTTTTTCCCATTGACAATTAGTGATAAATGCACAAAAAGTGGAAGAAAATTTTTAATATGTTATCAATATAGAGAAGTATAATATGTATATAAGAATTCTGATGCCATGTATTGTTAATTTACACTAGTACACTACATACATATAGTAAAATCTAAAAACTGATCGTCAAACGTAAATAAATCCTTATTTACATTATGGCCTCTAAATTAAAAAAAAAACAGAAAAGATTTATATGGAATAAATTACATAAAATATGATGAAATAACTTAATTATAGAAATGTAGCACATTTAATTGTAACTATAATATTTACGTATGGGTTGCATGCAGCGGACGTCGTTCTTTTTTTTTTAAGATCTATTCTGTCTCATCACATGTATTTTTGTTGGGAGGTACCCGAACCGAGGCCCTTTCTTCAGGAAACGAGGCATTCTATCTTAGTACTCAGGGGTAACAATGCATCTGCATTTTGATTCTTAATCAAGGATTGATGTAAATGTCTATGGGCCACAGCATCCACTTACCATCAGGTGCAATGTGTGCTCGTTTGTCACCCTTGCATTCTATAAAAATATTAATTTGGTGATAGAACTCTTTATCTGCCCAAGTCCGTCTATATGTCTGAACCTATTTCTGCTACAAAAGTTGCAGTACATGCACTGCCGTCTTCCGTCATCTGAAGGGTATATATAGCTAGTATAATTACAGGCTGTTAGGAATTTTTCCCACAAGTGACAACGGAATTTTAGAGTTCTTTATTTAAAATTAGCTGCAGGTGTACATAGCCTGAAGTAGTCACTTCATTTATCACTTCAGATTTATAAAAATAAAAAAATAAATGAAAAATAGAATATAGAGTAAAGTATATTGTATCATTAACAATGTTTTATTAAAAAAAACGATTGTTGTTCATGCTAGTTGTTTAAATTTCAATAACACTTTGTTACCGTATAGGAGATTGTGCAGATCAATTTAACTTGTCACACGCTTTCAAGGTTGACAGTGGGAAACTAGAGCGAAATCAGCACAAAGTGCCATATTTGCGTGATCGACTTGATAAATATTGTTTTTATATTGTGCTATATACATGCATACATAAATTATTTTAAAAATTATAACTTTAAATATAATAGAATATTATCAAAAGGGCATACTTTTTCCGCTGAAATTGCGCTGTCACTCAAAGATATACCGAAAACGCAGAGACAACACACGAGGGCACTAATTTTTCGAACCATTTTTCACAGTCACTATATCTTTATTAACAAGTTAAATATTCCAGCCAGGCTACTAACTTTTATTAAAAATGCACTCGTATTTTTTATTCCGCGACGGGAGGCGAAAGGCGCGCGACAGATCTCAGTATGGTTCTCGCGTTGCGAATGTAGTGATTTTTGAAAGGCCCGCGTAGGAGGGTTTCGCGCCGATTTCATAGTGTCGCGTTCCGTTTGACGAATGATTCTTTGTAACGTTTCATTTCATACATTTATTATGTTTAAGTACATTATACATTTTATTATGTAATACATATTAAAAACTTTAGTCTATTAAGATATTTACTTGCCTTTTAGAAAAAATATGAAAGTTTTTGTAGAAGAGAAAATGTAAAAGCCTTAAAAAATTAATTAATTTAATAAATAATTTTAATATACTATTTGATAAGAAAATAAACTTGTAGGTGTCATAATTTCGAAGTTTTAAAGGTTGAATTTTTTTTTGTTCTTTATCATCCTGTTTTACATACATATACATATACATAAACACTCACGCCTGTCACCCAAAGGGGTGGGCAGAGACTACGGACTTCCATTTGGCACGATCCTGACATACCTCTTTCGCCTCCTTTACATCCATATATATACGCATACATGCTCGTCGGTTAAGGGTACTTCTAACGTGGCCCCTTTTCAAAATATCGCCAATTTGGTTCTTTCTACATGACCAAACCACCGAAGCATTCCTTTCTTAATCCTGGTCACAACATCATCTTGCATACCACATTTATCTCTTATCACGCAATTTCTCACCCTGTCATTCAGATTCAACCCCAGCATACTCCTTAAAGACCGCATTTCTACAGCATTTATTCTACTTTCGTGCTTCTTCTGCCACACCCAGCTTTCACTACCATACATTAAAGTAGGGACTAACACAGCATTATGAATTACCATATGTGCCTTTTTTGACACATTCTGGTTCTTCATAATAGAGATTAATCATCCTGTTTTGTTTTTATAAGTCAGTAAAAGTCCACTAGGCTTCATACTTTGTAAGATGACCTTAATCTCTAGGCTTGGGAAGCGGTTTAGCGATCATAATACATGTCTTCTACCTTCAAGATACTCTCTGTCACCAGCCTGGATGTTTTACGTCTTATAACGTCATCTATAGAGAGCCAGGGGGTCTTTTTGGTATTTCCCAAATTGAGTGACGTTTAATTAACTTTAATTTTACACAAACAATATTGAAAAAACCTATATTTGCATACGGTATTTATTAAAGTACTTCATAGTATTTAATAATATCAATGTTAATTCTTTCTCACCATGACACAATTTTATAAACCAAATTTTAATTTTTGGACAGGTTTCAAGCCCACGTCACTTGGGTAGACAGAGATTTATATAACAATAGGTGTCCCTTCTAACGCTTTAGATACGGTATCCTAAAAATGAACGATAAAAACAGCTCCAGAGGGCTTAATTTCATATTGTTAATGTAGTACTTTTATTTAAGATATATTATTTTTTGTAAAACATTCTCATTCTATAAAAAATACAACAAACAAGGATACAGTCCACCTGATCGTAAGAGGATACTAAGAGTTTCTGATTCTCTACACTCACATTTTTTACATAAGAAGGGACAAACGAACATGTGGCTCACCTGATGGTAAGTGACTCCTGCCGCCCATAAACAATTACAACACTAGGGGAATAGCAGGTGCGTTGCCGGCCTTTAAAAATGCTATTTTCTTGAAAATTGCTAAAATTCTCGTTAAAAATTACTGGTGGTAGTCGATTTCACAAGAAAAATATGCGAGGAAGAAAATTTACATTTCGAAACACAGCAGCATTAAGCTGCTATTTTACGCTAATATTCTGTCGTTAGTTTTACAGGTAGCTACAGCCGACAAAGAAGAAAACTCCTCGAGTGGCGGCCTCGTATCAGTAAGGGCAGTCGACCATTAGAGTGAGTGAGGATCTGGTAAGAGATGCAATAAGTTGATGGATGCATGTGGCTCAGGTACTTTGAGGCATTCTTTGGGGGACTGCCCTATGTTCCGTAGTGGATTTGTGATGGATTGTAATGATTAATATAATAATGATGATGGATTATGACTGAAGCACGAAAGGGTCCGCTTGCCATGGAAGCCGTGGTCCTTCCTCACATAATACCAGCGGCGTGAAATAGACTCATATATATAATATTATTGTGTTTTGTATGGTTATTTAAAGCACCCGACGCTATTCTATTGGCGAACAGCAAAAGTTATTAAATAATTATAAACTATAAAGTTCACTGTTAAAGGTCGAAATTGCTTAAACGTTGAATAATATTATCACAAACAGTTTGTGTGTAAATAGAATAGATAAAATGTCATTATCAACATTGTGTTGGCAAATTACGTGATGTGTATTCAGTACAAAACAATACACCACCTGAGCTCGTTTTTAGCAACTTTTATTAATAATGTGCACTAAATGGGATAATGATGAAGTGCTACAGAGGTTTAGAGAATACCTAAGAATACCAAGTGTACATCCCAGCGTAGATTATAGTAAGTACCTATATTGAATTTCATTACGTTAGGTAAAATTAAATTATAATGAGTTAGTAAATAATAAGCTATTTATTTGTATTATATTGCCTTGCCCGGTTCAATAACCGGTTTTTAGTTTTGTAAGTATATGTGATTTCTCGTGTAAGTGACAAAATTGTTATAAATTTAATTACTCTTATTAATATTAAAGCAATGACAATGCTTTAAAAAGATTTTCATTGCTTTAATATTATGAGATTATGATTATAATTCATGAATTTGTTTTATCACTAATTGTAAATTTATTTGTGCTATGAACTATCAACAACATAAATATATGATTTGGTTCCCGCATAAGAGCATGCTACGTCTTTTATGACTTCAATTCTTGAAAGTTCTACCTCAACATCGACCCCGTGGATAACTGTTCAATAAAATAAAGTTACAGTCGAAGCAGGTTTTATAAATTAATTGTAAACTTGCTAAAGGACAGCCAACTGCAAACTGACTTAAAAGCGTGCCTTAATTTGTTGAAACAACACTTAGAATCGAATTCGTGTGATGAAAAGTAATTATTTATGTAGTAGGGCCACGGTGCAGCTTTATAATGGTTGCAGTATGAATGGTTCGGCTCTGGCAAGGAGAACCGCGTTCTCGCAGAATATCATAGTGAAATAGGGACTTAATGCTAGTATGTTTGGTATGATGATTGTAGAGAAGCGGACACCCAGGAGAGTGACTGGTAATAGACAGATCATCCTAGAGATAGAGATTGAGGGGTGACAACGCATCTGCATTTTGATTCTTAATCGAGGAAAAATGTAGATACCTTTATGCCACAGCATCCACTTACCACCACGTGGATTGTGCGCTCGCGTCACTCTTCTTCTATAAAAAAGCCTGTACGATAATGATCGTCTTATTTGACAAGGTAACATACTAATTCCAGATTTTTTAATTTTTCACTTTAGATGACTGCGTCAAGTTTTTGAGGAAACAGGCAGATCATCTGAAGCTAACCGCTGCCGTTTATGAGCTGGTGGAAAAGAAGCCAGTAGTGGTAATTACATGGGAGGGAACGCAGCCTGAAATGCAATCGATTTTGTTAAATTCTCATATGGATGTGGTACCGGTTTACGAAGTACGTATAACGTTGAATAAAACTATTATTTACGGATTTAGCGAACAACTTAAGTCCGACACTAAACGTCGACAATCGACATATTATCTGAAATTTTGATTTCTTTTACTATTAAAGTGCCAGTACTCACTGTTATCCCATTCCCACCTGATGGTGAGTGGCACTACTAATTAAGTGTCAATGATTATTAATCAATAACTAATTTACCACTTCATAAACAGTTAGTAAATCATGGTTGAGATATCCACATAATACAAAAAAACTTAGTATTAAAATATGACCACTTCGCAGATCAAACACAACAGATTCTTATACGCTTTTTAAGCCGTTCCGAAATGATTGGATGTTTTTCCCTCTGAACTGCAGCGAGAGATGTCAAGGACTACAAAATAACTTTAATGTTAAATTCCGAAATTATCAAAATTCTTCAAAAAAATATCTATTATATCCGACATCCAGCGACCGCTAGCTACCGTGGCAAAAAAGCCTTATAAAATAAAATAGCAACAAAACCTCACAGCGAATATAAAAATTGTAACTTCATGAAGTAAAACTGCCCGTCACTATTCAACTCCATAAGTTCTATTATAATTACATATGTGCAGGAAATTGTTAATTTTATTTTTAAGTACTTACTGATTTACCACCGGCTTGGCGATTTAGGAATACATGGTAAGACATTGTACACGTCAGAACAATTAATTATACGTCATTTCACATACTATAAGCATGCGAAATGACGTACATTAGGTCAATAAAACATCGTAAAAAATAATGAATAAACAAAAAATCGCTACAGATACGTTGTAACCCACGGAGAAGTTCATAGCCTTTCCTTTCAGCGGTGAAAACTTTTAGTAAATCCAAATGGCGCTTATGTTATACGTCAATTTTTAAAGTATTTTAAATACACACAAGTTTTCAAGAATAAGTTTATTAATATTACTTCTAATTTTCCAATAATTTTATGTCAAACGTAAATTAAAAAAAAAAAAGTTTAGAAAATCCAAAAGTGCACGACTCAAAATGCTCATATTATGATCGTGAATTTTTTTTTTTTTTTTTTTTTTTTTATTTGATATAATGTAGAAAAAAAGTTCTCAATCAACAATAGAAAATATGTTTATTAAAAAAATTATAGAATTATCTTAGAACGATCTGAAATAAACTTAAAAAATTAAAGTAATATTATACTTTAATTTTTAGATATTTGTATTCGGACATTATCGTAAAAACTAGTCTTTTTTACCTGACTCGTTAATAAATTTTTTTTGCTCATCAACTTTATTTCGATTCCAAAAAGTTTCTCATATAGTAATAACCAGTATTTCACCTTCAGGTCACTATATTTAGTCCGGAGGTGAGATCTCGTCATAACTTACACAACGATGCTAAACTCGGCACACCTAGCTTTACTTTTCGAGGAGTTCCAGCAGATACCGAAGTACACCTTTGGGTCGTTCCATAAAGTCCATATATATATATATATACTTGCTTTGCGCTTGTGGCATGCAAGTGGCCATTTAAATCGAAATATAACATTGGAACACCGTTTAGTAGTAAAACTAGCCTAAAAAAATTAAACCCATTCAGACAGACATTTTCCCAATATATGGAACTCTACATTAGTAGTAATATTAAACATCTATATACATATATCTTTAACAGACTACAATGACGATAACAAAATTAAAAATAAATATTTATTCATTAGGAACATTGGAAATATCCACCTTTTGACGCCCACATCACAGAAGATGGTTGGATTTACGCCCGAGGCTCGCAAGATATGAAGAGCGTGGGGATGATACATTTGGAGGCTGTTAGGCGACTTAAGCAAGCTAGCATTCAGCTTAAGAGGACCGTTCATATAAGTTTTGTTCCAGGTAAAACACAAAATTACGTATCATTAGTTTTGCTAGCTTTTTCAACAAAATTATTTAACCCTAAACTCGGACCAACTCAAAATCAGCTCGAAGCACAGCGTCCATTTCAAATGACACAGAAACCAAGTCAAAAGCACGCAGAGTTTATTGAAAGAACACGCATATTTATATATCTAAAACCAAACAAATATCGGGATACAAAGGGCGGACATAACGCCTAAAAGCGTCTTGTGGTAGAGCCATGCTACAACTATATTAGTAATATATTTCACGTAATTTTTTTTTGCGGATCTTAGCTTAGTAATTCTTATTACCGTTGATGAAAAGGAATATGACGCATTTCCGCAATGTAACACCTTCTTATTTCTAGGCGTTATTTTGCTAAGGGATCGTAGTAATATCTATGTATATAAAATGTAAAATAAAAATTATTTATTTTATCAAATATGCACAAAATTAATTCACCCTTGTTTACCTCCAAATGACATCATAAAGGAGACTGCATGAAGTGATATCAACATCTAGTGAATAAAAAACCATATTGTCTTGCAAAATACATAACGAATATTTTTGCTTCATTTCTGATTTGATTTGCAATAACAATTTTCCGTGGTAGAGCCGCGCTGCAGCTATATTATGGTTGTAGCACGAATGGGTCAGCTCAACCGGGGAAGGAGCACGCTCTCAAAGAATACTAGCTGCTATCTTAGCTTCCCGCTGGTGTATTTCGTATGGTGAGTGTAGAGAACTAGAGACCCTTTTTAATAGGAATGAGACATGCCATCTTAGTCCTCACTGGTGTCTCAAGGATAGATATAGGTGTCTATGATATCTACCATCATGTGGACTGTGTGCTCGTTTGTCATTCTTAAATTATTTTAAAAAAATTAAAGTGAATGTAATATTCAATATCTCGCCAAGTCGAGCAAAAAAAGCGGCACGGCCGTACCATACTTTTCTCGAAGTAATTCAGGCCATTTTTGACCCCCTATAACTTCGTAGTGGATAAAACCAGAAGTCTGAATTCAGTAAGCTAGTATCACTAAGCAATCTAATTTAATATAATATGTATTACTTGTGAGATACATTGTGTTTTCATGCGCTGGCCAAGTCAATCTATATATTTAAAACATAAAAGTGCTTCGGACGGCATTGCGCCCTCCTTTCTGCCAAGGAGGGTCGCGTTCGTATACGGCTTAGAGATCTCTAGTCAGATCGTTAAGCCAATTCCTAAAAGGTTGAGTTTAGTGGGTAAAAGTCTCCACATAACCACGCAGCCGGCTGCGTGGTATGCTATGAGCATTCTCAACCTCTCTCCCCCCGCTTTCCGGAGGGTTGCCCATATTTGCTTCGGGCGCAAAAAAAAAATTCGGACGGCAGGGACACGTCCATTCGCAACACAGCCGTCGAAGAGGCAACAACAAGAAGGGAAGCCGAAACATGCGGAACAAGAAGCTACCTAGGAAAAGTGTTTCATTTTGCCTTCTCTCAGCTGCTCGTCTTTCTCGAGGTCCTAGTAGGTCGTACTACCACATACGCATTCAGGGGTGCCTGGAACGTGCGTCACCAGCAAGTAGCAAGGAGCGTACGTCATCCAAATGGGAGATCGTCCCAGGGCGACTATGCGGGCACCGGACGTATCCCTGCCGTCCGAAATAAAAGATTTTTAACATTGATATGGTCACTATAAAATGTTGTTAGGTTAGCTACCCTTAAGTAAGGACTGAATAAATTAACCGACTTGGTATTACATGGATCTCACAACTTTTTACGGTAGAAGAACTGAGTTGCGAGACTTGGTTTTTTTTGTTATGTTATGTTTTTGATGGCATTAATTTTGCAATACAATTAGTTGTTGATTTTTAGTTCAAACTACTAGCATCTACAATTTCTTATTGTGTATCAACAGATGAAGAAATCGGTGGCGTTGAAGGAATGCAAAAGTTTTCTGAATCGGAGGAGTTTCGCAAGCTTAATATTGGATTCGAAATGGATGAAAGCGCTCCAAGCGAATGCCTAAAAACTTTCATAGGTTTTAATGGAGAACGCACTGCAAGGCGTAAGTCATAGATATTTTATTTTAATCATTGCTATAGCGACACGCTACGGCACGAGGAAGGACGATCTAGTAATGTGGCATAATTTTTTTTAATAATCATTAATGTTCGTTTATGTTATCAATTTTTCCATTTCACAAAAAAAACCTCCAAACAATTTCCGATCGAAATCACTGAGATCACTCCCGACATATTTTTTTTCTCTCTGTTCGGGACTATTCAATATAATCGGTTCAGTCATCGTGACGATTAACCCGTAAAGACATACCGACAGACAGAAAGAAACTCGTGTTAGTGTCCGGAACTTGCGGATAATTTTTTTGTTATAAATATTGTAAGTACATAAATAACATCGAGTATTGCAGTGTTGGCTTATTGATTTTTTTTACATGTTTTAATAGCATGCATATAACCTAATGAGCTCCATAAATATTTCGATATTAGAGACAGATACTTTATTTTTATTTATATAATTTCATTTAAAGAGCAACTTAAAACTTAAATTCAAAAAGAGGACTCGACGCTGCTCTTCGTAGCCGATCTGGCGCAATCGAAAGACAGTCTTGAGATATTTCTAGAATTTAAAAAGTTGCGTTTTACAACACCCATGATTAAAATGGGAGGATCGAGATAAGACGAAAGATTTTCAACAGTATTCATAGCAAATAGCTTCAGTCGCATATGATATTAGATGATTTGAAGGCATCGTTTTAATGTATAGTTATTATCTACCTTATTTTTGTTTACAATTTTTCGTTCAAAAATACTCTCAATATAACCAGGCATCTATATACCCTGTCGCGTCGGTCTGTATGTGTGTCGACTAAGTCGCTATTATATTACGTAGATTTCTTTCCCTTACTTTTTTGTAGTGGGATCTTATTGTTTTAAGTTTAATTATGTGACTTCTTGTGTATAAAGCTTAATACAAGTAGACAGAGATAAAATCACTATTCGGCAATGCAATTATGTATAAATGCACATTTAAAATGTACCTGCGTGCGACCACAATTACAATGTGTCGGCACTTATGTCAGGATGTAGAGTGTGATAAACTCATAAATCACTGCAAACGACTTAACAATTAGAAGACATTGGTAGTAGTTGTAGGTCCTTTCACTTATGTTAATTTCATTTTTGATTGAAAATGAAAATGAAAAATGAAATGAAAAATCTTTATTCAGTATCTTTTACATAGTAACATGACTAATGGCCGAAATCTCCTTTTAAGTATGATACTGATTAGAAATGAAAAAAAAAGATTTCATCTTAGCGATTATTTCTAGACCATATAAATACTTGGTAGAGCCACGCTGCAGCTATATTATGTCTGTAGCACGAATGGGTCGGCTCAACCGGGGAAGTACCACGCTCTCACAGAATAACAGCGTAAAATTCTTTAATTATAAAGATGTTTCGCCGACCATCTCGTCTGACTACTTCCTTTTAAATTTGTTTTAACGTATTTTTTCGTTATTTCCCACCAAGTCAACAAAAAAGCGATATACTTTTTGAATCAGTTCAAATAGGTTAATGGCTTCCTGGCATGATGAGGCAGAATGAACACCTACAAGATTTAAGGAGTGAGCCAAGCACGGCACGAACTCGGCCGTGCTTGGCTTAATACTGCTGTATTTTATATGGTGAGTGTAGCGATCCGGAGACCTTTTTTACTGGAAACGAGGCAATCCATCTTAGTCCTCAAAGGTGACAACGCATCTGCATTTTGATTCTTATCGAGTATAAATGTAGATGTCTATGGGCCACAGCATGCACTTATCTACAGGTGGACTATATGCTCGTTTGTCATCCTAATTCTATAAAAAAATCATATATATAATTAATAATTTTATAGCAAACAAGGATTTGGTTGTAGTTTGAAATTCTTATTAGTTAAACAAACTAATCAAATTAATCAAAAGAAGAAGCCTGTCGTAGAAACATTAAAATATATTTTCTTTTTCTAGAAATCAAAATCACATGCAAGGGTGAGCCTGGCCACGCTGCCTTTATTAGCAATGATACTGCAGGAGAAAAAGTAAATCGTTATAAATTATTACAAACATAATATGCTATTAATTGAGAGACACAGAACGAGAGAGATAGAAAGAGCAAGAGATGCTTTGAATGAAAGCGAAAACTTCAAAAAACTAATCAATCCGTGTTTAGTGGTTCATTTGATATTATTACTTAAACATCGATTTCAATAAACTAATATGATCAATAATAAATATGTAGTAGCAAACTATAACTATAAATAAGCAAACTATAACTACATAGATGTAGATGGTGAATAAGTCAGTAACTATGGGAAAAGCTAACATTTTTCTGCAGCTATATTGTAGTTGTGGCACGAATGGGCCGACCGGAGAAGGACCACGCTCTCACAGAATACAAGCGTAAAATAGCAGCTCGACACTGCTGTTTTTCGCATGGTGAGTGTAGAGAGCCAGAGACACTTTACTTAAAACGAGTCGTAGTTCTGTGGAGTGACAACGTATCTGCATTTTGATTCTTAACTGCGGCTAGATGAAGATGTCTATGGGCCACAGAAACCACTTACCATCAAGTGGACTGTGTGCTCGTTTGTCGACCTTATTCTATAAAAGAAGAAAAAAAACCCCGTCCATTGAGAACAATAAAAAAAAACTTTAATCTGCGGAATTTTGATTCCACATTTTCTAATATATATGTACTGACTTGTGTGCTTCTTTTCCCTTGAATGTATTGAAACGATTATATTATATTAGTAGTAGTATTGAAATTTTGGTAAAAATTACACAAAAATTTAATTTTTTTTGGAGTTCAAAAAAGAAAATAAAAGAAATGATATTTTTATTACAGCTCAGTTATATAATTAACAAGTTTATGGAATTACGAAAGGAAGAAAGAAAAAAGTTAGATAATGGCGCCAAGCTGGGCGAAGTTACTACCATAAACCTGACGAAAGTAGAGGTATGCATTTCAGCAGTAAGCAAAATTGTATAAATGTTGGTGTAAATAAAGTTTTAGCTACGCGTAAATTACCAAGAACTGTTAATGGAAAATGGTGTTTTTCAATAAGAAATCAAAAATTCCCATCATAAAACTTATTCCTATGTAGGTACTTATCATTATACATTATGTGTAATAAAAACTATAATAATGTTACCTTATTAAAATAACTTCTACTAAACTACATATCGCATTTCGTCAGAAAATTTAGAATTTTGAAATAACGTCTTTCAAAATATCAAGATTAAACAATTCATTTAATCAACAGAGATTTCAAAAATTATAATAATCGATAGAAGAACAACGGAAGTCCCAGTACACGGGACATGGAAAACAGTCATGATTTTGTTATAAGTACAAAATTTCAAAATCCAACATGAGCTACGCGATAGATTTAAATAGTATTTTAATATTTTGAAATGTTTGTTCCAAGTCAGATACACCATTTGTCATCGTAATCTATACAAATAAATAAAATTGAAACGACTGTTTGTACTAAGTAGTTTGAAACTCTTTCAAACTAACAGCTTTTTACTAAATATATGGAAAATAAATAAACACGGTACTTATAGCGAAAACACAATTTTTAACATTTTTGTGTATCAGTCTGTTTGTTCAGGCTAATCTCCAAAATGACTGGAGTGATTTTTACTGGACTTTTACTGGCAGATAGCTGATGCTATAAGGGATAAATTAGACTACTTTTTATAAAAAGAATTAGGGTTCCGCACAAAAAAATTAAAACCCATGAAATCTAATTGTAATAAATTACACGAAGTCGAAGACACGGGATAAAGATAGTAGTATTAATAAATTATATTTAAATTCTGATACATCTCATAAATTCATAAATGAATAATACTCCTATACTTGTACATAGGGAGGAATACAAGTTAACGTGCTACCTGAACAGCTATCTGCATCTTTCGACATTAGAATATCGCCTTACGAAGATCACGAAGCATTTGAAGCTATGGTGAGAAGCAACAAATTATACAAAAAAAAAAACTAATCATATTTAAACAATTGTAATTATTTGATTATCGTTTACATTGACTTAACACAACAATTTGACTTTCATTAAAGATTCAAGGCTGGTGCAAAGATGCTGGTGATAAGGTGACAATGGAATATTATGTGAGGAATCCAGAAGAAAAGACGACGAATATCGACGGAAGTGACCATTTCTGGAATGTTCTCCATGAAACTATATTAGATATGTAAGTATGGCGTTTAAAGATAAAAAGGTTGCAGATTTAACTTTGTACGAGTACGAGAGAATTTCAATTGTTTTAACAAATGTCGGGTTTATAGTTGTCAGAGTCATACTGCAGCTATATTACTGGTATAGTTGTAGCATGAATGGGTCGGCTCGGCCGGGGTAGGACCACGCTCTCGCAGAATACCAACGTGAAATAGCAGCTCAATGCTGCTGTGTTGCTGTAATAATATAAATAACGCTGTGTTTCTTAATGTGAGTGTAGAAAACCGGAGACCCTTTTTACTGGAAACGAGACACACACAGCAGCATTAAGCTACTATTTTACGCTGGTATTCTGTGAGAGCGTGGAGGGACGGGAGAGAATTGAAGATGTATGAGATGAAGAGAGTATGGAAATGACGGCTGTGAGAGGAATGGAACAAGAAGATTTACTGCGCCGAGGTGGTTGAGGGATTCTGGGGTAATCCTTTCCCGATCGAGGCGACCCATTCGTGCAATAACTATACTAGTAATATAACTGCAGCATGGCTCTACCATGTTTTTATGGTATTACAACAGAATACTTAATAGTAAGGTATTACTAAAACATCGATTTCAATAAACTGATATGATCAATATTAAATTTGTAGAAGCCGAACCAAACTATAACTACATAAATGTGGATGGTAAATAAGTCAGTAACTGCGGGAAAATGTAACATATTTCTGCAGCTATATTGTATATGTAGCACGAATGGGTCGACCGGGAAAGACCACGTTCTCACAGAATACCAGCGTAAAATAGTAGCTCGACACTCCTGTGTTTCGTATGGTGGAAACGAGACATTTCATCTTAGTCCTCACGGGTGACAACGCATTTGCATTTTGATTCTTAACCGAGGATAAATGTAGATGTCTATGGGCCACAGCATCCACTTACCATCAGGTGGACTGTGTGCACGCTTGTCACCCCATTCTTTAAAAAAATTGCAATGATCATAATGAAGGAAATATCAAAACGTATCGCTCATAACTATACTAAAACACTGTAAACGTTTTAATTTGGCAGTGTAAAAAAAGGAAAGGGAATTCATCATTACATCCTCCAGGAGCTTTGTAGATTAGACTAATTCCGATACTTACATGACTAACTGCAACAATGACAATCTAAATTTCTCTAACGAAGTATGCCATTTTAGCCATTGGTAGTTTTCATTTGAGGGTAGATATAGGTTCTAGGTGTCTATGTACCAAGGCATCTACTTACGTCAGAAGGACTATGAACTCTACCATTACACTTACATCTTAAAAAAATGAGGGCCATTTTGTTAACGATAAAGTAATGGTAAATTAAAAAAATTGTACTAACCGATTCATAAAAACTCATTTTACTATTATTTCTAAAAGTGACATTGTAAAGTTTTGAAACATACTAACTGTTCCTCGGGACTTCGCCCACGTGTAATTTAGGGTTTTAATTTGTTTACGAGGAACCCAAATTCTTTTTTTAATAAAAGTAGGCTAAGTTACTCGTTATAACATCAGCTATCTGCCAGTGAAAGTCCCGTCAAAATCGATCCAGCCATTTCGGAGATTAGCCGGAACAAACGGACAGACATATTTTTGTTTTATGTACCGCATATACTTTCATATATACTGATATATATACATACATACATATATATATATATATATATATATATATATATATATATATATATATATATATATATATATATATATATATATATATATATATATATATATATATATATATATATATATGCATTTAGTACAAATATGTTATTTAGACATTACAAACAGACACTTCAACTTTATTTATTCATTTTATTATTTAAACTTTTTTCCAGGGGCTTGGATATCAATTGCGTTATTTGTCCAGGGACAACTGACGCGCGTTACATTCGTCGCCAAGGCATCTCCGCTATCGGATTCACACCTATTCGTAACACACCCCTATTACTTCACGCTCATAATGAGAGACTTCACGTAGACGAATTCAAGAAAGGCATTGATGTAATGGAAAAAGTTTTACAGGCGGTAGCAGAAGCGTAGCATGGCTTACTTCCGTCCGGGGCCGCTAGAGATAAAATGATAAGTACCCCGTCCTCTTTCTTCCCTTGATTTGGCAAATGTCTTAAATATATAAAATTGGTAGAACGTCTATGTACCTATATATCGGTAATAAATGAGTGAAGCAATATCGTGTTTCGATACTTAATCCTACACCTCGGCAATTGTGTATGTACAGTGTATTTTATTTCTGAAAATAACTAATTTGCACAAATAAAATTATTAGTTCATCAATCCTTTTAACCCTTTTTCAGTCCGCCTCAGATCTATGACCTACACCGACGCTGCTACGGTAATGCGATAAAACTGCTTCCCTTTCCGTTGATTTCGTAATTTAAGGGAATAAAAAGAAGTCATACGGTGCCAAATCAAGGCTGAAGGTTGACTCAAAAGTCTAACTGATGTGCTATCCAGAAAGTCCCTCGTTATGTCCCTCTGAGGAGTTCAGACGTGTCTAAGGAAATCCGTATTGAATTTTTATTTCGAAATTTAATTAAAATTTACACTCAAAAATAGTTGTGAAAAAATAAGATATCATAAACTGTGAGGAGTTCTTCAATACGACCGAGTGGCGGGGACTGGGGTGAGTCATTTCCCTACCCTACTACATAGGAAACGGCAACTACGTCACACGTGCTTGACCCGCCCACTACTCCTGCGCATCGACCAAGGGGGCGGCGCCTACGACCCGCGCGCTATTGGTTGCATCGTGACGTCTTCGCGTCCAGCCCACAACTAACTCGCATAGAAGCTGAGGGCGGTGATACCTGACTAGTGGATGAGTGAACTCCTTTGCTCTTTGTATTTTCTGATCGCCTGGTACATTTGTTCGCTCGAGTCGTCGATTATTATTTACATATTTTTCGAGATAAGTAAAAATGTCTTGCCACGGGTGTAGTTCTGCGCTAAGAGAGAATAATTATTTGAAATGTAATGGTTGCAAATCAGAGTATTGTTTCGCATGCCTTAACTTAACTGATGATTCAAGTAAGTTACTTACACCGGAACAAATAAAATCATTAAGTTGCCCCTACTGTCGGAACGTCACGCGGCGCATAAACAATGACGACACGCCTTGCCGCCCGAGGTATCAAAAAAGGGCAGGCGCAATCGATAAATGTTTCTTTTTGCGACGTGACTCATAACAACACTGCTAATACTAGTGTTGGTATCTCCACGGACACCGGGCTAGCAAAGGAACCCGTTACGATGGAAAGTATTAGCAAACTTTTTGACTTAAAGATGGCGCCAGACTCCACAATTATGATAAATTTGAGAGCAGCACTTAATAAGGACATCGAAAAAATGGTGGCTGTGCACGTCAACAGAGCAATTGAGAACTTGAAGACTGATTTCTCATCTACCACGGACTATTTGGCCGCTGAGCAAGCAGATTTAAGATCCGAGATTAGACAAAAGGACAACCTTGTTAAGCAGTTGCAAACTGACATATCAAAATGTCAAAATTCACTTGCTAAATATCAGTCACGAATTCAAACTATTGAAAAAATCTCACGCGACATGAATATTGAGGTACATGAGGTGCCAGAGAACAAAAGCGAAAACTTACCTGGCATATTCAAAAAACTCTGCGAGTGCTTGCAGGTTGACATTCCTGAAAACGATGTAAAAGCCTGTCGTCGAGTATCGAAAATGAATCCTTCGTCTGGGCGACCACGCAATATTCTTGTTACCCTTTCATCTCAGAGACAACGTGATTTGGTTCTATCGTCGGTCACTCGTTTCAACAAAGCTCATCCTAGAGATAGACTCGCCTCTACACACATTGGCTTTACGGGAGAAACCCGCAGGATTTATGTGGCTGAACACCTTTCGCCAGAAACAAAGGAAGTGCACAGTGTGGCGAGGAAATTTTGCAGAGACAATAATTTTAAGTATGTGTGGGTTCGTTTCGGGCAAGTGTATATACGTAAAGATGAACAAAGTCAAGCACAGCACATCAAAACCATTGAATGTCTCAACAAGCTATTATAAAGTTTATTGTTTTCTCTCACTATAAAAATAGTATTTGTATACTGATTCCTACAAAAACATTATGATTAGTATGTATTATCAAAATATTAATGGAATGCGAACTAAGTTATCACAATTTTATCGAAATCTGTTGAATTCCAACTATGACGTCATATGCCTGACGGAAACCAACTTGAATAATAATATCTTCGATGGAGAGGTCGTTGACTCCCGCTATAACATCTTTAGAAGAGATCGCGATGACATTAACTCTTCTAAAGAGGACGGTGGTGGCGTCCTTATAGCAGTAAAGAAATCATTCCAAGTTCTCCGACAGGCATATTGGGACAGTAATTTGGAGGATCTCTGGATATCAATTATACCGAAAAATTGTAATGCCCCTAAAATCAATATATGTGTCTGTTACCTTCCTCCCGAATTAAATTGTTTTAAGAGAGATGAATTTTTTTCTAATTGTCAAAAGATATTGTTGAATCACTGTATAGATGACAAAAATATAATCGTTGGAGATTTTAATACACCTGAATATTCTCCTGTCTCTTCTGATACTGACGGGCCATCTTTCACCTCACAAAGTAAGAAACTACTACTCTTACAGGAATTTATGTCAATTTGCAATCTTCACCAGGGTAACCGCACCCCTAATGAAAAAGGCCGATATCTTGACTTAGTACTATCATCAGAAAATTTGTTGACAGTTACAGAAGCTGATACGCTGAGTTTGAAAGATGGACACCACCCTGCTTTGGAATTTGAATTCCCCTCTTTATGTAATACTCCAAAAAATCTAAAACTTAATAACAAAAAACGTTTGAACTTCGCAAGATGTGATTATGACAGCATAAGACATGACTTGGAGTTATTGGACTGGCACAATCTTTTATCGAGCTCTGATGTAGATGAATGTGTAAACATTTTTTATGAACAACTCTTTGTAATTATTAACAAATATACGCCATTAACAGCTATGAGATCTAATAAATATCCCGTTTGGTACAGCAAACCCTTAATAAAATGTATCGAAGAAAAAAATAAATACCACAAACTTTATAAAAAATTCAACAATCCCCGAGATTACGACGTGTTCACTTTACTGCGAGCTAGAGCCAAAAAAATGATAGATCATTGTTATAAAAATTATGTTGCCTCTATTGAAGAATCAATGACTGACAATATAAAGTCATTCTGGACTTATGTGAATAATAGAAAGGGCCGAGTCTCTATTCCAAATGTAATGCAGTTTGGCAACTCTTCTTCTTCGACCGGCCAGGGTGTATGTGAGCTATTTTCAAAGTACTTTGCTTCGGTGTTTGAATCGGATCAGCAACTTAGTAACTCCTCTGCTGCGAGTAACAATAATCTAGAGTCACCTGAGTGTAGTACCATGGACTCCATGTCTCACATTAATATATCTGACAGGGACATCATGACGAAGATCAAGCTTCTTGATGCAAGTAAAGGAGCCGGTCCTGACCAAATACCTCCTTCATTTGTTAAACGTTGTGGAAAAGAGCTATGCACACCATTAAGCATCATATTTAACAAATCCCTTACGAATGGAGTTTTTCCCAGTCGTTGGAAGATAGCACATATTGTACCCATTTTCAAAAACGGAGACAAGTCGCGCTGCGATAATTACAGACCCATAAGTATTTTGTCATGTTTCGCAAAGCTTTTCGAGTCCCAAGTACACACTCAGTTATACAGCCATTTTAAGCCTCTGATACCCGAAAATCAACATGGATTCATTAAGGGTAGATCAACTGTCACAAATCTTCTTGTATATAAAAACTACCTGTGCAAGGCTTTTGCCACAGGGGGTCAGGTTGACTCTATCTACACAGATTTCTCGAAGGCCTTCGATAAAGTGAGTCATAGACTACTTTGTAACAAGCTCGCCACCTGTGGTATTCACGGTAGTCTCCTTCGCTGGCTGGCCTCCTATTTGAATAAGAGAAGTCAGTTGGTGGCTTTGAGAGGATACACCTCGACCCCTACTGACATTACGTCAGGCGTGCCCCAGGGGTCACATCTGGGCCCGTTGTTATTTGTTGTCTTCATTAATGACCTCATTAAGAACATATCATGTGAATGTCTATTATACGCTGACGACCTGAAAATATTTAAAACAATAAACTCTTTCGAAGACTGTAATCTTTTACAGAAAGACTTAACTGCTGTTTCTCACTGGTGCAGAAATAATCTAATGTACCTTAATATAGACAAGTGTTTCGTTATTACGTTCACTAACAAGCGTAATGGGATCGTTAATGAGTACAGCATCAACGGCCAGACCCTTGAGAGGTCACATGTTGTCAAAGATCTCGGAATCCTTTTTGATGATAAGCTGACATTTCGCGAACACTACCACCACATAGTGAAAAAAGCGAATCAACTTCTGGGGTTTATTTTTAGATCTACTAAAGACTTCAAGGGCACTCATTCTTTTCTTTACCTTTTCACTACACTCGTCAGAAGCGTTTTGGAATACGGTAGTCCAATATGGTCTCCGCACTACAAAGTTCATATTGAAAATATAGAGAGAGTGCAGCGCAAATGCCTACGGATTTTAAGCTACCGCCAACAGTCGAGGCGCAAAACTCCTGATTATGAAGCTCGTCTCATTAATTTTAATGTACAAAAATTGGAAACACGTCGAAGATATTTTGATTTCGTTTACTTTTATAAAATACTTCACTCCATATTAGACGTTCCTACCTTGCTCGCTGAGATAACTTTTAATATCAAATATAGTGCTCGTAGAGCAAATCAAATAGCACTTTTTACTTTACAAGTGTATCAGAATAATACCTCCTTTTACAACCCCCTGGTTAGGATGGCTCGTCAGTGCAATGAAATAGCCAAGGGTAACCAAACCTTTGACGTTTTTCTACCTAAACTAACTCTTTATATTAATTTGATTAAAAGCATACTGTATCACAAGCCGACAGTCTAATCCCAGCGCTTGGACTCTCGGTCTCCTTATATTTTAACCCTATTATATTCTTATTTAGTATTGTTCATTGTACCTATTATTTAGATTACTGTTCTTGTTAAACCTTAAATTGTGTAGACATATTTAACTCCCTTGTAATTTTTCATGTACACACATTTTTGTGGAATGCAACCTAGTTTATAAATGATTGTTTTTGTATAATTTGTTTAGTAATAGTTGTAATCTGTTGTGTGTGATAATAAATAAATAAATAAATGTCCTGCTAAGTTCGCGGGCGCGTTGTCATGATGATGCGTTAGCCCGTGAAACCCCGTGTTAGGTCGCTTGTTGCTTTACAGCAGTGAACTTTTCTGGCAAGCGTTTGATAGCATTCCATTCTACATCCATGCTACTTCGATTTCGTTGAATTTAGAGGAATTAGAGGAAAAACACCGAATAACCCGTCAAAGTGAAAAACCTAGCAATCAAAAACTTTCCATCCGCAACAGCAATCAAAGGGCGACTACGTCTTCCTTCATATATCAAAGTTAGTCGACCAAGTTAGTAGTCGAGTCGACCGTGCTAAAATGTGTTATACCAGCGACAGATGCAAGGTTGTCTTTATCCATAAATGCGATTGGAAGTCTATCAAACAATTTGTAAGGTTTTAGGCGATATAAGAATTCATTAAAAAACAACTCGCGAAAATGTTGCCAACGCGTATCCATTTTTCAATAAAACACGTTAATTATACTCATATTTTAATTAAGTTAATCATCAAGTAAATAATCTTGTTTTCAAAATAGATCATAACTTACCGTGTCACAGTGTCTCATACATAAAAGTGCTTTCGCAAAAGTTATTGCATCGCCTGTCGTATATAAAATTATTGTTTGGCTTCCATTCGTTCCTGTCTAGTTCATCCGGTTACGATGAAACTTTGGCAAGATGCTATTGGTGCGTTCTGCCAAAAATTTATATTTACTTCTTTGTTTGTTCATTTTCTATAACTTTCTCTACCATTTATCCTACTACGACAAAATTTTGGTTTGTTGTGCCTGCGTCCGCGAATCTTTCTAAAAAAAAGTGCATAGCAACAGTTTCGTTGCGAGCCGTTCACTTTATATTAGTAGTTCGTACCTGAATATTAGTATATAGCAAACGAAAAATTCGCAATAAGACAATAGATTGAAGACAGACGTCGGCCTGTATTGAATTGTGAATGATTCACTGCGAAATATGATAAAAATATCAAAAGTAAAAATAACTTGAAGAGTACCTTAAAAAAAGACATTAATCGTCTTTATTTTCATAATCAGATACCGTTGAAGACTTATCTTTATTTATTTTATATAGGTATTAAGTTGAATTAATTTTGTTTATTTTTCCTTTTTTGTTCTTAAGGATTTGTAACTTGTGTTGGACTTGCTATTGACTGATCTAGGAAAGACTAATATAAAAGTACATATACCAAGATAAATATTGTATCCACGAGAGCTGCTGCCCACAAACTTTCTGTTGGGCAGATTGTGACTGTGAGTAGATATAGCTACTTAGAATTAAAAAAAATACGTGTGGCACTCGATGACTGCCGCGGTATAGCTATTGCAGAGCATTTTTTATAAACTTATGCAATTATAATTAATTACTTTATTTATGCAGTTAAGTCTTTGATATTAAATCAAGTTACACTTTTTGAGCGTGGTGACCGATAAGAAAACAAATTTTTTTTTCTCTTATTGAATAAATGAGAAGTTAATATTGTTTAAAATATTTTTAATATCTTACAATACTTGTAGGTTATTCAGGAATTTTTATCATTGAGTTAGCAGCTAGTGTACACGCACACAAACCCCGTGCCGAAGTCTGCCGAGTGCCGAAGTCTGCCGAGTGCCGAAGTCTGCCGAGCCGAAGTCTCCGAGTGCCGAAGTCTGTCGAACTAAAATGACGTTAGACGATGCACGGCTTTCAACGCCACACCTCCGTGCCCGTCGGAGTGGGGAGCGTGAGGTTTTTTCGTTACGGAATTTCTGGATTCGGTCCCCGCGCTCAAGGTCCGCGATAGAAGCTATGCAATAGCTTAAAACTCGTTACCAAAGGAATCCACCACTCGTTATTAGACTGTTAATAAAAGTGATATAACTTTTTCTCATTTATTTCACACATAGTATATGATAGTATAATATTTAAGTCACTTTCATTAATGATCTACTTGCTAAACTAGCTTGTTTAGACAGAGCATGCATAGAAACGATACGACGTTGTGATGTTAGAGTAGCTCGCCTCTCATTGTAGAATTCCTCGATTTCTTGTAAAGTCAAATCTTTTGTTTCTGGCAAAAAGAAGTAAATGTAGATACAGCCTGAGGAATATTAATAAAATTAAAAGATATTTATTAATAAACCAAATTCAACACTGTGGTTAATAAAATAAATTACGAAATTCTAACCTAAAAAGGAAGATGCACCAAAAGCTAATATTGTGTTGGCGAAACCAAGTGCATTTTGAACATATAGGAAACATTGATTAACACCAAAAATTGTAATGTTTGTAATGGAAATTGTTATACTTCCAAGAAGACCTCTAATCTGAAAATATTGAATACAAATAGTTAATTTATTACTTATCCTACGTTATTAGAGAAAATGGAATTTTGTTAACAAAATGTAGAATGACTGATAACAGATGTACTGTTTATTATCGAATTGTTTTTTAAAAAGATTCATACTTGCAAAGGGCACAATTCAAATATAATGAGAATTGGTAAAGTATAGTAGCCTAGACTAGCAAATGTAATAAAGGCTATATAGCACAACTGTGGAAGTATGCTCGGCTCTTTCGCGTATGAAATAAATGTTCCAAGTAAAAGACACACGGCTGACACACCAAGACCTGTAACAATAATAAGCATTATAATACGTGTTTTGTACAACCGAAGCAGCTAGCATATGTTGCTGCCTCCTGGAGCCTCCTTTTTAAAACGGGGAAATGACTACGCGTAGTCGCCTTCCGACTAAAACCTGATGGTGTGCTACCACCTTTACTGAACATTGGCTAGGCCACGGGAGCGCTTTAACACACACGGACACACCTGCGCAGGACGCCCCGTGGCGGCCCCTCCTCGGCAGAGGATAACTTTTTCTTTTTTTTAATTGTCTTTCTCGGCGTTCGGAACCTCATGCCGCCCGATTTCCGAAAGTGTATATACATCCGTTAGAGCCTCTGCAATGTCCAATGCTGATCAATGACTTCCCCAATAGATTTCCTCATAGTGTGTATTTGGTGGGATATCTGCCAGCACCACGTTAGGGTTTGGCAACTAGTTTTTTGAACCGATTTTTATTTAGTATTTTTTTAAAGGTGACTCGATCGAGAGTGTTTTTATCCATGATTTAAGAAAATCTGATCAGTCATTAGAATACCTTGATAAAGGGATGAGGGCAACTTCCACAAGTCTGATCGATTCTAAATTTTACTTCGATGATATTTTAAGAACATGATAACCTTGACCTAATGCTAAAATATCACCTGAAATCTGCAAGGTAGCCAACTCAGTTCCAACCAACTCAGTTCGTTTTTGGGTTCATTTGAAGATCTGAATAAATAGGTTTAAAATAGATATGGATCCGAAAATATAAAATGTTTTACCTATGGAATTGCCGTTCTGCAGTACTGGCCCTTTCAAATCAAACATTTTTTTGGCTAAGATTCAAATATAAAATTTATTTTATTTTAAAAACATGGAATTCCTTTTTCAAAATTAGTTATTTGCTTTTTGACTAGCGTTATGTTTTCATCGCATTTAAATCTTTTTCGTCATCATGGATATGTTAAAAATTCGAGTAAATATGGAATATGGGAAACGTTGTGGCAACCACGCGGCACAAGTGATACGCAACATCAACGAATCACGAATACTTCAAACGACCGCACCACCTGTCATTGGTTTGCCTGCTTCCGTTCTGGAAATTGCCCTGTGGAAGCTGATGATACTCAATCTACGGCTGAATTAGCAATGAGCAAGTTTTCGACGTTAGCATCAAAACAATGTTGGTCAGTTTGCATCAAATTAGCAAGGTAAAAAAGCTTGACGAATGGGTGCTCCACGAACTCAATGATCGTAATACTTGTACTACGTAATACCTGATACTACGCACTGCTCAACGGGCATACACACGAAGGAATTTTAAACCGCATTTTACCTGCAACAAAAATTAATTCTGTTTGACAAAAGCAAGCGCTGAACAAGTTTGTTGGATCCCGGTTCAGTACCCAAACAGTGCCCTAAACGAAAAAACCTAATAATTGTCACTATTTGGTGGTCTGGCGCCGTTGTGGTTCATCACAGCTTCTTAGCAAATGGGATGAGCATTACTACAGATGTGTACTGTGAAGAACTGAACACAATGATAGAGAAGCTCGCACGTCTCCTACCAGCTTTGGTCAATCGCTCGTCCCCGCTATTCCTGCATAACAACGCGCGACCTCGTACTACGTAACAGATGGTCTCCAAGTTGAACGAGAGCTGAGGTTGGAAGCTCTGCGTCATCCACCGTACTCACCAGACCTTGCGCTTACAGACTTCTATTTTTACAGAATTTGGATAACTTTTTGGCGGGAGAAAAACTCAATACTCGAAAGGCAGTACAAAATGCCTTAGAAGATTTGTTGCATACAGCTAGCTGATTTTATCTCTATATCTTGCTTATTTCTTCAAGAAGGGCGTCAATGAACTGTCACTGCGTTGGTAAAGATGCATATGCGGCAGTAAGATCGTTAAAGCCGTGATATAGTTATATTCCTAGGAATATAACTTATATACCGTGATATAGTTATATGACAGCGATCAATAAATATCTTACTAGACTAATCCAATGCAATAATTATAATTGTAAACTGAATGGACAGGATCACATTCGTGTTACTCGTGTAGAAAATGTAGAAAATGTTCATGTTATTTGTGGAGTATCGTCATGTGGTGAAAGTTACTGATAGTAACTGTTGTACAATTAATGTAAGAACGAAAAAAATATTCGGGATCAAAGAGATAAATCTGTTGGCAACTTAAAAAGAACTGCTGAAAAAATAAAAAAATCTCCAACTAATTTCGGAATATTGACATTGGATCTTCAGTTACTGTTGTATTGTTGTTCATGTAAATTTTTTGACTGTAGGTTCAAGGTGCGCCGGTGGCGCCCTTAAACCGCGTATATTATAATGATACTTTGATTAATAGAAATAAAAATGGAGAAAAAAATTAATTAACTTATTTCATAAAAAACGGCAATTTCACAGATAAAGACTTAATATGAAATAGAGTTATAGACAGAATTTTTGGTAACATGTAAGCATTCCTTGGAATATTTGTCCATACCTCACCAGGTTGGTTAAAACTAGCACTAGCAATATTAATGCGCATCACCGATCTTTGGAAGTTGGGTTCAGGGTTTAAAGATGAGTTTTTCACCATAAGTCGATCGATGCTGCCTTGTCCATCAACAAAACATGGAGTATTAATGCGTATTAATGCATGGAGCGTATAATGAGATGGGGTGACGACCTGGTAAGACATGCGGGAATTCGATGGATGCAGGTGGCTCAGGACCGTGCTTTGTGGCATACCTGGGGGAGGCCTACGTTCAGCAGTGGACTTGTGAAGGGCTGTAAATATGATGAAGGTTATAATTTGGAATTTTTATACAATATTATATAGAAATATTTTACATTTCAATCAATTCAAGTTTTAGATGTCTTTTGGCGCTTTGTTGTGTTTGAATATTTTTCAAAAACCCGTTAAGGACAAACGGTTTTTGCTACATTAAAGAAAACCATATAATATTTTTATCGCCATCTTAACACTTCATTGAGGTCTTAAACAGTAGCTCCACTTTCGAGATTAATCTTTTGTTTAGATATATTTTTATATTAATTATATAACAGTATAAAAATACACTTACTTGATATTATAGCTAAACGCCTTCTTCTGACTATTAAAATCAAAAATGAAGTGAGAATTCCCGAACAAAGTCTAGTTACACACAGCAAAATATTTCCGGTATATGCATTTACGCTTGACTTAGATTTCTAAAAAATTACAATATAGTATTTTCCTTTTCTTCTTAAGTTTGTACCATTACTTGCTATGATGCCTAAGTAAACATATTATTCCACATCGCACTCATTTAAGAAATAAGTTACAATATTGAAAGTAATATTACTTACATAATATTTAGGAAATAAATATAAATTAATAACAACATACTTGTTATCTCTGTCTATAATAAAAAATATTTTTATTTCTTTTTCTATGGCTGATTGACTAATACTACGTGATACTAGTTACAGCTGTGGTGAATTCGAGGACTAATCCTTTTTTTATTTTCTTAAATCAGTGTTACCGTCACCATCACCGTTACAGCCTATTAAAGTCCACTGCTGAACATAGGCCTTCCCCATAGTTTGCCTAATAGGCATATTTGCCACAGTTCTTGTATTTAAATGCCACGCTTTCCAAGCGGGTAGGCACCTGCATCTGCTGCTATCTCCTATTTTGTTACCCTCTGTCGCCCCTTACGACACCAACGGGATGATACAGGATAGTGGTCATTTTTATACCGCCACTAAACGTTAAATCAGAATACGACGACTTACAATACCATACCATCCACACCATCTGGATGCTTGGCAGTCCACCACTGTACCTTTCACTAGGAGTTTTCCTCCGCGTACAACCTCTCTCTGAAATAGTATACCGCCGGCGATTTTTCCTGACCGACACGACTTAGGGACCTTCAAGAACAAGAGCTTACTCCTTTCTAAAAGGTCGGCAACGCATCTGCAATTCCCCTGGTGTTGCGGTTGTTCATGGGCGGCGGTAGTCACTTAACATCAGGTGAACCCTAGGCTCGTTTGCTCCCTCTCCTATAAAAAAAATTACTACTGTAATTTGTGTTGTGTTGATGCACCAACGTGAGAAAACTTGTTAACAGTCGAGTCAGTCAGTCAGATGCATTGCGGCGGTGCGATGGACACTTCTTTACCACAAAAAACTATTTTAGAAATATAAATAGGCCTATGCAGTCGAGTACTTTACAACTTTACATACTTTTCTACTATATTGTGCAGTAATTAATGAGTACCTCTAACATTTCTACAGCCCACATTATTACAATCGTAACTCCAGATAACTGTGCAAATATTATGTAGATCGTCACAATCCAAAACGGTTTACACGCAGATTTTCGAAAAAGGAATTTTAACTGGCCCCCAAAAGAAAGCCTGGAAACAAATTAAATCCATGAAATAAACCACCTTCTCAAAATACTTGAACAAGTTTTAGTTGTTTATTAGAATTAGGCGTTGCTTCGAATAAATTAATTGTAAAGAAGAAAAAAGAGTGTGGTTTGCAAGATGATGTTGTGACCAGGATTAAGAAAGGAATGCTTCGGTGGTTTGGTCATGTGGAAAGAATGAATGAGGAAAGAGTGACAAAGAAAATTTATGTTGCAGAAGTGAATGGCAGAGTCGGAAAGGGACGTCCTAGGCGAAAATTTATCGACCAAATTGGCGATTTATTGGAAACGGGCCAAATTAGGAGTACCCTTAACCGACGAGCATGTATGCGTAGGTGTATGGATGTGAAAGAGGCGAGAGAGGTGTGTCAGGATCGTGCCAAATGGAAATCTGTAGTCTCTGCCTACCCCTCTGGATGACAGGCGTGAGTGTTTATGGATTTATGGATATGGAAGAAAAAAGTATTTAATATTATCCACTAGCAATATGAATTTTATTACCCAGTTGGAAGAGCGCTTCCTCGAATGGTTTATACCAACACAATACATCCACCGCTACACCCATCACTGTGAAATAGATACACACCACCGTTTGCCAACTGTGAAGTGAGCAGTGGCCAACTCTTATTCCCACGAAGCAGATATCTTTGCAACATAATATTTTTATAGGGTGATAGGGTGACAAATGAGTACACAGTCCACCTGATGGTAAGTGGTTGCTGTGGAACATAGACAACTATCCTCGATTACGAATCAAAATGCAGATGCGTTGTCACCCGTAAGGTCGAAGATGCAAGACTCGTTTTCAGTAAAAAAGGGTCTCCGGTTCTCTACACTTACCATACAAAACACAACAGCATTAAACTGCTATTTTACGCTAGTATTCTGTGAGAACGTGGTTCTATCCCGGTCAAGCCGACCCATTCGTGCTACAACTATACTACTAATATAACTGCAATATAGCCACGTAAAGACTCACAAACACGTATTAACTATATATTATTAGCAATTTACCTACGAATATCGTTATCGGCCTTGTAGTCTATCAGCTGTTCCATTTCTGCGTCAATGTTGTACTTGGCTGATCTGAACTTCTTTAAATTCTCTTTGGCCTTCTCCGGAGTGTCTTTCATAAGAATAAAATACGGAGTCTCCGGAAAGGTAAAGCCTATAAAAAATAATATTATCGAATAGCCGCCGTTGATAAATGACAAATCATTCCATCTTATTACAGAACTTAGCCCAGCCTGAAAACAATATTTACTATTATGGCACATTGATTCTATTATTAATGTTACTATCTACTTTATAATCTTTGCTTAAGTCCTTCCCGTGAACTGCTATAATAGTAACGCCCGTGAAATCTATTTCTACACCAGCAAGACAATTCGTAAAATTGAATTATGTTCTTTCACGATCATCGATATAAATGACAAGATATAGTTGTTCGAAAAAAAATTTTTCACGGTTTAAGCATAGGATAAATCAGCGCCATCTCTTAAATACTCATTTTGTACGTGGTAGAGCAATGCTGCAGTTTTATATCAGTAGTAAAGTTGTAGCACGAATGGGTCGGCTCGACCGGGGAGGAACCACGCTCTCACAGAATACCAGCGTGAAATGATAGCTTGATGCTGTTGTGTTTCGTATGGTGAGTGTAGAGAACCGGAGACCTTTTTACTGGAAACGAGGCATTCCATCTTAGTCCTCACGGGTGACAATGCATCTGCATTTTGATTCGTAATCGAGGATAGATGTAGATGTCTATGGGCCACAGCAACCACTTACCACCAGGTGGACTGTGTGCTCGTTTGTCACCCTATCCTATAATAATAAAAAATAAATCATGAACTACTACGAAACCAGTGCTTCCCCTTATGATTTTGGTTTTACACTGGAACCTGTAAAAATACTCCCTAAATTATCGTAAAAAAATCTTAATAGCCTATAAATTAATTGCACCTAATTTTTTTCATTTTAAAGAACAACATCATTGCAAGTTTTGAACATCAGTTCACGATTAAAACTCTTCGAGTTTAGTGACGAAGAAGACGTTCGTATTTTCAAATGATTATAACAGTTGTATCATAGGAATAATGAATATGTAACTTAGAAAAATACGAGACCATTATGCCGATATACAGAATGAAAAACTTTTTCATTTTACACTTTACTAGATCTTTTGACCTTGTCCCCTACGATAAATCTTTAAAAAAACTTACATTGGGTGGGCATATAAAACGGGGTACTTGAAGTTCGATTTCACCCCAAATTATCCAAAACCCTGTCAACTTGAAGAAATGCCTAAAGCACTACGTATATTAGTAGATTTACCCTAAAGTTGTGCAAAATATCTAAAAGTGGAAACACTACACGGACGCACGGCGCGCATATGGGCTCGCGTTGTTGCTCCATAAACATTTTCGCACCAATGAGTCGGTGCCATTTTGTTTGTTCAATGACCCGGTCAATACGTAGTAGTATAATAAGTCTATATTCACGGTAGAAAGAAAAGGCTGTCTACTACTAGAATATTTAGCTTATATTATGTCTAAATATTTGTTGAATTAAAACCGGTTACCGATACCGTTACTGTTACAGCCTATCAGAAGTTCACTGCTGACCATAGTTGCCACCCTTGGTTGGCGAGTTGGCAACCTTCATACATGGTAGAGCCACGCTGCAGCTATATTATACGCTCTCACAGAATACCAGCGTAAAGTAGCAGCTTAATACTGCTGTGTTTCGTATGGTGAGTGCAGAGATCCGGAGACCGTTATTTACTGGAAACGGGGCATTTCATCTTAGACCTCAGGGGTGATAACGCATCTGCATTTAGATTCTTAATCGAGGATAAATGTAGATGTCTATGGGCATAAGATGTCTATGTAGATGTTTGGGCCGTAATATAGACTATTAAGGAACAAATGGCACCTTGCGAGTCTTTCACTTTTAGATATTTTGCACAATTTTAGGGTAATCTACAATGTAGTGCTTTAGGCTTTTGGGTTTTCATAGCATCCACTTACCATCAGGTGGAATGTGTGCTGGTTTTTAGCCTTATTCAATATAAACGCTGTTTTTTATTTTTAGTTGTTGGTATAAAACGCTTCTACCCATCTTCCGGTTTGTTTCAATCTGCCACCTCTTACGACATTTACCGGGACTATAAGGGTAACGGATGTTCTTACACCTCCAATTCACGGTCAATGACGGTTATTAATCACCAACTTAAACTTTTTTTAAATGAATAATGGAATTATTTATAATAGTATTTTCTTACACTACTTCTAAATTTATATTAATTAAATTATGTATATATTTCCAAACCTGAACTGTGAGCCCGAGTGACATAGCGATGTTGGGAAAGCTACCAATGACACCACGCATATTGGGAAGCGATATTTCTGTTAAGTAAGCCCTAGGGGCGCTCATTGCCATACCACATCCAATTCCAACAATAATTCTAGCTGCATATCACATGAAAGAAAAATATGATGTTCTTTACTTATTTTTATGGTTACGTTATACAAGGTTATACACGCTCCGCACGAACACGGAAGGGCATTCCCTACAAAATTCCTCATCACCAGTGATGGAGTTCAGAACTGTGGAAATCTTATCTTTCTTACAAATAAACGGCATTGAGTCATATAATTTTGGATCTCAAGGATAACATGACACTATGATGTTATAGCTTGATGTTTCATGTAAGATGTAGAGATAGTGGAGATATTACAGTCGAAAAAAAATTTTCTAAAATGCTAAAAAAAGGTCTAAAGAAAACTTTGTTTTCATTTTACAGAGAAATGCCCCATATTTTTTTTATCATAACTAAGCCTGAAATATTCTGCAGTACATAGTTGTGCGCTGTGCGCTGATGATGAATACAAGATAAATTAACTCATGTTTTCATTACAGTCTATTAAGTCTACTACTGAACGTGAGTCTTCTTCACAGATTGCCTTCTTAGATATTTTTATAGATTAAGGGTGATAAACGAACACACAGTCCACCTGATTGTAAATGGATGCTGTGGCCAATAGACATCCACATTTATCCTCGATTAAGAATGAAAACCCAAATGCGTTATCACCCCTGAGGACTAAGATGGAATGCCTCGATTCCAATAAAAAGGCTCTACACTCAGCATACGAAACACAGCAGTATTACGCTGCTATTTTACGCTGATATTCTGTGAGATCGTTGTTCTGCCTCAGTCGAATCGAACCGTTCGTGCCACTACTATAATATAGCTGCAGCGTGGCCCTACCACGTAATAAAAGATATTTGCCATAGTTGCAGCGATTGGCAGGCAGATAGGCAACCACAGTTTTATTACTTTGAGTTGGTCATCAGGAAGATGCTGCTGAAGATCTTTTGGTTCAGTTTCCCTCTATCTCTATTGCCTCTTACGAGAATCATACAATAATATGAAGTAGTGTATTCTACGCCGTCACTATACGACAAACCTACACTTTGGAAACTTTATATTACCTATAATGATATCCCTGGCAGTGCTAGCAAAGCCTGTCAAAATCCAACCAATGGCTATAGGTAACTCGCATAGAATTAGCATTGTACGCCGTCCGAAGTTATCCAACAAGTACCCGCTAAACAAACATCCAAACGGAGTCGCTAAGGCTAAAACGCTTACTGAAATAAAATAAAATATTTTTTTATAATCTCGTTCATTTTGTACGTGGTAGAGCTATGATGCCGCCTGCAATGGGTGACATTTGTGAGAAATCTCCTCGTAACTATAAGATCTTTGGCGGTTGAAGAATAAGGGGAGATCTCCCGCCGGGCAAGGTGTTCAGTCCGGGGAACAACGCTGGGAGTGGTAGTTAGAAGCTATTATATATATTATACTGCTTTGCTTCGGAGCTTTGATAGCGCGATTTAAGCTTTAATGTGTGTCACTTGTGGCGTGACGACAGCGCTGCCACAGCACCTTCCTGCTCAGACCGTAGGTTGATGAAGCAGTCTAGTTGTCGACGAATATGCAAGTTGCCAGGGATTGCCTTGTAGTCTGCGGTGAGTCGAGAAGAAGGCAAGTTATCTGCGAGAGTGCCGTGAAGCAGAGGCGAGCAGTAAGGCTCAGAGCCGTGCCAAAAACTGTAGCGCAAAGAGTAGCTTGAAGGAACTGTAAGCATTATACCAGTGCTGCGATGAAACTTGTAAAGCTAGATGGCGTGCAGGATCTGAAGACTGCAGACAATATCTGCTCGGGAGTGAATGGATAGGGATACTTGAGGAATGAGGACGATGACGAAAGCTTGAAGTTTAAGTTTCCGAAGGTTGTTGGTTGCGCGATTGCGTGCATGTTCACACCACGTCTCGACGTCACCAGTTTGGCCGTAGAAGGAAAAGGGCAGATTTCCCGTCAAGCAAGATGTTCAGCCTGAGCAGCGGCCAATGCTCCGAGTAGTAGTTAGGAGCTATTCTATATATATTGCTTTACTTCGGAACTTTGATAGCGCGATTTAAACTTTAATGTGTTTCGCTAGTGGCGCGATGACAGTGCTACCACAGATTCAACATAAACTACATGTGACGACATGGGAATAATATTTTAAACAAATTACTGTTCCCTCCACTGAAAATTATGAAAAATTATAATGACAATGATGATGTTCTCTAAGTTAACTTAGGCAATGGCAGTGTAAAATTATTCGTAGGACATATTATAGTAGAATAATAAAAGTGACTATTTACACACTTATAGGGGTTGGATTTAGAGTTGTTTGGCAGGAATTTGGAGGAGCAAGGTGTTGTATTTGATAGAGGTTTGGTCCCCGAGTATAACAATAATACTAGCATTAAAAATAAATGGGTTAATCATGGAAAAAGGAATGCAATATTACTGTGAAAGCTAGATAGCATACATTTTTGTGTAAGTGCCACAAGGACGTAATACCATGTCATAGATGACAGTCATTGTACTTAATTTAGGTAATCAAGACGGTCATAGTGAACGTGGTAAGTAAATTTTGCTAATTTGTACGGAAACAATATACAAACCAATCCACGATTCTTCGAATATTGAAGTTGGAATTTTGGGCTCAGTTACCGAAAGTTGCGGTAGCAGCACAGCTGAGAAGCCAAACGCCAGACCAATTGTCACCACAGTTAGGTTTACTAATATCCCGTAGCATAACTGAATTATTGAGGTTTTTGTCCAGAATCCAGGATCAGGGTAAATACTATCAGATTCAGCGTGCATGTTTCCATTCCTTTTTATTATCACAAAGGCAAAATTAATTTTTACTTTTTAATCAGTTCGATTCACGTTTGACATATTTATTATTTACAAAGTACTTATGTCTTGGACAAATTTTCAAACTCTGACTCATATATACTCTTTGTTCATGTAGTTACTTAGAGTAATTACTAATAACAAACATATGTAGTTAAAAAAACATAGATAGCTATAATTTTATGACGTTATTATAAAAGTGGTTATTTCTCAAAGAAAAATCATGAAAGAAATGTATAACGTATATATTAAAAAGTTGATAGATTTTTAAAACATTAACGATACTCAAAAATCGTAAAATATTTAGACGCCGTTTTTACATTACTTTTTAATTTCAATAAATTCAAACAAGTCGTTAGGACTTGTTTGAATTTATTGAAATACAATTGTGCATGAAATAAACCAGGAAATTATTTTTTATTTTAACTTGTTTTGTATTTTATCCAAGGGCACGAGAACAGATAGTTTTGGAGAAAATAACAACTCACTTAACATACTTCATAATTTATTGACGCTTTATTTTATATCGAAATATAAATATAACCAATTAAATGTTTCTACAGTTTTATTTATTTAAAAAAAATTGGTAGCCGTTTAACTATTATATCGATGTTTTCTGTAATTATTTGGATATATAAACGGCCGTGTGTATTTATTATTTGCAAACTGCGCAGTAAATACTGGCGCTAATTTCTTTGTTTGAAGTTCACCTTTAAGTTTCACCTTTGAGTGAAAATCCTGTTCGATGGCTGACAGAATTCGAAGCAGGCTTGACCGAGACAAATTGCTAAATTCAAAGCCATCTGATTGCTTCACCGATTTTTCATCTACAAAACGGATAAAGTAATCAATCCAGATACTGCATATCTTTCCTTCTGCCCAATACTAAATTCTGGGATTCAAATTCCAAAAAATAAAAGAGCAATATATCGTAAGAGTGAGTGTGTATTAAGAGTCGAGTTGCCTACTGGAAATCATAGAATGATATCCTGTTGTATGTAGGTGTTGTATATTCTGGATGACTTTTTTACTTGACTTACCATTTGGAAAAAAAATAGGGTGTAACATGTGAACGGAGTAGAAGCCTATGGCACTGATATTTGTATGAATTTTTGTTTGAACAATTACTTTGCCTTTTGCCCTTGGGCCAGTAACCCTGCGAAGTGACAGGGTCATAGATTCCTAATTAATTTATTTATTTTATTCAAAATATTTGCTTATATTCTTGTAACATATCAGTGCCATAGGCTTCTAAGGTCAACTATATTCAATACCATCTTTACGGCGGCCAACCGCATTCTGCGGGACCGTCTCGTAAAAGCGGTGTATCCGCATTACAGTTATTATCAATAAATTATTCCCGCAAAACGTCTGATGCGTGCCGCCTGTCTTGCAATCCATTTTTTTTAATTAACAAAACATTACACCTCGCGTGACAGGAAGATGGAAAGATGGAGTGAGAAAAATGGATTTTCAAAAATGAATAATTACTTCAACAAGCTATGTTTGTTTATTTGAGAGCTGATTTAAGAGCAACAATGATCCCTCCCCCTCCCCTATCCAAAACAATGACGTTTCATAAACCTAAAGGTGGAAAAATTGGGCGCAAAATCTCGAACGTAGATACTTACTTAAAAGATATTCTAGCTATTATATATTCTGTGATACTAGTTGTTACTTGTGTTATTTCTTACCTCAATCGGGAATAAAGCAGTTTCAGTTGTAGTAAGTAGCAAGTGATATCAAAATTTGTCAATTACCTGAATTGTTTCCAATCAATTCGTTTAAACTAGCATAACTCGTCCAACAGCACACTGTCAAGAACAATATTAACGTTATCGTTGAACGCATGTTCCATTCGACTCGATACAAAATGTTTACAAATTGAAAGTGTAAACTAATGAATTATTGAAGGCAAATGAACCTAAACCTGCTGGCATAAACGCCAGCTAAAATAAGTGAACTGGTGTATTATACTAGATAATACTTGCTTTACACTGATTTGTGTTAAAGATTTCCTCGAGTTTTTACCTTTATAAAAGTTTAAAAAAAAGTTTAATATAACCTGAGCATTTCTAGACCGTTTCAGTTTCATACTTTAACATATTTTCTTCACGTCAAAGTATTTTTCCTCAAACCTTATAGAATCGTAAAAATAATAATTGTCATGGATAGCGATGTAGTAGCGACGTAAAAAACCACTACCACATATCATTTCGTTGATGTAATAGGAGACTATAAGATTAATATCCTCGAGACCGAGTCTCGGTCAAGATGGCCTGCCTCAACGGAGACTAGCCATCGCCGCAGGACAGGATTATAGTGGCCAAGTGTATGCGCAAGCACAGGTGCACTCTCTATTCCCTCACTCTCATAATCCGATAGTACGGTAAACCGATACGACCAGCGAGAGATCAGACGCAAGACCAACAGCTTTACTTGCTTTCCGAGGCACGGGGGTGAGACACCGCAGGCTTCCTGACTCCGGGCAGCTACTGAGAATTTCTTAACGGAAAAGCTCAATAATTGATTTTTGATCCGACCCGGGATTCGAACTCACTCGAAAAAGAAAAGAGAGTAGAAGAAGAATACCATCCAGCATCTGCTCATCATCCGCAAACCGAGTCTACGAAGTCAACAGTGCTGCACACTTTCGCTGTTTTCTACGTTGTCGCTGTGTTCCTGAATCCTGAACAAAATACAAGTACATAAACCCGAAATGTTCCTGTAAGTCCGCTCCAGCTTTATACGAATATTATAATGATACAGTTTTAAATATTGTGAATAATACTGAATGTTTTATGAATTTTGCAAAATATATAAGTTAATTTATTTAAACAGTCAAATCTAAATATAAATACAAATTTATTCATATTTCAATTATACTCTCATTCATTCACTTTAATATAATTCATTGTATATCAAGTGTCTTTTAAACATTATATCTTAATTGTGTGTTATTGCTTGTATTCGAGACCAGTGCAACGCCTTATAGCTACTACGCCCACGCGAAACGCCGAGTACCTTATCTTTGTTTTAACTAATTCTCGTCCGCCACAATGCCTAAAGACGAACCTACACCGGTTATTTCGACACCAAGCATCGATCTTAATATTCTTTGTAAATTTATAAGTAAGTTTGATGGCAACCGAGAAAAATTAATACCGTTTATTAATAACTGTAGTAATGCTATGAACCTCGCGTCAGATCAACAACAGGATATTCTTTTAAAATACATACTTAGTCAATTAGAAGGATGCATTGAAAGCGCGTGCTCGATTAAAATATTTGAATCTTGGTCACAGTTAGAAGACTTTCTTAAATCCCAACTCGGTGACAGGAAACATTACGCTGCACTGCTCTCAGACCTACAAGAATGTCGTCAGTCCAATAACGAAACGGTCAACCAGTACGCCCTGCGAATAGAGACGTGTTTGTCTAAATTATTGACAGAAATAAATATATCAATACCTACTAAAAAAAGGGAGAACTGGCAGGCCGTCTCGCGGCAATGCAGGACTTAGCGTTACACACTTTCGTGGTTGGCTTAAATCCTCGTCTATCAACAGTAGTGGGTAATTTTTTTTTGAAGAAATGAATTAGAAGGTAAGATTTATAGTTGTATTTAAGAGAGAGGCCTTTTATTATTCTCTAACAGTTTTGTAATAATAATTTAATCGCAGTACTACAATAATAATGGTCCACCGGCTCACACTCCCGAATCGTAATCAGTACATCATTGCTGCTATTGCAGTCGATCAAAATGTCGATAACACCAACCATCATTTAAACGCGGAAAATTTCCCGTTCAGTATCGCACGGGAAGACTAAATAGCAAAGCCGATACTCACCCCATTGCCAATCGCAACACAGCATTTCGCTCATTTTATATTCCCATCTAACCGACAGGGTATCCAGCCCCAAACCGACAGATTGCAAGTTAATAATGCTACTCCAATTACCAAACAGCCTATCAACGGCGTCATATCGAAGAGCATTTCGTCTCCTGCACCTGAAAGGAAAGAAAACAATATTAAAATATATAACATCTCTACAAATCCATCAAAAAAATACTTACCTTTTATAAAAGTTCAAACTTCTGTCTCGTCGAAGTCCTTATCCTTGCTCGTCGATACCGGCGCAGCTATCAGTATTATTAAAGATTCTGCTGTAGAAAAGATGCCTGAAATAAACAATAATACTATAGAAATTATTGGTATAGGAAATGACTCTGTTACATCCCTTGGTCATATCCCAATTGAATTTTGTTCCTATCAACATAACTTCTACGTACTTCCGGCGTTTGATTTGCCGTATGACGGAATCATCGGTAGCGATTTCCATATCAAATTAAATTGCAAAATTAATTATGAGAACAACACCTTAAAAGTAAATAAAGATGAAATAGAGCTTTGTTTCACTAAGGCAGTCTATACTATTGCACCTCGATGTGAAACTATCATAGAGTGTTCTGTAAGAAATCCGGACATTAAAGAAGGACTTGTTCTCGATCAGAACCCCGTAGACTCGCTCCTAATAGCTAACTGCATCGTAAAAGTGAAATCAAATTCAAGAATTAATATTTCCGTTGTAAATACTTCTGAAAGCGAATTAATCGTCGATTCCGATCTAAAACTAACGCTACAACCTTTGGAAAATAAATATAATCATCAAATCTTTTATACTTCTTCAGACGGTTCTAGAAATAACGCCCTTACTCGCACCAATCAAACTCTAAATCTCTTAAGATTGTCACACCTAAATAGAGATGAGAAAGAAGCACTGTGCGACCTTAGCTGTACTTACTCCGATATTTTTCATTTGCCTGGCGACAAATTAACTAACACAAACGTCTTGCAACACGAAATTCCTACTTCATCTTCTATACCAATTAACACTAAGTCTTACCGCTTCCCTGACATTCATAAGCCAGAAGTAGAACGCCAAATAAATAAAATGCTTGACGACGGCATCATCAAACCCTACACATCACCTTGATCATCACCTATTTGGATAGTCCTAAAGAAGATCGATGCATCCGGGCAACGTAAGTGGCGCGTAGTCATAGATTACTGTCGTCTGAACGACATCACTATTACAGATTCCTATCCGATACCCAACATAATAGAAATTCTTGATCAGTTAGGGAAATATAAATACTTTAGCACTTTAGATCTTGCTTCCGGTCTCCACCAGATAAGAATGTCCGAAAAGGACGCCCCTAAAACTGCCTTCTCCGTTCTGCAAGGACACTTTGAATTCACAAGGATGCCTTTTGGGCTAAAATACGCTCCTACAACATTCCAAAGGTTGATGAACACTGCCCTATCTGGCTTACAAGGACTCCAGTGCTTCGTCTACCTAGATGATATCGTTATTTACTCATATGATCTTCAAACACACATAAATAATCTTTTTAACGTCTTTGACAGACTCCGACACTTCAATCTTAAGCTCCAACCAGACAAGTGCGAATTTCTCCAAAAGGAAGTATCATATCTTGGTCATATCATTACCAACGAGGGGGTAAAGCCAAATCCAGAGAAAACTAAAGCTGTTCAACAATTTCCCCAACCTCGATGTCCAAAAGATATCAAATCTTTCATGGGATTAGTGTCATACTATCGAAGATTTATACCAAATCTATCCAAAATTCCTGTATCGAATCAAATAAAGATTCCGAAAATAATTTGGCCCATTGCAACGACGATTATTCTACATTCCTTAAAACGTTCTCTAAAAAGGATGAGACATTTAATACCTATATAAAAGAATATAATGAGAGCCTTTTAAAAAGTTACTGCAAAACAATCCTAGTTCCCGTATCTATCGATTTTGACGAATCAAATCCCTACCTTGAAGATATTTTTTCCGGTTTAAGTGACACAAAGGTCTTAAACGAATAACGAGAACTTCACTCATTTAAAATGGTAGAATTGAAAGGCAAAATGTATTATCTTCTATTCACAAAAGTATATTATTTTGATGACTGCTCCTATCCCGAAATCTTCAAAACCTTAAAAGCCGCAAGGGACGAAATTATACTTTCAGGTAATATTAGTGAAATCGCAGTTTCTGATTTTAAGAATCTGTTCGAACAACATTCGTTTGTCAAAATATACGGCATGTTTATGTATTTACATAACAACACAAATATAACAATAAATATACATCATAACTCCATCATATACCCTGTACCACCAGAGATATCGAAAATTCTATAAGAAAATCATGATATACCAATAGCCGGTCACAATATCAAATAAAATGTATAATAGAATTAAAGAACGTTATTATTGGAAAAACATGCGCGCAGATATAGAGAGGTATATACAAAATTGCAAACTTTGCCAAACAAATAAACCATTACGCAAAATTAACCGGTCTCCTATGCAAATTACAACCACTTCTACTCGCCCATTTGAGAAAATGAGTTTAGACATAGTAGGCCCCTTACCCGAAGCGGGTTTTCACAAACTTCGATTTATACTCACTCTCCAAGATGATCTTACCAAATTTTCCACAGCCTATCCAATTTCCAACGTCACCGCGGAAGAAATATGCAAAGCTAGTTCACTTCATTTCACAATTTGGAATCCCTAAATCAATAATTACCGATCAAGGAACAAATTTTACGGCTGACCTTTTCAAACGCACATGTGAATTTTTAAAAATAAGAGAGATATGGTCTTCTCCATATCATCCTCAGACTCAAGGTGCTCTCGAAAGGAGCCATGCTACTTTGAAAGAGTATCTTAAGTCCTTTGTGAACGAAAACCGAACCAATTGGCACAAATACGTCTATACGGCAATGTTAGCCTACAACAGTAACGTCCATACAACAACTCAGTTCACCCCTTACGAACTTCTCTTTGGTCATAAGCCGTATATTCCCGATGCTATGTTCGAATCAAGAAGTAACGTTACCTATCCTGATTACATTAAAATGCTTCAGCATCGATTAAAGATTTCTTGAGAGAAAGCCCAACAAAATGTACAAATTTCAAAAGAAAGGTCTAAAACATACTACGACAGAAACTCTTGCACGGTCAAATATAAAATAGGAGATTACGTCTACATCAAAAATCATCTTCGTCTTCGCAAAGCCCTCTCTCCTATTTGGAAAGGGCCTTACAAAGTTGTCAAGGTCCACAGTAATAATACCCAGTAATAATACTCTCCTCATTAACAGACGCCATGTTAAACACCACTTCAACGAAGTAAAACTCGCTCATGAGATAAGTTCTTAAATATCAGAATATCGTTCTAAGACATATATTTTAACATTTACAATTCATTTATACACTTTAATTTTACATTATATACACCGTTATTATACAATCTAGACTTAGCAAGCTTTTAATTATTATTTACAGAACCACCATCGTTCAAAATTTTCTGTTTCTGAACCGGTTTGCTCGAGAGCTTACTGTGATAATTTTGAGATTTTGTGTTTGTCTTCGTTATTTCGTGACGTACACTCGGATTTGAACTTTTTGGACTGTTTCTTCTATAATAACTTTTCCCGTGTACGTGGTGGAGTTAGTGTGATATGCCCACGCCTTTCTACATCTATATTATAGTTGTAGCACTAATGGGTCGGCTCAACCTTTCCCAGGGCTTATTATCATCCATAAATTCTTTAATATTAAAATAACCCTTTTTATACAAACTTAGTTTAATAAAGTTTTTGAACTATGTGTACTTACGTCAAATTTTGTACATTTTCTGGCATTTTGTTATAAAAGCGTATACATCACCTCAAAAATTAATTACTGATTCTATGGAGTCGATTAACTGGTACCGAAATGGCGGGATACTGAAATTATGTAGTGGTTATTTTAGCACGGCCTTGTATATGACTTTTTTGCCTACAAAAATTTACTTTGACAAAGTGAAAAAAACTGGTTTTATTCATGATTCATGTAATTTAAGGAATTTTGAAAATAAAAATGAAAAATTAAAGAAATAATACATTAAAGGAATTAATGATTCGATTATTAGAATATTTTTACCGATTATTTAATTATTTTGCCGATTATTCGCATAACAATGAATTTTAATCATCCAAACACTACGGTAATATACATAGCGACATGTCATTGAAACGACGTCAAGTTAAAAAAGTTAATGCTGGTTATTTTTTCACATTTTCCTTTATTTGAAAAATTCAAATTTAAATTAGTGATAAAAAAAACTATACACGCTGTAATAAAATATAGATAACCTCATAATTCTTCGGATTTACGTAAAAGGTTATTTTAAATCCTGTGAGTACGCTTGTGCAAAGTTATTGCGGAATGATTAATGTGAAACGTCAAAAGGTATTTCTTAGATTTGGTTGACTATAATTTCTGGTGATCTGGATATATGGCATAAGTTAAATAATAACAAATGGATTTTTATTCAAACCAAACCCACTAATTTATCAGTGGAATGTAGTAATAATTTAAGCTAATACACTCTATCCGGTACAGGCTTACTCACCATTCCACCTGATTGCATAGCTTTCCATAAGAATCTGAAATTAGAAACTAAACTCTACCCTAGTATAAATTTTCCCGGAATATATTCGGATTTTAATATAATTAATGACAGTTGTTGTAAGTTAAGTAACTTTAAAAAAAATTCATTTAAATTTACGTCTTCTATAAATGTAAAAACTTTGAATTTTAGAAAATTTGAAATCTTATAACACTGATTCCGATCAAATTATCAAACGACTAGACACCCTAGAAAATCCAAACTTGTATAATATTAGTTTCTCTATAATAAGTCTTATATCTGTAACACTTTGCATTTCTATTATAAATTATATAATTTGTAAGGGAGGAAAGTCTTTCAGAGAGCATTTTAATTTTAACAAAGAAAATACAGAAAATCATCATCACGCTGATCAACTACAGCTACGCACAGAGTAGCCGTAAACTCACTCAAGGGTGAGTTTCCTCTTAATAATTAATAAGAAATTGACACATAGAATACTATAACACAAAATAGAATAACTGTCAACTTTATTTTTTACGAAGATTGTCGTCGCCAAACCCAGTTCACTGTGTTGAGAGACTGAGTAAATTTACACATTTTAGAATTTTGATTAATGTTCAAGATCATCCTTTAAAAAATCGCTTAAATTTTAATACATATTTATTTTTAAATAGAGTGCAATTTGGCATTTTCTAAATAATTTGCATGCGAAATTTGGAATCGATTGTAACGTCAAAACACATCTCGTGTCGACATTTATACGTGTGAATTGACGTGTTAGTGACATGTTAGTGGCTACGCGGGCTCCGCCCACTCCCCCGTTCTATTATGTATGTATTATAGTATTATATGATCTGATACAATTGAAATAGGGACAATTTAATGTTCTTAACCTTTGTCGAGCCTTATCTTCGTGAACAGGGTTCCTTAACTTAAAATAATATAAGGCACTACCAATGGCTTTCGCATAGATGAATGATTGGTCTCGCTGCGCTCGACTAGATACCGCGCTATCTAAGAACAATAGCTCCGTGAATGCGGCAACTCATTATTGTAGTGTGCGTAAGACATCGTCACTTGACTATTGTCAGTTGTGTTACCAGCTGCTCAACTGTTACCCGAGTTAATGGGAAAAATATTTTATGCTGTGGTCTATTAATTAAGTCTCAGAAAATACTTAATAATGAACAATTAATTAAAATCGAATAATATATATATATATATATTTTATTATATATAGGTTAGGAGTATTTGTGTATAGGTTAGGAGTAGGTTTCTTCTTTAGAAAAGAAAAACAGGTTAATAAAAGAATAAAATTTATTAAGTAGGTATTAATTATTTAAAATTACATTCCACTAACTTGTACAAGTTTACGATACATTTGCCTTTTGGAATTTACACATATTTGCAAATTTTCTCTTTTCGATATATAATGAAGACGAATTTGTAAATACTTCTCAACTACTAGCCGAATCAAATTAATTTGATGTATAGCACAATTAACGTAGCTTGTGTCAAAGTCGAAATATTGTCTAGAACCCGTCCCAATAAATTTTTTCATTACATCAATAACAATTTTTTTATACATTAAATCTGACTTTATGTGGGACACTTTATCTATATTCTGTATTATGGATTCTGAAACCATGCATATTAAATATACATCTTCAGAGGCATATGATAATCCACCTCTGTCTTTTAATGTCACAAATTTATGAAACCAACTACGATTATTTGCAGTTAAATTATCAATACAATGAATGCATTTCAATTTTTTGTCAAAAACTGGACAACAAAACCAGCTATATAACCAACAACGATTTTTAAAATTCGACATATATGGCACATCCAAGAATTCTGTGATCTCGTCAAATTCATCTTTAACCGTTTCTAGTGCAGTCAACAATACTGAATCTTCTTCTTCAAAACGTTCACACATGGTAGTTTTATTTATACATTTAAGCGCTGAGGAGCAATTTAAAACAGCAATATTTTGTAGTGGGATGCAATTTCCAGTATTGCTTGTTTTCAATTCTAAGTGACACAATAGTTTTCTATATATGACCTTAAATTGTTTAGTATTCGGATTATCATTGAGACGGCCATGCATTCTGATTGCACCAAACAATAATTCAATATGATCCTGAGTCAACTTGTAGGATGAAATGAATTTTAATAAACCCTTATCTAAGAGATTAGTTATGTGTTTGAAACTTTCAATACACACTAACATTCCTAAAAATCCAGTATTTGCTTGAGTACTTAAACAGACTTAAAGCTTTTAATAATGATTTTCTTTTGCTGGTTGTGTTCTTTAAAAGAACGTTTTCTGGAGGATTTTATATTTAAGTTTGTAATATATTGTTTTGCGTGTTCTAAATAATTAAGAATATTATCTTTATTTCCATTATATATAGGATGATTAAATTCATGTTGCTTCAAATCTCTGTCATTGAATATATCAAATAAATTATTGCATAATAAAATGAACTTCTCTGTTGCTTCACTCCTTTTGAATTCGGGTAAATATAAATCTTCTCAACAGAATTTCAGAGCGATTGCAACGCTTCTGCTTAACAATTGGGAAGCAAACTTTACTTTCATTACATTATTACAAAACTCTAAATAACGTTTCGTAATTTTATTAGCTAAATTGAGGCCTTCTTCATCTTGCAACTCGTTTAGTTTGTCTAGAAAACCCCAATCAATTTCATTTTCTTCGTCATCTAGAAAAGTCTTTTTACTTTCGAAATGATTTCTGATCAATTTAAACATATGAACAGGATCAAGGAAAACAGCCACTTCGTCATTTGAAGAAGGATGTTTGAACGTAGTCTTCAAATTATTGGGATCCTTTATTCGACAACCTAATATTTCCATCGCGGAGATATTCGAAGGATGTCCATCGAACGTAATTGATACGACACGTACACCCACTTCATGGCATTTACTTAAACATAGCGATATTAAGTTCGCTTTTTGGGATCCTGTTAGGCCACGCAATAAAAAGTACCCTACAGGCAGTTTCCAGTGCTCAGTTAAGCGAACCAATAGGAACACATATGCCTCTGATGCTAATACAGAAGTGTTATTTACACCAGTACCCATATCAACATAACCGTGATTTTGATTGCGGTCCCACATACTTTGTTGGCGTAAAGCCATTTCATCAGCTATCAGCGCGCAAGTAACATTGCCTTTATCAGCTTTTAGTTTTAATAACATGAACGCTTCTTCGCTTAAAACCTGCAGCACCATCAATGTTGCGATACCATTTGCCTAATGTTTTGGCATGTAGCAAACATGTGCTAAATTTACTTCTCACGTAATTATATGCAGATGGAGAGTAAAAGTTTAAAGTTAAACAAAATTTCTTGAGTTCGTTAGTATATTTCGGCAAGACTTTATTTTTATTTTTATGCTTCTTATATATGTTATTGAACAAATCTGCAAATCTGCTGCGACAACATTTTTACTGAGAATATATATATATATATATATATCATTACCAATGAACCGTTCTTGCTTTAAAGATTTGATCATACTTTTTTAAATTACAGTTAGCTTTTTTTAATCGACGAGTCTTTTCACGCAAGGTTTCAATTATTCTCCCATGTTTTGATTGTAAAATAGTTTTCTTGTGAAGCTCTTTTTTAAGCTTTATCTTTCTCGGTGTATCAAAAATATAATCAATGTCGGGAAAGTTATCTAGTGGTGAAGTTTCATTAACAGTAGTTAGAATGATTCCTTCGACAGCTGTAATGATGTGCTAGGTTCTACAGTTAGCACACTGCTGTTAGAATTGACAACTGGAGCTGGTGTGCTTGGTTCTGCAGTTACTGCACTGTTGTTAGAATTGACAACTGGAGCAGTGCTTGGTTCTGCAGTCACCGTACTTTTGTGAGAAATGTTGTCCGGTAGTGTTGAAGATAAAAACAACGCGTTCTGTGGTACAGCTCCCTTACACAATCTTTTTAAACCACCTTTTGTAAAGTACAAGTCGCTCTCATTGAAATGATTGGAACATATAACACTGTGTTCTCTTGGGTTCCACCAACTTTCTTCTCGACTAAGTCGTACTTTAGCAGTCCAACGCTCAAAAATGACAGGATCAGCAGGAAATCTGTACCAAGCAAACATAATACGATGATAATAATGACTGCATTCGTGGATCTTTGACAGTCGTTACGGGTCGTCAGAAGCTCGAAAGTCTGACAACCAGTCTTACCAAAGGGGTATCGTATTACCCAGTAACTGGGTTGTGGGGGTCAGATAGGCAGTCGCTCCGTGTAAAATACTGGTATTCAGCTGCATCGGTTAGACTGGAAGCCGACCCCAACATGGTTGGGAAAAGGCTAGGCAGATGATGATGATGAATAATGACTGCATTACACATATACTTAATCATTATAAAAGCAACTCTGTCTGTGACGTTTTCACAACTCAACCACTGAACTGAATTTGGTAACGTTTTGTACGGAAACACACGCTTGACCAAATTATTTAATTTAGAAATCTTCCCCGGCGTGCGCACAACAACTCACCTAAATTTCATCTCAAAGGTTAGTTTTGTGAACTAGGTCAGATTACAAAAAAAAACTACCACGTGCTGAACCTAATAATACCCACGCGTTTTAATTTTTTACAGTAACCAGAGTATCCCACCCAAACCCAGGTAGTGGTAGTAGTTATTTAACGACTTATTTAACGACAGACTTTTTATCTGAGGATTGAACAACCGGCCCTAAATAATTTATAGAACTAGGTTAACTATACAATAACTAGGTTAGATAAATGAAATATGTTATTTGTTAAAATACAAAAACAATAAATTCACATACGAAAATCTCAACCACGGGGAACTTGACTCTTGTATACGCGGCAACACTGAATGGCGTTTAGGGTTCATGTTATTTTATGTTGAAATTTCGAAATTATACGATACTTACTGATGATATGTGATCCCAGTGTCTTTCTTATTTCTTGTAGTATTATTTTTACACAGTTTCACTACGCATACTGGCATTTTACTTCGGGTTATGCCCAAAATTTAATAAAACATTCAACACGTGCACGGCACAGACAGCTTGGAGTGCGAATGGCTCGGGTACGCCGACTTCGGCATAGTATTTGTTGCCGCATTTGTCAAGCACGCCGGCGGTATCTAGTCGAGCGCAGCGAGACCAATCATTCATCTATGGGCTTTCGATTATTTTAGTGAATATTCATTCATCCGAAAGACACCCTAAAAGATCTAACTTACTAATCAAACACTACGTAAATAAGGGTCCTAAATAAGACGTTCACGCCATAAATATTTACAAACGGCCTACAACTAAAACTTTAGAAAGATCCTTGGGAAAGATCAAATATATTTATTACTCTGGTGTCATTAATTTTATATTATTTTATATAAACGGGCACTTTTCTCCAAAATTTATATGAATATAAAATATAATATATAGATAGAAGGGAGAAGGGGGTATCGTTACAGTATCACCCGAGTCCGGCTATTACTACATGCGCTACGGTGAAGGAAAATATCGTGAGGAAACCTGCATGTCTGACAAATAAAGAAATATTTTTAAAACATGTAAAGTTCGCTAACACGCATTGGGGCAGCGCGGCGGACATTTCCTTGTATTAAAACCCTCTCAGAAACGAGAGAAGGCCTGGTCCTGCAGTGGGACGTATGTAGGCTGTAACTTTACATATATTATTGGCCGGTGTTTATTTATTATTCTTTAGGTTTTAGATGCGTGTGCTCTAAGCAGTCTGTGGGTTTTAGAAGAGTATTTCTTCTCTTTTTTGGTATTGTCATGGAAAATTTAGTCAGTGCGTCCCCATAGCCACATTATTTTATCATTTGCTATTATGAACTCGCAATATCTGTTGCAATATAGTTATATTATTATTAAACTACATTTTGTAGTAACAAAATATATACATAATTTATTTTAAAGCTACGCAGGGGCCGTGCAGAGTTTGCATGGAACGTCCACCTTTGGTAGCATAGTTCTCTAAAAATGTAGTTACATTGAAAAAGAAAGCAGTGCAAATACTCCTAGAGATCCCTCTAGGATTACTTGCACCGCATATTTCTAGGAGGATTCATTGGATTAATGCACACTTCAAATGACAACTTAGGGTGAGTGAGCCAGACAAACGAACGTAGTGTAACCATTTCATACGTAAATAAAATATCCAGTCCGGCGAGCAAATTGCGCGGCACGATCAAATTTCGAGACGAATGGTACTAATCAATCCCAGGCGGATTTTGAAGCGGTCAAGCCTTACGATTAAGGCAAAGCATCCCTATAACGGGAGCTGCCCACGCCCAACAGTGGACTCGTAAGATTTGATGGAGGTGAAATAGAAGAAATCATAAATAAGACATTTTTATTTCAATTTTCATTTATTTCGAACTGTGAAAAACTTTTCACATTTTCGTATGAACACTCAACACATTTTATAAATGCTTCCTAATAAATTGACAATATATCTCTTCATCTACATTAAATAACAAGCTGCCTTTTAAAAATGCAGAATATTGAGCTATTTCTAACTAAATATACAGTTATTTACAAACATTTATAATATTAATAAATAAATTTATTACTACCTAAACTTGGTATATAAATTCAAATTTGTATCTACAAATTGTTAAATGGCACTAATCTTCAAATAACCTAATTGTTAATCACTTTTTCAATCCTATATATTTTAATTATCTTACAATTTTTAACCGACTTCAAAAAGGAATAGGTTCTCAATTCGAGATGCAGTATCATACTGCGAGATGTTCTTTTTTCTTTTTTCTTTTTTTTTTTTTTGTACATATGTTACGCGATATTTTCGAAAATTGAGTACCAATTTTGATGATTATACTTTTTTAATAAATAGGTTATGCTTCGAAAGTGGTCCCATATAAGTTTGAAGAAAAATTCCACCCCTAAGGGTTGCAAATAAATAACTTTCTTTTAGCAATTCGAAGTCGGTTTTTACATTTTGTTAAGTTATAATTATAAAAGTTAAACACTTAGTGTGTAAGTACGTCTAAAAACACAAATAGCTTATATCTTTATTTTTGGAAAAGAGTCTTTATATTGAAAAATAACAGCCTATATATTTTTGGTCACAGGCTTTCTCTCATTTAAGAGGTAAGACAGAAAACTTAATTGGTTTTCCGTTTTAAGGTTAATTATATTTTTATTATTTAAAACATATAAATACGTTTTTAATTTAATACGACGTAACTTTGACATTATACCATAAAGGTATTCCCAAACAAATTCTATAGAAAATAGTTGTTTATAAAAAGGCATTGAATTGTAAGTACTATAAAAAGGGGTTTTCATTTGACTCGATTGAGATGTGATGCGAATAACAGACCTAATCTCACCAAATATAATCTCACATTTAAGACTGCATATTGTGCACAACTCTTACGAGATAAGATAAAATATAATTTGATCAGCTCAAAATTTTATCAATATGTATATATTATGTTTTTTTTTTTAATTTATTTAATGTACAGACATCACGATACAGAAGCAGTAACTGTATTGTGATGTATCGTGATGTATATTTTATGTATATATTTTTTGCACAAAATATTTAAAATATAGATTTTTTATATAAACGGTTTATAAAATATTTTAGATATCACAGAGCATTTGATATAATTTAAGGTAGTTCTGTTTGTGTGTTGTTTTTCTTTAAAGTTTTTGTCCTTCCGCAGAAGTAGTCCTCTATTTCTTGTAACGTCTTTCCTTTTGTTTCCGGTAAAAATATGTAGAAAAATACTGTTCCTGAAATCAATGATTTAGTTATTATTTTCTTATCGTGGTCCTAAAGTGTTACAGTATAGATACAGATAAAAATTAGGCCACTTTGCTAATGATCTCAATTTTACGAATCTATACAACTAAATTAAATTGAAGTGTATGTTATAATGTTAAAATAACAGCTTTTTACTAAATGCATATGAAAGTATATACGGTACTTATAAAAAATAGTTTTGTCTGCCTGTCAGTTTTTGTGTTTGCGGCTAATTTTCGAAACGGTAGGACTGATTTTGACGAGACTTTCACTGGCAGTTAGATTTTGTTTTAAGGATTAACTTAGGCTACTTTATTTGAAAAGAAAAATTAGGGTACTGTGAAAAAAAATTAAAACCCATGAAACCCAACGTAATAAATTCCACGCAGACGTAGGAGTGAATGTTCCTCACGCTAGTGGAAAATATTTTTTTATATTTATCTTTTATTATGAAAAGATAAATATAATAATATATTCTTCTAGATCTTTAAAATAAATTTATATTAAGTTAGCTAAGACCTTTTATATGTATACTGTGAGAGTAAAAATAAAAAATAACGTAATAGAGAACGTGATTGTTCACATAACTGAATACTTTTTGTGTATATGACTTTTGTAAAATATTTTATTTCATTCATACCCATAGCTTGCCTCGTAGTGAGATTTTGCAATAGTTGCCACGCCAGCTCATGTATATATAATATTACTTTTAACTGCTTAAGTATGATTATTATAAACAGCATTCAGTTATTTTTCTTCTTTTATATAATTACATTTTTTTAATTTTATACAACATATGAGTATCTAATATTGTAGTGGCAAGCTTTTACTATGTATTTGATATCTTTGGAAATTTCATTGGTTTAGGATTACTTTTATATGTTTTATAACGATATTTTACTGTACTGTATGTTTCCCTTAAAATCACCTTGTTTTAACTTCCCTTTATCGCAGTTTATGACACCCACTCTATAAAGTTATTAAAATCAAGCACATAATTAGTGCCATCAGGCTCTAGTCCTTTTGGTGATAGTGAGTGTGGGAGGTAGGCAGCAATGCTAAACGTTTTTCCGGAAATAATGTCTTGCAAATATAAACAAAAAAAACGTTAAAATAACCCTCCTCTATTAACCTCCCCCCCCCATTACCAGCCAAAACTAACCCCTTAAGTCGACATCCGAATACTGAATCATTAACAATGACGAATTTCAATTGTCTACATGAAATAGTCCCTCAGAATAACGTTTTGACACAGAGAACCAAAGTTATTTCGTAACAGTTCCTTTTTATGTTGTCAAAACTTTAGTAAAAACAACATACGCATATATAAACTTACCTGCTAACGACATTACGCCGTACAGAGCGAAGGCTCCGTAATCATTGAGCGAGTGCTTGAGCAAGGGGAAAGTTTTAACCACTGAGAATACTGACAAATGAGCCACGCACGTTGTCATGCCCCCAATTATACCGCGCACCTGAAACAAAATAACATATTTCAGACTCAAGTGGGCCAAATTTAGGATTTAATACGTGGTAGAGCCATACTGCAGTTATACCTAGTCAGATCATAAGTTCTGTCAAAAACTTTTGATTAAATTAATGATACACTTTTTGATTATTATGTAGAAATTATATATGAAATGAAAGGTAATTTAACTTAGAATACTATTTTATTTACATTATTCAAAATGCCCTCCCCTATTTTGAATACATGCCCTTAATCGACGCGGCCAATCATCAATCGCAGCACGCACCACACTCATATCTATTTCTGCCACTGCTACAGCCAAAGATACTCAGAGGGATTCCAAATCCTGATGCGGTTTAGCGCAGACTTTCCCCTCCAAATATTGTCATATCTTATAATCAAGTGGGCTTAAATCTGGACTAGAAAAGTGATCTGGACTAGAAAGCGATCAACCAGTTTTGCGTGCTTTGTGCCTTATGAGTTGTAAATGTCTATTTTTGTACTATTTTTATTAGTACGGTATTTTGGTACACCTCGGCACTGGTTTTTACACTTTTTCACAGAAAAACACCATTAGTTAAGCCTGAATACGAGTGACGAAGGATAATGAGCTATTTGAACCCTCGGAATACGCGTGCTGGCTTCTTCACTGCTGTGGGCATACACCTTATCATTTTGTTTATTATAACTTTCTTTGATGTTGAAAAAATTTTCACCCGAAAACAATATTTCGCGGTATTTTTTCCCGCGTACCGCCGTAACAAAGCGCGGCATCTATCTAGCCCATTGAAGTAATATGTACTTACGTAATAGAACAGCTATTTCAAACAAAAAAAGTGCGCTACTCTGTGTTCCCGCGGTTGTTTTTTTATCATAGAATAAACATAGGTATAATGATCCGTAGGTAATAGTAGATTGTATTGTTAAATAGTTAAATTATATCAGGAACATTTTTTTAAATTTTGTCATTTATTTTGAATATTACATTTGCTTATTTAATATAATATTGCATAATATTATATCACAACTACATTTTAATGATATTTTTGTCTCAATAAAAGTTATCTATCTCAAATATCAAAAAAACATACTAAATATATGTTTAACAAAAATTGTTAATATAACATTTAAATTACAAATGTATTTATTTAAATTAGAATAAGAGTCGTTTATAAATACTGGGCACGCGAGAGTTAAAAATTGACGAATTTATTCCACTTTGACTTTGATGTGGAAACCTAAAAATAAAATATAAGAATAATTAGCAGATTTAAATATAAAAAATTTGGCCTAATTATGATAACTCATACGTTTCTACAAAAAAAATGTGTATAATAGTATATTCGTCTTATACTTAAGTACCCACGGAAATTGTCAACACTGCATCCTGAACAAATTAATTTCATAATCTATATTACGTGACACGAGATGGCGTCTTAGGAATAATTTGTTTTATTACTAATTTATAATACTTTTTTATTGATTAAGTATCTTATTAACCAATGAAAAGTAATTCCTTGATTTTTACTGACGTTTCTTGAATTATTTTTGCAATATCTAAGTACGCACGAAGACATATTTTTATCACGAGATTTTTTTTTAAATCAACACAACACATGTCAACTCTACAAGCGCCTAGCGAGTGACTGATTAAAGTGCGGTGTATGCACCGCAGTTGAGTGAAACATAGTAGCTGAATGCAGTGTCGCCTCTAGTACGAAGTACATAATAGCTCAATGATCCAGCCTCATTTTTTTCAAACGCTCGTTCAAAAATGTACGGTCTTCTTACGATAAGCTCGTAGTCCTAGGTCTTCATTGATCACTCATTTGACCGTGGTTCTGCTTAGACCCATCTGTAGAGCTAAGATTTTTTGTTTACGAACAGGATTTCGTTAGATTCTCGCCTTCACTGCTTTGATGATCGCGGGTGTCCTAACTGTACGAGGTCGGCCGGTCCTCTTACGATTTTCGAAGCTTGAATCTTTACTGAATCGTTTGATAGTACAATAAACAAATCGTAGGTTTATTTTCAATTTTTGGAGAATATTTAAAATCTCTTTTGGCGCGTACACACAGCACTGCAATGCGATAACCGCTACTCTATCTTCTTTCTTTCGACCACTCCATTTTTAAAAATGAATGAAAAGTAATGTATTTTTATTTTCGGCAATCGCAAACGTTATATTTTTAAAATTAGTGTTCATCTAGCCAGTATTCATTTTTTTTAAATAATAAGGTTTTGACAGAACTTATGACCCGACTAAGTGTTGTAGTACAGTTGTAGCACGAATGGGTTGGCTCGACCGGGGAAGGACCATGCCCTCACAGAATATCAGCGCGAAATAGTAGCTTAATGCTGCTGTGTTTCGTATGGTGATTAGAAAGAATCAGAGACCATTTTTACTGGAAACCAGGTATTTTATGTTAGTCCTCAGGGGGTCAACACTTTTGCATTTTGTTTCGTAATCGAGGATAGATGTAGATGTCTATGGGGCGCAGCAACCACTTACCATCAGGTGGACTGTGTGCTCGTTTGTCACGCTATCCTTAAAAAAAAAGGTTATTTTAACGTCCGAAACTGAATGGAAAATGAATAATGAAATTCCTTTGCATTCAGAAATACGTTCATACTCGTATGTACATATATAGAGATCAAGCACACGAAATATAAGTCAAGCATATGAAACCTATCTACCTCTATCAAAAATCACTACTGAACAAAGACCTCCCAATACATTGCTTCATAGGGGAGATATTTGCCATAGTTGCCACGCTTGCCAGGCGGGTTGGCAAACGCAGTTTTTTTATTTTTTATTAGTTATAAGGAAGACGCTGCTGCTTCTCTCCCGGTTTGTTTCGCTCCGTCGCCTCTTACGAACACAATATGGGATTGAAGGTATTCTTACACCATCACTACACGATAAAGCTAATATAGACCTGTTAAAAAAAACGAAAGAATTTTGATCACGGCAAGCTTGATATAGATATCATCTGTGGAATGATAACAACATTTTGAACGATAACAACGTTCTACTTTAGTAATCATATTGTAAGTTATAACTGACTACCTCCACCTACCATTGTTAGTCATCATCATTACCATTTCTTCAAGCGAAGTGTAGGGCGTCCCCCCACTAGATGGATTGACGACTTGGTAAGATATTCAGGAAGTCGATAAATGCAGGTGGCTCAGAAGCAAGCTTTCGCATCGCTTAGGAGAGATCTATCTTCAGTAGATGCCTTTTTCATATGAAAAGGGTGACGAATGAGCACATGGTAAAGCCGTGCTGCAGTTATATTATGATTTTAGCACGAAGTCGGTTAAACCGGGAAAGGACCAAGCTCCTACAGAATACCAACGTAAAATAGCAGCTCAAAACTGCTGTATATGATGAGTGCAGAGATAGAAATATACATGTAGCATGCCATGTATGAAATGTTAATACATGGACAAATATTTTGGCTGTATTTAATTTAAAAAAAAAATACAAAAAGCAATTACCTGCGTAGGGTACACTTCTCCAATCATAACCCAAGGCACGATTAAGTATCCCAACGTGCAAGCGATCATAAAGATGTAGATACTGGCAACTGGAATCCAGGAGTTGGAGGGCGGCAGGTTGTTCTCTTTCCAGTAATGCACGTAGTACATGTACACCGATAGGGTCACCATTGTGGAACCACAACCGATTGCTGAAAGAGAGCATCTGATAAAAGTGGAATTTTAAACTTGGAGGGAAGGGGGTTATAAGAGAGTCGTTTACGCTATATGTAAATTCTCCAGACCGGCGACGAGGCAGCAACTTAAAAATTACTAGAAATACTTTGCTACGAACGCCAGTTTACGGATTTATTTATTTATACTTATTATGATTCCCGAGGTTTTGGGTGTATTTACATCGTCTGAGAAGTAGAATTTCTAAAAAGAAGATGGCTGAGGATCCTGAGTAGATGGTATACCCCATCTGCTTGGGATCCTTCAATGAAATTAATTCCAAACCCAAGCATACCACTGCTCGATTTCAAAATGCTGTAAGCTCGGGCAAAAAATTAATATTCAAGGCAGTCCAGGTTAACTATGATATTGGGACGTCAAATACTTCAGTCACTCCCGTGAATATGGGTGCTGTAAAGCACCAGAACCGCTGGGAATTAAAATAAGTAAAAATAAATTAAATGCGATAGAATCTGCAAAATTAGTTTAATGTATGTGATATCGTACGTGTAAATATAAGAAAACATTGTGTGAGCCAGTCCACTAGCCAAGAGTGATGATTGTGGAAAATTGCTACAATTTGGATGGCCCATGTTCTAATATAATAAAATATCTGAATAAAAATAAACAAATACAAAATTAAATAGATACATTTAAATTTTTAATCCTATTTTTTCTTGATAACCTTTTAGTTAGATTTAATTTTGTTTTAAACTAATTTAATTAGTGTAATTTAAAAACTAAAATAGTAATTAAATATCCCTAATTTTTTTATCGAAAACAAGGTACAATTTTTGGACAGTCAACTTTTAAATTGATTTTTAATTGTAACATGAGTACCAACCTGAAACGAATGTAAGCAACCTCCTCCCACACCTTCTGCACAGAATACATCCGACCACAGTGAAAATTAATCTAATGATACCCATAGATATGGTTAACCAGTATTTGTCCAAAGAGGCTCCCGACGCCTGAAAAGAACATATTTTTCATTAATGAACGTATATACGTAAATAAAAACAGTTCAGCTCACAAAGGTAATGGTCCATTAGGAAGTACAGTCAGACTTAAATGTATCTTTAAAAAGATGATAAATGTAATAGGTTGACACCAATTTGAACCACAATGACCATGAAAAGCCCTTCAAAAGAAATATATATAATAAAGATATATATAATAAAGAACTACATTAATCCCAAAAAATTAAAAAAATCATTTACCTCAAATACTTCTACGGCATAAAATGTGATGGTATTAACACCACACCACTGGTATATGAAAAAATATATTGCTAATATTGTAAAAGGTTTAAGCGCTGAAGGCGACAGTAACGCTTTCAAAACTTCTTTAGGCGTTTTCAATCTGTGAAAATGAAAAAAAAAATATCTTCATTTTGTACTAGAAAAATATTAATATATACTTAATATATTTAAACAGTCCAGCCTGGGTTCCTTACTGTTTTTTTTTAGGACAAAGGAAGGATGGAACTTGGAGGGTATTTGCTGAATATGTAGTAAAGTTACAGCCTATATACGTTCCCCTGCTGGTTACAGGACTCCTCTCATTTTTGACAGGGTTTTAGAGCAAGGAAATATCCACTCCGCTGCCCCAATGCGTTTTGGTGAACTCCACATGTCTTCGAAATATTTTTCATGTTTTTTTAATAGGATATGGTGACAAACGAGCACACAATCCACCTGATGGTAAGTGGTTACTGTGGGGCATAGACATTTACATAATATGTGTATTCTCGATTACGAATCGAAAGGCAGATGCGTTCTCACCCGTGAGCACTAAGATGAAATGCCTCGCTTCCAGTGAAAAGGGTCTCCGGTTCTCTACATTCACCATACGAAACATTAAGCTACTATTTTACGCTGGTAATCTGTGAGAGCGTGGTCCTTCCCCGGTCGAGCAGCACCCATTCGTGCTACAACTATACTACTAATATAACTGCAACTGGCCAGGAGGCATTTTAATATTTTACTATATGTAGTAAAATATTAAAATGCTTCCTGGTGTAGGCAGGATTAGCCTTAATTTTCATGCTTGGCAGGCGGAAGACCTTAGGAGTACCTAGTAGACGTCTCACACCCTTGAAGCTATTGCCCGTTGCCGGTCTGGAAATCTTACATATGCTAATCTTATATATACTATAAATAGCCTTATATGGGGCCATATTTACCAGAGTCACCACGTTTGGCAAGCGAATTGGCAACCGCAGTTTTGTTGTTATTAATTTGAGTTGTTATCGGGAAGATGCTGCTGCTCATCTCCCGTTTCATTTCCCTCTGTCACTTTTTACGACACCCACGGAATGATATAGGTAATGTGGGTTCTTAAGCCTCTGACGTGAACAAGCTGGTTGTACCGGCATCTATTGGAAGCCATAAGCCACGAGTCGAAGAAGGGTGGATTCTTGCACACTGCCACCACACGACAATAGTCAATATAAAACAAAAATTTTGTAACCCCCCCCCCCTCTTTTGAAGTCAAGTTTAGTAGTTAATGTAATCTCTACAAAGAGCCAAATTTCATGTTTCTATTGTATCTTCGAGGTAAGAGTCTGTTGGTTTTTTTTCACGCTAATACAAGGGTTAAGTCATCACTTAGCACCAGGTGGGAATCAAGTGCGGCCTTAACCACCACTAATGTTTTGCCAATAAAGAAAAACGAATAAAAACCCGTTTTATTTTAATGGAAGTAGAGATTTTCTTACGTGGTAGAGTCATGCTGCAACTATATTAAAGTTGTAGCAATGGGTCGGCTCGACCGGGAAATGACCACAACCTCACAGATTACAGCGTAAAACAGCAGCTCAATACTGCTGTGTTTTGTATGGTGGGTGTAAGGAACCGGAGACCCCTTTTACTGGAATCGAAGCATTCCATCTTAATACTCAGGGGTTACAACGCATCTGCGTTTTGATTCTTAATCGAGGTTAAATGTAGATGTCTATGGGCCACAGCATCCACTTACCATCAGGTGGACTGTGTGCTCGTTTGTCACCCAATTCTATAAAAAAACCATCACTAATGTTAGCTAATAAAGAAGAGGAACGCATAAAAAACCTGCGGGTTTAAGGAATAAAATGTTTACACGTTTTTTTTTTGTAAATGGTAAATATATGGTATGGCAAACATTCACACACATTGTACACAGTCCATCGGATTATAAGTGGATGACGTGGATCAATGTCATGCCTGAGGACTAAGGTGGAATGCGTCGTTATTAGTTCAAAAGGTGTCCGATTCTCTTTCCGATTCGGTCTGATTCGCAACATTAGAAACACAGCATTTTACTGCTATTTAACTGGTATTCTAGACGAGCATGGTCGATCCCCGATTGGTCGATCAATATGTGTAATAAATCAGATATTTATTACAGAATATATGTACCACGTATAATTATTTTAAAGAAAATCATCAATGCTTTTTGTAATTAATTATTAATTTTTAATTTCAATATACATATAAAACAAAAAAATATATCATCGACAATCATTCATACGGTTTATAAATGTAATTTTTGTGTTTGAAAGGTTCATGAAGTAAACACTTGTCAAAGTAATCAATGAAAAGGTAATCAATCATAACGTTTAAAAGTTGTTGGATTTGATCTTGAATATCCAAGCGCTCTACATTAGGCGCTAGGCTGGACAAAAATATCGTATTTAACAGACAATTTAAAGTAATATTACTCAACTACGCTTGGAAAAATCCGTAAAATTGGTTTCATTTGATACGTAGTATACCTAAATAAATAAATACTTTGTTTGCAATTGCAACCATGTTAATCGATCAATAGAATCCTGTATTCTAAACTAGTTATAAAACCTGTATCTTAGATGTGGTTAAATAAAAACATTTGTACAACCGACTTCAATATAATAAAATGAAACACATAAAAAATACAGTGAATTGAGGACCTCCTCCTTTTTGAAGTCGGTTAAACAAAACGAAGAAAAAACAAATAAGTATAACGCAGAAAAAAATTAAAGGAAAGTGTAAATAAGAAATTTTTTTAAATAGACTTACGGTTCAACATGATTCTTCTCTTTGAAATTTATCATTCGCTGGATCTCTTCATCCAAGTTGCATGTTGACCCTCGTAGTTTGGCCAGCGACTTCTCTGCCCTCTCTGGGTTATCTTGTGTGAGAAGGTAGTTCGGTGTCTCCGGGATCAGGATCATGCCAAGCAGTGATATGATTGGAATGATAGCGCTAACCCCCGCAAGAATGTTCCATGACGTCACACTTCCGATTACATACTGTAATGAGTAAAATAAAAGATTTGAGTATAGAATTTAACATAATGTTACGAGCTTAAGGTTCGTGACAATAAAAACTGCCGATTGAATTACCAAAATGACACTTTAATTACTGAACACCAATTAAAACTAACACACACTAATAATTAATCACATTGATCACTTTAATTCACTTTATTTCACTCCGAAAGCTCCGCTCGTATCGCTTATTCAATACTGCCCCGGTCGTGGCCCTCAGCGGCTTTAAATAGGTCTATTCCACCGAAACATCCAGAATGTTCCTGAAAATACCGGTCCCGACCGACTAAGTGCAGAAAGTTCGAGTGTGGACTTTTCCAGAAAACTTAGTTCTTCTATTCGATACTAGATGGAGAAGGAAAGTTCCAGTATGGCATTTTCTGGAAATATCTCCTCGCTCTGTTCCCCGATACTAGATGGCGCTAGTGCCAGATACCAGACATCAACTTAGGCGCGCAACAATAATATTATTTAAGCACATAATCAGTTTTATTTAATATAGATTGCAATTATACTTATTGAAAGTCATTTCAGCGTTACCAATGGTTCGTAAAAACCCTCTGTCCTGCAAAAAACCAGCAAAAAATCAGCGGGACTTTTTATACAATTCATTTAGAAAAAGCATGGTAGCAATCACCTCATTCCCAGCGATACTATCAATCATATACAATTTAGTAGTATAACAACCCTTATTAAACAATTTTTGCTTAATAAAAATTTTAAGCCATTTGATAGACAAGGTCTCTATATTTTCTGGGACTTTATTGTAAAAGCGTATATACATTGCCCCGTGAAAGAATTACTGACCCTTATGAGTTGAGTAACTTGTATAACTATATTTAATACAAAAGGGACTTTTTGAAATATTATATTAAATATAGCTAGTAATTAATATAATATATTAAATAGGACGGAAGGCGTTGTATGTCAGCCTTTGAGTCTGTCGTAATTTGGGCGATGCAACAGTCCTTTCAGTGGTGCCTTATCGGTTGTCGGTTAATCGCAATGCTGTTACATAGCACCGTTGGGCTACGATAGCTATGTGAGTACAGAACCATAGTACGAAGCCTCTCCAAGTGACTTCTTCTAAACTTCGTAACGAGGATATCCGCAGTAGCGACAGAGTAAGCCCGCCCCCCACAATAAACGCTTTGTTGTATTCCTAAGGGATGCCTATGTTGCAGCAGTGCAATCCTAACGGTCTATAATGATGATACCTGCACCCATTCTCTTCTTGCATCTCTTTCCTGGTCATCGAAGTAAAGCGAAGTGTAGGGCGGCCACCCACTAGATGGAGTGTGGGGCATATACTCCTTTATTCCTATATTCCTTTATGTGTGTATTATTATATATTCTGTATGTATTATGTATATATTCCTTAATTCCTTTCCAAGGCTTGTGTTCACCATGAGACATTAATCAGGAATCTACAGTACTATGGTGTCAAGAACACAGCGCTTAAACTAGGTATTTCATATTTAAGTAATAAAGTGCAGAAAGTTATTATCAATGGTAGAAGTTCTTCCGGATGGCCCGTACAGATGGGTGTACCCCAGGGCTCAATGCTTGGCCCATTGCTATTTTTAGTGTATATTAATGACTTATCTTCTTTTGTAGGGGATAATCATGATATAGTATTATTTGCTGATGACACTTCGTTGATTTTTAAACTTAAACGTCAATCATTTAAATGTGACGCAGTGAATAATGCTTTGTCAAAATTAGTGCATTGGTTTAACATTAATAATCTACATTTAAACGGCAATGAAACTAAATGTTTTAAATTAACAACAACAATTGTTAATAATCCGGTACTACTACTAACAATGACTGTACTAATGTACTAACTGTACTACTAATGTATTTTTAATGAAGAAGAACTGAGTCCTGTTGAATCCTCTGTTTTTCTTGGCATCACTCTCGACGCTAAGCTTCAGTGGGGCCCCATATATCTAAACTAGCAAGCAGTTTAAGCTCTGCAGCTTATGCTGTAAAAAAAGATTAGAGACCTCACTAGTGTCGAGACAGCTAGATTAGTTTATTTTAGTTATTTCCATAGCATAATGTCATATGGGATTTTGCTATGGGGAAATGCGGCTGGTTTAGAAACTATTTTTATTTTGTAGAAGAGGGTCATAAGAGCTATTTACAACCTTAAACCGAAAGAGCCTCTTAGAGAAAATTTTAAAGAAATGTATATATTAATTTTGACCTCAGTATATCTACGAAAACAAAGGTTTTTAAAAGTATTTTACACTATGTAAACACTAGCAACAAACACAAGCTAGTGGCATTTATCAATACGAAAGGCAGCGTTGTGGGATTTTTATTGATAAATGCCACCACATTTTAAAAGATTTCGCTGATTGTAATATAATTTTAGCTAAGTCACATTCTAATGACATAAAAATATTAGTCAAACTTTACAAGGTGAAGTTCTCGGATCGCTCACTCACTTCTCAATGTGATTGATCTGGGAACTTTTCATTTTACTTTTTGTAACTAAATGCATATCTTCTTCAACTTTCTGTAACTAAATGCATATCTTCTTCACTTTCTGTAATTAATTATTGATTTGAGAACTTTATAATGATGAGAATTTTATAAATAAGTTTTAATAGACCTAATGTAATTGTTTTTTTTTTGGTGATGAATTAACGGAGCGACATATTCATATTGTGAATAAGCTCATTAATAAAGAATTAAAAAAAACACAAGCTAGTGATACCAGTTTCTCGACTCCATAGAGTCAGTAGTTCATTCTTAGGGCAATGTATACGCTATTACAACAAAGTCCCAGAAAATATACAAGGTCTCTATATTACCAAGTTTCAATGTTTAATTAAACAAAAACTATATAAAAAGGGTTATTATAGTATAAATGAATACATGGTTGATAATTACCGCTGAGAAGTAGTCGTAGTAGTCGCTACCAAGCTGTTTCTAAAATAAATTTTCTAAATATTTTGTGACTATTGACATTGTAAAATTTATTTAAAAAAATGTCCCGCTGGTTTTCTTGGTGGTACTTCCCAGGACAGAGGTATTTTTTCGAGCCAGTGGTAAAGTAAAAATGACTTCTAATAAGAATTACAACATTTTATCTATATTGATTCTAATTTATTCTATTCTATTCTATAGAGAAGCGGGGTAGCCGCTTACCGGTACGAAGCTGCCACTTAAGAACCTTTTTTCCCAATAATACATGATTGATTACAAATGGACATAATGCTTTAATAGTAAAAAAAATATTTTCTAATAAATATGTGCTTTAGTAAACAATACTACTACCAAAATAATAAAAAAATTCAAAAAACTTATTCATGAATTTTTTCCATACAAAATTGATTATTTCTATTTTTTTTCTCTTTTGACATTTATTAAAATTGCACTATCAATTATGATTTGATGATAGACCTCGAAATCGATCATAGTTTGACAATGCAGTAATATTAGTTCAGTATGGTGAGTGTAGAGATCCGGAGACCCTTTTTTAATGGAAACGAGGAATTCCATCTTAGTCCTCCACATTAGTCCTCAGGGGTGACAACGCATCTACATTTTGATTTTTAATTGAGGATAAATCTAAATCTCTATGGGCCACAGTATCCACTTACCATCAGGTGGACTGTGTGCTTGTTTGTCACACTTATACTATTAAAAATTGTTAACATCTTATAATGTATTACTTGTGATCAACACGTAATATTATTATTATTATAAGAAAAATATGAATGATATAATATAATAGAAATATAATTTATTATTTGAAATTAGCGAGGCTATCGCATATTCTCCTTCGACGTTAACATGTTTGTTGCATGATTCTTTATCGTATGCTCGTGAGCGACAAATCTAATTTTGTATGCATCAATATTTGACTAGTCATTATCAGTTCACTTACCGTCACGACACTTCATAACGTGACTGATTATTTTCACCGTTACAGGCTACAAAGTAAGCCTAGAGATGAACCTTAGTCTCTACATAACCTTAGTCTTGTCCTATAGGCATAAATATACACCATTTACATGGTAGAGCCACACTGCAACTATATTATGGTTGTAGCACGAATGGGTCGGTCCAGTCACGTCCTACGCGGGCCCCGTCTTTGCCCACGCAAACCCTAATATTATTAATGAACTCCAAATAGTTCAAAACCTTTTCTGTCGTCGAGCTGCGAACGCACCTTGGAACGTCCGTAATGCCGACCTTCATCGGGACCTAGAGCTCCCAACAATTCAACAATTTCTTAAAAAACTCTCTAAGAACTTCTTCAAAGCCTCAGAGTCGCACCCAAACCAATTAATTTGTGAGGCAGCTACTTATGCAGCCCCACCCCCTTCTCGCTATCGAGTCCGCAGGCCGAGAAACTCTCTCTCGGACCCGCCTAATAAACTGACAAACGACCTGAACTGTCTCCTGGCGGCTCAGGCCAACTCTAATTAAATAAAATTATTGTAATAACTAACATTAATTTGCCTTCGTAGGCACTCCCTCAGCGGCACTTAGCCGCCTGCGCCCTCTTTTCCCAAAAGAGGGTCGCTCATGATAAGGCACAATACAGCTTAATCAGCCGGCTGCCTGTCCCCAAAGGCGGTTTTTAGAGGGTATCACTTAGGGTCCCCGGTAGGACAGTGAGTCCCTCATAACCACGATAGACCGGCTATCGTGGTATGCGTAATGCATTTTCCGCCTCCCTACGTATAGGGTAGCCCTTTAATTGCTTCGGGCGCAAAAAAAAAATGGGTCGGCTAGACCGGGGAAGGACCACGCTCTAACAGAATATCAGCGTAAAATAGTAGCTTAATGCTGCTGTGTTTCGTATGATGTGTGTAGAGAACCGGAGACTCTATTTACTGGAATCGAGGCATTCCATCTTAGTCCTCAGGGTGGCAACGAATCTGCATTTTGATTTTTAATCGAGGATAGATGTAGATGTCTATGGGCCGCAACATCCACTTACCATCAGGTGGACTGTGTGCTCGCTTGTCACCCTTATCCTATAAAAAAATATATAGAATTTGTTAGTAAATTGACTACAGTGCCACCTATCGGATTATTTTGATTCTTAATCGAGGTTAAATGTAGATGTCTATGGGCCGCAGCAACCACTTACCATCACGTGGACTGTGTGCTCGCTTGTCACCCTTATCCTATAAAAAAACTTAATAATTTCACTGTCTCATAAGTCATATACGAACATTTGGAATGTGTAGCTATAGCGTCTTTTTCGCGAACAGGGAACTTTTTAAGGCAGGCAGAAACCTGCAGTATACAGAATTATTAATCAAAAAGTAACCAAATTTTAAACCACCAACCACCACCAACCAAGTTCCAATATATAAATAATGATATACCGTTATTGAAATTTTTGATAATACTAGTAAATAATGCTTCTACTTTTTTTTGAAATTATCCCAAATTGAATGTGATTTATGAGCAACAACGTTTTTGACCACAGATCACCCCTTACGAATGTGTACGTAAAGCTGTAAAATCAGTTAAAATAATTCATTACCACGCATTTTGAATTGGATTTATAAGATTAAAAGGACAAAATTTTCAAAATTTTTTTAATTAATTTTTCTTCACCATTTGCCTAAATTACTTATTCTGAACTTACTCAGCTAATTTCTCCATATAGGACTGCTCTATATAGTCTTGCTCTATATAGGGCTGCCGGGTTCCGTCCGGGTTTCCCCAAATTTGTCCTAGTTTGGAAGACGTCCGTGGAGTGTCCGGGCGGGATTTATATTGTAGTCCTAGTAGTAGTAGTAGTCTACAATCTAAGCCAATCACTACAATTTAAGCCCCCGGGTAAAAAGTCGGGTAAAAAGTTAAAAAGGGTTAAAATTAAAGTTTTCTTCTATCAAGTACGGAGTAAAGTATATTTAATCAAGATGTAAATGAATGAAATAAGTATTGAAATGTCCGGGGTGAAAGCTCCAAAATCCGAGGAACTTACGATTCCTGTCCGTGGGCAGGTTTTAGAGATGGCAGCCCTAGATCTATAGCTTACATCAAGCGATTGTATAAAACTATGGTGTTTTAAACTTTTATATTAAAAATTAAAAAGTTTAAGCCATATCGTTGCCCAATAATTTTATTAAGGAATTGTGTAGGTAGCTATAGTATTTTTGTCTTGTTGAAAAGATAAAAATAAACTTAGAAAATATCTTTTTTGCCTTTTGTAGCACATGACAATGCTTTATACCATGTCTAGAAAATTTAAATTTAAAAAAAAAATATTCGTACGCACGCAGTAATCATTCTTGTAAAACACTATTGTAGCGAACTTTTGTATAGCACCTAGCAACAATGTGATAATTTCTAACTAAATTCCTGACGTTGAAAATCGTGATCTGATTGTTACTAAGAAATTTAACATATTCTGTGAAACATTCAAATTAGCTTGAAGGATATTTTAATTTGTGTTCGGGTCTATTTATTGATTGTCGAATATAGGCTATTCTTAAGAGGAAAAATAATTACGAATTTAAAAAATACACCTATATAAATAAAAAAGTGAATTGTTTGACTTTGATATTCAGTCGGATTATAATTTATTCGATGGTTAATTTTTTAAAGTAAAGTTGCCAGCCTTTAAACGTCCCACTCCTGGACAATGGCCTGCTCTCATCGGAAAAACCTCTTAAAAACTTTTATATGATAATTGTAAAATGTAGCACTAAAATTACGTGGTAGAGCCATACTGTAGCTACATTAGTATTATGGTTGTAGCACGAATGGAAGGACCACGCACTCACAGCGTAAAATAGCAGCTTAATACTGCTGTGTTTCGTATGGTGACTGTAGAGATCCGGTGACTCTTATTTACTGGAAACGAGGCATTTTATCTCAGACCTCAGGGGTGACAACACATCTGCATTTTGATTCGTTACCGAGGATAGATGTAGATGTCTATGGGTCACAGCATCCACTTACCATCAGGTGGACTATGTACACGTTCGTCATCCTTAAGCTAAAAAAGTACCTACAGCGATACCGAAAATTTATAACAAATTGAACAAGCAGTAATAAGATAATAATTTTCGTGTTGCGAAATGCACTATCAGCATTCGAAATCATAATAGAAACACTTACAATAACACCTAATAGAGAAACGTTTGACGATTTTTCGAGCCGAGAGCCATGTTGCACCTATATTATGATCGTAGCACGAATGAGTTGATTCAACCAACTAAAACGATCATGAGATTTCAATTAACATTCGTCGTGTAAATTCACTTAACAATAAATCAAACAGAGTTGATTTATTGTTAAGTGGCCGACTCCATTAATCCCTTGTTATATTTTACTTGTTTGTTACTTTGATTACCACATTGACTTTATCATCAGGAACTTTTATGTGGTAGAGCCAAGCTGCAGCTATATTATGGTTGTATCAGGAATGGGTCGGGTCCACCGGGGAAGGATCACGCTCTCAGAGAACACCAGCGTAAAATAGCAGCTTAATACTGCTGTGTTTCATATGGTGAGTGCAGAGATCTGGAGACCCTTTTATACTGGAAACGAGGCATTCCATCGTATTCCTCAGGAGTAACAACGCATCTACGTTTTGATTCTTAATCGAGGATAGATGTAGATGTCTATGGGCCACAGCATCCACTTACCATCAGGTGGACTGTGGACTCATTTGTCACCCTCATTCTATAAAAAAGGAACATAATAATCCTTGGTCTTCAGGACTTACAACGCATCTGCATTTTGATTCCTAATCTAATAAAATAATTTGTATCAACTCACTGTCAGTTACTTCTGTAAGTAAAAAGTTTATAAGGTGTAACTCCTTTTCTACCGACGTGTCCGTCTCTTCGTAAATATTTTTCTGCCACCAAATATCAGTAGTGGGGGTATTTTTGTTTCTTTAATAATATTCAAACCATTACATTACATTGTATTACTAGGTAATAGAACAGATATATAGGAATGAAGAGAGTTGTCAATTACAATCTTCCAAGATGTATCTTAAATGAACTAATTATACAACGTATGCATTGAACTATAAAATGTATCTTAAAAGAAAGTCCCTTAGGATTTATTGCTGATTCTTCCCAAGGCGGGGTTTTTTCCGATTAATTTATAAAAATCAAAAATAAAATTTAAAATGTATTATTTAATATATATGTTGAATAAATACTATTTCATTATATTTTATTTAACAATTACTATTAATATTATCTCACCCACCTGTATTAGAACTCCAGTAGAGACCCCGACCGAAGCTAGGGCCCCTAACATGCCCCGTAGATGCGGTTGTGAGACCTCGCAAGTATACACCCTAGCTGGCGCACCGACCATGCCAGACCCAAAACCGATTAATAACCTACCTGAAATTGTTTTTAAGTTCATACAATTACTAACTCTTCAAAAGAATATAAGTAATACAATCGACCACATTATCCTTACCAATATAAAGCATAGGAACATTTTGAGCAGTCGCAACAAGTATCCAACCAAGAATAAGAGGCACTTCGGTAATAATGAGCGTGCGTTTTCTGCCAATAGAGTCCATGAGGTAACCACTGAGTATACACCCTATAGGTGTCCCCGCCGCACTTAAACTGGCTGGAAAAATAAGTTAATTTTTTATATTTGTTACCATGTTTTGCATACGTGGTAGAGCCACGTCGCTGCTATATTATGATTGTAGCACAAATGGGTCGGCTCGACCGGGGAAGAACCACGCTCTCACAGAATACCGGCGTAAAATAGCAGCTTAATAATGCTGTGAGTGCAGCGTAGTGTAGTGTAGTGTGAGTGTAGCGATCCGGAGATCCTTTTTACTGGAAACGAGGTATTCCATTTTAGTCCTCAGGGGTGACAACGCATCTGCGTTTTGATTCTTAATTGAGAATAAACGTAGATGTCTGTGGGTCACAGTATCCACTTACCAGTGGACCATGTGCTCATTTGTCACCCTTATTCTATATAAAAAATGATTTTTTTTTATCTGTAGTTAGTAAAATATACGTTTATGCAATCTGGTCTCGCAGCTACCAAAAACTTTCCCGACTTTCTGTTTTAAATAATTCATCAGTCTTTACAGAGAGGTTTCTTGTAGAAAACAGCACTAGTGGTAAGATTGTTTATTCACTTGGCTAGGTACCACCCTATTACCTACTGCCGATAACGAGGTACTATCCAACGTTCGTTTAACGGCTCCCGTGGCTTAGCAATGAGTTACAGCGGCTAAGTACCGCGGATTCGAATCCCGCACGAAAAAAGTATTTGTATAGCCTACAAGTAATTGTTCCGGGTCTGGATATTTGTCCTTGTAAACATTTGTAAACTGCCCCCACGATAATGGAGAAAATCCTAGTGTGGAAGTAACGTTTAAAAAAAAGAATAGCAATGCTTGCACTGCTGTGTTTCGAGTTGGAAGGAATAGAGAGCCAGTATAATTGCAGGCAGTGAGGCATTTCATCTTAGTTCTCAGAGATGACAGCGAATCTGTAGCCTGCTTTGTTCTAAGTTGGCCGCAAGTGACCCTCCTGCTTAAGTGACTACTGCTGTCTATACAGCGGTAGCTACTTTCCATCAGATGGACTGTAAGTTAGTTTGCCACCCCCATTTTATAAAAATGACATGACGCGAAACTACCCAGAAGATATTACAATATTTTAAAAGGCTCACAATCATCGTCCTCGGTTTTGGTAATAAAATGATCACCACAAAACCAGCTTCATTACAGTATGTCATTCTTAAGGATCCCTTACAAAAATTTTAATAACGTAAATTTCATATTTGATATCATACAATTTTATATCTGTTTAAATAAATAGTAGTCTTATCACCATTATAAGTCCGGTTACGGTGCTATGGATTTTACCAAAACAAAATAGCTAATAATTCAACTTCAATGCGTTGACCGATAAAGCCAATCAAATAAAGCACATAATCCAGTCAAAAACGACAGGAGAAAGTGATATTTTTTTCAATAGAACATATTTAATGTATGAGAGTATATATTATATTATATTATAATATATACTTATCCCTCCTTGTCCTAGACATTCTTAACAATTGTAGTACGTCGCATTTCATGCCAGCATCACAATTTATCCAAGCGCGCTAAAAAAAATTTAAAGAGCAGTATATATGGCAACACCGTATCAACCTGTCCGTCAATGCAATTTCATTGCGTTTCTTTGTGCCAGCCATCACGGTGTGTTTTTATAATTTTTGTTGTTAAAATAAAATATGTTTAGTGTAAAATCAAATGTTTTGTATCCAAAACCTACTACAAATAAATTTATTACGTATCTGCGTGGTAATAATTGGATGCTTGGGAAAGAAAAATATTCAAAATGGAACAAACAAACCGATCAAAGGTAAACAAGAATCCTATTATTCGAGGTAGGTGCACGTGTATATAAAATAAATAAAATTAAAACACTTATTAAATAATAAAATCAGATTCACTGTGTATCGAAGCATTTATTAACAAGTATGATAAATTATCGAACAAATTCACTATTAAGGTTTAATAACATAACCTCGTCACTCATATAATATGAAATGGTAAATAGGTACTTTTAACCTATAAATGTGGGTTGAGATACATTGTACCTTGAGAAATTTTAAGTGATATATATTAATGTTTTTACTTACTTTCATTAAAATTTACGTTGGGCAGTCGCCATTATCAGTCATTGGGCAAGATTATTCCCACTTTTGACATGCAGGTAGTTTCGGACAGTATTGAAGAAATAGGAAAAGTATAATACTGAGGAGATAGGGATGCAAAAGCACTATTGGCTTAAAACTGCTGGGAAAAATATCTAACATGAGTTATATAGATGCTATATACAGACCGTTAGAACTGTCACTAACAATATATACATGGAATAATGTGTATATAATAAAATAAGAACGAAAAATACTACTAGTAGATATTAAGCGGTGCAGAGAGGCAGAAGTAATTACTGTAGACTTAAAATTGTTGGGAGAATATCTAGCATAAGTTATTTAAAATGCTATGCATTAGAGCTATCATTCATGAGGGTATACATGGTTAACTATTCAGACCTTAGCGCTATGACTTAGAATGTAGACAGGTCTCAATTCACATATAAGATGCTATCATTAGTGGAAAGATATTAATATGGGCTAGGACTCAGAAGATATCACTGCAGGCTTTAAACCGTTAGAGCTATCACATAGAGGATAGACACGGTTGACAATTCAAACCTTAGAGCTAACACTTTGAGGTTAGACAGGTTTGAATTGAAAGCAATATCACTTGAAGGAAGACATTAAGATGGACTACGACTCGGAAGAAATCACTCCAGGCTTTAAACCGTTAGAGCTATCACATAGAGGATAGACAAGGTTAACTATTCAGACCTTTTAGAGCTATCACTTTGAGGTTAGATAGGTTTTGAATTAACATTAAAACGCTGTCACTATAAAGTAAAATATTGTGCGGTACTGAGATTTAGAAGAAATCAAATAAAGATAATTAATGGTATAATTTTTATTTCAAAAGGGCTCAATATTATGAGTATAACATAATTAAAAAACTTGTTACAAGTTATAGATGTAAAAGTACTAGAAAGCCTCACAGGGGTTTGGCAAAAGAAGTCTAAAAATTGTCAACTTAAGAGAACCCCCACATGATCACCGGATATCAAGATAGCAAAATATACCAACATACCAATAATTTGAAAATTGGGGCAGTAGATCCGGAAATTATGTACCCTGAGATTTAGTTGTATACCCTGAGATTACAACTAAACTTTCTTTAGTTATCAGAAAATCCTGATTATGGAAAGAAATAAGTGCTATAAATAAACTTTATTAAGGTGATGTAAACCTTTAACATCCACAAAAAATTGGCAGAACAAGTTAGAAATAATAACTGAATTCTGGGACAAAATTATCCGGTGTGTAAGGGAGAGTTAGTTTACTAGTCCTTAAAATTGTTAATTCCCAAACAAATGAGATTTAATAGATGCATTTTTATTTTCTCGGATTGTGGGCGACTAAATCTAGTCCAGTTTAACCCCCAGAAGACACAAGTTTGCGCGTTAACCGCTAAAAAGAACCCCTTTGTCGTATCTCCTCAGTTTCAAGGCGCTCCCCTTGTTGCCTCAGCCAGTATCGGAATCCTCGGCGTTGACATATCGAGTGACGTGCAGTTTCGTGATCACTTGGAAAAGAAGGCCAAATTGGCCTCTAAAAAGCTTTGCGTACTCAGCAGAACGGGACAGTATTTCATGCCGGCACACCGCCTGCGACTTTACAAGGCGCAGGTTCGGCCGCACATGGAATACTGTTCCCATCTCTGGGCTGGGGCTCCCCAGTACCAGCTCCTTCCACTTGACCGCATCCAGCGCAGAGCGGCTTGAATCGTCGACGACCGAGTGCTTTCCGATCGGCTCGATTCACTGGCACTGCGAAGAGATGTTGCATCTCTTTGCATTTTATTTCGCATATAACATGGAGAGTGCTCTGAGGAATTTTTCGGATTAATCCCAGCCGCCAAATTTCGTGAACGCACTACACGGCAAACGTCCCGATACCATCCACACCATCTGCAGCTTGGCGGTCCACCACAGTACGTTTCAAAAGGAGTTTTCTTCCGCGTACAACCTCTCTGTGGAATAATTTACCATAGGCGATTTTTCCGGACCGATACGACCTGGGGACCTTCAAGAAAAGAGCTTACTCCTTTCTAAAGGGCCGGCAACGTACCTGCAATTCCCCTGGTGTTGCGGTTGATCATGGCCGGCGGTAGTCACTTAACATCAGGTGAGCCGCATGCTCGTTTGCCCCCTGTTGTATAAAAAAAAGAAAAAAAAATCTAAAGACAGTATATTACTACATATTATTTTTTAGACACAAAAAAGCTACATAATATGACCCCTATCAGGCATTTTGAGGGTTGGTAGGCCTATGTGCAGCTGTGGGCTTTTATAGACTGCAATGGATGGATGGATAATATGACATGAAAGTAAGAAAAAATGTAATATGAGAACTATTTTACCTTGATATTGAATATCAAAAGGTTACAAGTTTAAATACACTTAAAATATAAGTAAGCAAAAAGTAAGTAAAAAATAAGCATTTAGGCTGTTTAGAAAAATCTGAAAGATTGAACCAAACCTATTATTCAAATTATATCCCTTGTGATATATTTGGCTCCACACGTTGCTAATGAAACCAGATTTGACAGATATGCAAAACAAAAATAGTATTGTAAGCATCAGATTGAATTACAATAAATTTGTTAAATTATTAAAGAGTAATAAAATGACAACAGATAGCCTGCAAAATTTTTCATGACTTAGATTATTGTCAATTTTAAAAAATTAACAAAATATAATTAAAAAACTCTGTAAAGAAGGTAAACTATAAATTATTATTATTGAGATAGTAAAACCAATATAATATAATAATTATTATATAACAATTAATATAATAAGACGAGAAAATAATATAGAGAAATTTCTGCTGATAGGCAATTAAATAAAAGAAAATCTAGACCATGATTAATTAATTGAAATTAAACATAGGCACATTATTGCATTTGAGCTGTATTATGTAATTTAATATAACCTAAGTTACAAGAAGGAAAGAAGTGTTTAGCATCTTTAGGTTTTAAATAGAATGATGAGTTGCAAATGCATTAATGGCCTACAGCGGTACATAAAATATCAATCTGGGAAAATATAAAACTTACAAACTTCACTAATTAAAACAGTGGTAAATTAAACAATTAAAAAGAAATTTAAAAATAATTATAGTGAAATAATTTTCTATTGTAAGATATTAAAAGGTTATGACAAGTTAAAAATAAGTAATATGTGAAGTAATAATTAAAAAATAAAATAAAATAAAAATGGATTTATTTATTCAGTAAAATTAAGTATGGTATCATTCATACCTACCATGTTATTATTATCACCTTCATATACTAAAACTAGGTATGGTAAACGCACAATAGAGTTATGCTGACAGATGCATACACTGATTTCCAAAATATGTTAGCAACAAAATAAAATTGTTGTAGTAAGAGGAAATTATGTAAAAATACTTAAGAACTATAAAAATTTTATGATATGAATAGTGACTAAATATATTTGTGCATAACCCATTTTGGTTGCTATTAGTAAAATGAGGTTAGTACTAGGCTGCAGTAAAAGTATCGGGAATGGAATATTTCCACTGTTCCTGTCATATTAAAATCTTTTTAATTGAAATCTCTATTGTTTTAAAATTCGAATACCATTTATTTATTTAAAAAAAGATTCTCGTTCTTGTCACAAATTTTTGTCAAACTTGTTTAGTCGTTGAAAAAATGGAATTGACTCGAGAAAATTCAGAGCGTGTTTATCGAAGTGGTTTAACACAAAAACAGTGTGTGACTGGATGATTTCTGCGGTGATGAGCCATCCAAAACCACAATTTATCGCTGGTTTGCTGAATTTCAACGTGGACGTGTCAAGCTCAGTGATGATCCCCGTCAAGGTCGTCCAAAAACTGCAGTCACCCAAGAAAACGTTGATGCTGTGCGTAAGCTGATTGAGGAAGATCGACATGCATTGACATACCGCGAAATTTAGGCAACTTTAGACGTTGGCGTGAGTCAAATACAAATAATCTTGCATGAAAAATTAGGTGTAAAAAGGTTGTTTTCCCGATGGATACCGCATTCGCTCTGTGAAGAGAAAAAGCGGCTCGAGTTACTTGGTGCGGCAGAACTCTCGAAAGATTCCACGCAGGATCCTCAAATGCCGTATTTCAGGTGGCGAATCCTAGATATACGCGTACGAACCCGAAACAAAAAACCAGTCTCGAGTTTGGGTGTTCGAAAATGAGTTAAAGCCAACAAATTGTTCGTTCACGGAGTGTTGCAAAAAAAATGGTGGCCACGTTTGTCTCCGAAACCGGCCATGTTACGACTATTCCTCTTGAGGGACAAAGAACGATTATTACAGAATGGTATGCTAGCATTTGTTTGCCACAGGTCGTTTCTGAACTCCGTAAAGAGAACTGCAACCGCGGCATCATCCTCCATCGCGAGTTCTCACACCGCACACAGAACAAAAGAGTTTTTAGAGCAAGAAAACGTAGAATTATTAGACCATCCGCCGTACAGCCCCGACCTAAGCCCTAATGATTTCTATACGCTCCCTAAAATAAAGAATAAATTGCGTGGACAGAGATTTTCATCACCTGAAGAAGCTGTGGACGCCTACAAAGCGGCCATTTTGAAGACCCCAACTTACGAATCGAATGGTTGCTTCAATTATTGGTTCCATCGTATGGAAAACGTGTCAAATTTCGCGAAGAATACTTTGAAAAGCAATAAATACATTTTTAAATAGTAATGTTGTGTCACTTCCTGGATTCCCGAAATTTTCAGTGCCGCCCTCGTAATGTTGTGCTTTAAACCTTATTATATATAATGTTATGCAATATATATTCAGTGGCAAATTTCTGACCTTAGATGGTAGTTAATATTATCGCAAAAAAAATTATTAAACGCATAAATCCGTTTGAAATATAAATTGGCACTTCTCAACTGGATGGAGAGAAACCAATGGAATGAGACAAAATTTGGGTCTTAGTCCTTCATTGAAAGTAAATTACATAGATAGTATTCGATATGAAAGTACTATATGCTTATAATTTTGGAAATGGTAGAATACAATACAAAACTATGAGCAAAACAATATAGTTATAATGAATAATAAACTTCATCATTATCATCATCATTACAGCCCTTCACAAGTCCACTGCTGAACATAGGCCTCCCCCAAGTATTGCCACAAAGCACGGTCCTGAGCCACCTGCATCCATCGACTTCCTGCATGTCTTACCAGGTCGTCACTCCATCTAGTGGGGGGTCGCCCTACACTACGCCTACCGGTACGAGACTGCCACTTGAGAACCTTTCTTCCCCATCGGTTATCGGTTCTTCGAGCTATATGGCCGGCCCATTGCCACTTCAGCTTACTAATCCGTTGGGCTATGTCGGTCACTCTGGTTTTACTGCGGATATCCTCATTTCTGAGTCTATCACGCAGAGAAACTCCGAGCATAGCCCTCTCCATAGCTCGCTGAGCGACCTTGAGCGTCCTCATACGGCCAGCAGTAAAGAACCACGTCTCTGATCCGTAATTCATCACTGGATAAAATTAAAAAAAATAATACTTACTGCACTTGTACAATTTTACTCAGAGTTGATAAAACCCCTGCTTCATATATTAACAAGATAAATTAAGATAATTATTAATAAATAATAAAAGAAGGTTCTATTCATTAACTATTGAGGATTCAATACTTTAAATTAAATAAAAATATGTAAATTTAACATACAATCTGAAATTGAGTCAAGTAAACAAAGAACAGTCAGAGGAAGTCTTTCAAGTCTATTCAACAAGATCATAAAGAAGTCTCAAAAGCTAAAACTTGATCAAATTAGTAACGAGAAATAATAAAATTATTATATACTTAACATTAACAATGGGGTTCTGTAGGCATGACCCAGAAACCATGGCAGTTATATTAGATTGGGGGACGATTCTTCTTTTATGTATTTCCTCTTAATGTCGATAAGTCAAAAACCATAGGTTTTTTTTTTCACATGAGCAGTAAATTTGAAAAAATGAATTATTTATTTTGAATAAAATAACAAATTATTATTAACACTGCCTATATAATGATAATCATACTACTGTGTCAGTCATCAGTCATCTCATAGACATCTCATAAACATCATATGGTTACTATTAGTGAAGCATGTTGTAAAATATGGCACTCCAAGATTCACTCCAAAATTCATACTAAGAATTATAGTGAACTCTCCTATGTCAAGTACTATAAATTATAAAATAATAAAATTATTAATTCTTTATCGTACCAAATTGTAGTAAGTGTAATGAAATTCCTTACTGGGCTTCTGTGCCTTTTACTTAGGTTTGAGTTATAAAAATAGACTTAATAATAAGTTACTTTTAGATTATTTTACAACAGAATATTGCAATAAATACTGAGAATACAGAAATTTACAAAAACTAATAACAAACTGAGCAGTGATGTGTTACAGGTTATAATATACATAAATTGTCCTTCAAAAAATATTACATTTATTCAAAAGGGAGCTCAGATGTATAGTTAAGATATAGATAGAATTTCACTTGAACAGGGTTTGCATGGGAAAAAATAAATGAGAAGGGGTTGAGCCTTTCTTGTGAATATTTTAATAGAAAACAGAACACAAGATAGTGATAAATTTAACCCACTTGAGGAGCTACGTATAATTATGGTTGAACTTCACTTAAGGTAAGTTCGTTTAACCATTTAATTATACAAGTATATTGCACTGGTATCAGTTTTCTTTCTAATATATTGGTTTAGTAAGTAATACTGTTGTATTATACTTAACTTCAAGAAAAGAAAAGAGCCTACTCTTTTTTAAAAGGCCGCACCTGCATATCCCCTGATGTTCATTTCATCAGTCATGGACGACGGAAGTCACTTACCATCAGACGACCTGCATGCTCGTTTGCCTCTACCTCTCTTATATAAAAAAACTTAATGTTATTAAAACTACTTTACGGATTTTATCGCGTTTATTTTTACTTTTTATTTACTTCGAAACTGGTTAAAAATAAAAGTAAATAAAAAGTAAAAATAAACGCGATAAAATCCTAATGTTTTAATCATGTATATTTCGCGTAAATATAAGAAATTTATGTAAAACTTAATGTTATCTTAATGATTTCTTAAATTTAACGTTTCGGGTGCTTTACAGCACCCCGGGGGAGACTGAGATTTTTGACGTCCCAATGTCATAGTTAGTCCGGCTAACTTCAGTTTTTGAATATAAATTTTTGGTCCGATTTACGCAAAACGAGCTTATAGTAAGTATCATGAAGTATTGCAGTGGTATAATTGGGTTTGGATTTAATTTTGTTAATTATAGGATCCCAAGCAGATGGCAGCACCCACCCATCTTCTCTATTGAAATTTGGGTGTTTTTAAATTTTAATAGCCTCGCGTATCATCCTTGGTAGGAATCGGTATTCTTTTGCGAGGATTTGTGGTTTACCAAATCTAATGTAATGGTGGGGACGATCTTGAACATGTTCGCAGACTGCAGACATCCCAGAGCGTCGGTGCTTCACGTCAGCTATATGTTCCTTCACTTGAACAGTATCAGAAGTTTTAAAATATCTCTCAATGTAGCGGTGAAGAGTTCCGGGAAATACTATAACGTCAACCGGTCTTACAACTCTCTGCATTTAGATTGATTTCATATTTTGGTTCTGTACTTGGACAGTATACTCATGATACATTAATTAAAATAATAATCGACGCTAACTTGTGTGTCAGTTGTTTTATAGCACAAGTTGAAGTTTGTCATCCGTAGAAAAAATGGAAATGGCTCGAAAAGATTTTAGAGCACTAGAAACAGATACAAAAATCACATTATGCATCGTAAAGCATTGGTAAGCAGATGATGCTACACACATGCATGATTAAATTCGTGAAAACTTTGTTGGGCTATATTCCTTATGAACGTATCCCAGAACAAGAGTTGAAAAGTATGAAACATAGATATTATATTGTTACATTCCGGAAAGTAAGCAACAGTTTTCTGTACTGACTCGAAGGCGACAGCAAACCAACAAACTTAAGCCAGGCAATGAAACAACTGCATTTTATTTCTCTCAGGCTCTCCCTATTCGCACAAGCCCTCCTCGTTCGTCTGATTTCGATGATGTTGGTGTTGTTAGCCTATGCGGCACTTACAGCATCATCTGTCTCAGAGCTCGCGACCTGGGGGCCGCAATTTTAAAAATAAAAAGGGAACATTCTTCGTCGATCTGCATGATGTTCGCCTATGTCAATTGAAAGTGCACGTAAATAAGTTATCTAACGGCCGTCCGAACAGGAGGGTAGCGTGCCCCCGGCTCTGACGGCAAACTCGTACCGTTCGGTGTTCTGGGCAGTGAGAACTGCCCAGGAACGCGGATGTACGGTGTGTACGCGGTGTGGAGGAGTGTGCGGAGCGCCCGTCTGCGGCCTCGCTGCGTCCCATCCGATGTACCTATTGTGTGTGTTGCACTAGGTGAGTGTGTAGTATTCGTGTGTGACTGGCCGGCGACAATTGGGTCGTCGAAATCTAGCGGAACAGGAGGTTAATTAGAACGTTACGGGGCCTCCGAAGATTTTCGTAACGTTTGGAGTCGGAGCGTAGGTGGCTGCGTTTACCACTAGTGGGTTGGGATGTGTCTCGGCCTTCTCAAAGTAGCGCTGAGACATTTCCTTGAAATATTCAGAGATCGTAGGAAGTTGACAGTAGTAGGAGCTTGTGTCTAAGGACAGTTTACTCTTGCTGTTCCCCAGCGAGTAGAGACGACTAGTGACCATTTTGGCACGGTTGCGAACAGAGCGGATATGTTCCACGAAGGTCACGCCATCATCAAAAGTATATATATTAGCCGTTGATTTCCAGGGGATCTGACTACCGAACAGGTGATTTTGCTTTATCGGAATTTGTGTTACGAAGATTGAAAGTGACGTTTCTTTTAAAGTATATTGCTACACTTTTCTCAGAATTCACTTTGATTCTCCATAAGCGGAACAAATCACCTAAGCGGTAGACGGCTGCTTGGAGCATTATGGTGACAAATCATTTATAATGGGCGAAGAAGAATGCCATGTCATCAGCGAAAAGAGCAGTGTTAAATACTGGGTCTTTAGGGATATCACTCGTGTAGATTGTGTGGGGAGAGGGTGCTTAGAGGTGGGTGCCCTCTATTAGGCAGCGAAAATGGCGGTTGGCAAGGAAGGCTCTGATGTTGTGAGTGAGCCTTTCGGCACGTTGAGATTGTACAGCTTGTAAAACAAGCCGTCGGGCCGACTTTATCAAACGCTTTTGCGACAGAGAAGAAGAGGGTGCCGGTGGTCGTGGTCCTTTGACCTCTTTTGAAGCCTTTCAGAATATATTCTGTGACACGATGTAACTGGTCAATGCACGAGTATTCGGGTCTGAAACCGAACTGCTCGTCTTCGGGAGGAGCTTTAATATAAGGCGTTCGTATACTTTCTCCAGTGTGCTGAGGAGACTTATGGAACTGTAGCTGAAAGCTAAGTTGCGCAGTTTCCCTGGTTCTGGGATTCCTACAACGCCTGATTCTTTCCAGGCGTCCAAGAAGTAGGAGCTAGAGAAAAGGGCGTTGAAAATGTCCACTATGAGGCAGACAAGTGGCGCTGAGAGTGATTTAAGCACCCAGTTGCAATAGCCATCGGGGCCAGGTGCTTATCTCTAGTAAGGTTTTTATTACTTCTGTGACTTCATTGACCATCGCAGGCTCTAAGAGGTCGTCCGTGGATAGTCACGCAGACTTACGCTCGACCTCCGCTTCAACCTCTGCGAGGTGAGAGGGATCTGTGGTTTCGCTAGAAAGAGTGTATTGACTAGAGAGCCAATCTAGAGAGATTGTCCGCGCGGCATTCAGGTTTTTCAGGGTCACCAAAAGCGAGATCGGGGTTTCCTTGCCTAATGAAAGGTGGCATGTGTGAGGATTGGTCGGCTTTCAGAGCTCGGGTCAACTGCCAGAAGGCAGTATGTGATGGCTTGATATCCTCCAGCAGATTATCCCACTTATCATTTCTAAATTCTGCAAAGCACTCTTTTACTGCGTTTTGGAGGTTGCGCAGTCTAAATTTATTATCTATTGTGCGGTAGTGATCGTATTGTTTAAGGGCTACGATGTTTGCTCTGATCAGTTGCCGAATGTCACTCGGAAACTTCAGGTGTCGATTGCTCGACACGTGAACCTTTCGAGAGCATTCTTCGGCCGCTGAGGTGAGATGGTCCGAGAGGCTTCCTCTATTGTGTCGAGAATCGTGTCTAAATGCTGGGGGGTCAGACTCGAGTTTGACCTCGAGCATACGCCAGTCCACGATGGTTTCGTTCTGAAGGACCTCACCTGCGGGCTGGCCCAGCTGTAAAAGGACTGGTCTATGATCCGAGTTAACCTCTAGAATTGCCTCTATAGATGTAATCGACAATCGTTCATCTTTGAGTAAAGCTATTTCATGGGTGTCCGGTCGATATCTGATAGTAAATGGGTATATGGGTTGCAGTCTGAGGCGCGATAACATCAAAGTTTAGTCGCTCCATGAGATTGAACAATATATTGGCATTTGGGTTGTTTGTGAGCGAGTTCCAGTAGGAATACTTACTGTTAATATCTCCAGCTATTATGAAATTGGGGCCTAGGTTTAGTAATTCTAAAATATCTGAATCTATAATATGCTTCATTGACGGTTGATACGCCGTGACGATGGTAAGTGGCGGATGGCCGGACACAGCTAGTTTACATATAGAAACTTATATGTTAACGGGGGAGCGTCGATCAGTTCGCAGTGCAGGGACCTCTTGTAGTAGATCAAGGTACCGCACAAAGGGCTGGTCAACCTATTATTTCTAACTAAGGTGTAATTTGCGATCTTTGGATCGCGATGACTGGGCTTCAAGAAGGTCTCTTGCAATAGCTTAACGTCTACTTCGTTGTTGAGCAGGAAGAGCGCGATCTCGTCTTTTTGTTCTCTGAGCCCGCTTGCGTTAAAAAACGAGACAGTCAGAGAGCGTGGTTTAAGTCTACCAAACGGTTGTACTGCCATTATGGGTTTCAATTAGGCTGTATAGGCGCACTGGAAAGACCAGATTGAGTCGATTCATCCTATGTGCTCAATCGTGGCGTTAAGCTCGTCCTGAAGGGTGGTAACTCCGCGTAATTTGCGGGCGAAGGTGCATAACTCAGCGACGTTTATGCTGCCGAAGACGGTGCGGGTTCGCGATAGTTCGCTGGTTGTTCCTGTTCACGGCAACTACCGCAGCTTGGAGGCTCTGATGACTCGGGCGTGCGGATGCAGTTGGTGGTGCCGTGCTCACCTAGTCACTTGACGCACCTAGGCCTGGCATAAAAATTTCTGGCCGAGTGGCCGTAGAGTTGGCATCGGTGGCACTGGACAACGATGCCTATATTACAGAAAAAGAATGTTACAACTGTGTTACTTTTCTTACTTGTCGTAAAAGTTGACCAGTGGTTGACCACTAAATGTGCCATTATTGAGTTTTAAAATTGTGTACATGACTATTTGGACGTAGCTTTGGAATCTGCCTACCCCTCAAATATAAGACGCGTTACGCTATTCCATATGCCATTGTTCTCAATAACTATACTCAATCCTTTTTTACTAAATTTTATTACAATATTTTTTTCATTCCTTATCAGCCCGAAATAATCCGACATTGGCCTCTAACACACCTCTACCGCTATAATGAAATATTAATAATAGTGTCTGGAAAATATAATGGTGATGCAGTATTTATGGTCGTGTTGAAATATTCTTACTTCGTACACATCGATATTTTGATTGACATTTCTCAATAAACTTCACGATAAAACAAAATCAAACAGCAGACATTAAAAATGAAGTAAGCCAGTCTAAATAAAACAATCAAGGTCACTTTCAAAAATTATGTTTGGCTTCGATTGATTCGTAAACGAGGTAGCTCAAATCATCAAGACGATGGTTTACGTGCTATATGTAGCCATGAATGACCAGCCTATATGTAACCATCACCATCGAAACAAACACAATCACAAGTACACATCAGTACATAGGTCTCACCAAAAAGTCGCCTGTTTGCTACAGTTGCCATGCATGACAGGCGATGTGGTAAACGTAAGTATAGTAAGATATTGCTGAACTAAAAGGAATGTATAAGTCAATGGTGGCTCAGAGAGTTGGGGTCACGTATCCGTTTAACCTTCGAACCAAGGGTATATACTACAACTGCTAAAAGTAATTCGAATGTATACATTCATTACATCTTATCAAGATTCTTGCAGATCATAGGCCTCCCCATAGATTACCTGATATTATATATTAATAGCATAGTTGTAGCACGAATGGGTTGGCTCGACCGGGGAAGGACCACGCTCTCACAGAACAGCGTAAAAAAGCAGCTTAATCCTGCTGTGTTTTGTATGGTGAGTGTAGAGAACCGGAGACCTTTTTTACTGGAAAAAAGGCATTTCATCTTAGTCCTCACGGCTGACAACGCATCTGCATTTTGATTCGCAAACGAGGATAGATGTAGATGTCTATGGGCCGCAGCAACCACTTACCATCAGGTGGACTGTGTGCTCGTTTGTCACCTGATTCTATAAAAAGGAGGGATATTTGCTATAGATGGCGCGTTTAGCCGGCGGGATGGCAACCATTGTGTTTTAATATCTTAAGCTATTATCAGGAATATGCTGTTTCATTTCCTTTTTCAATTCCGTCTATCGCCTCCTACGACACCCACGGGATGATATGGGGGTAGTTGGAATTCATTACTCCGCCTTCAAATATCATTGTATCCAGCATCTTTGTATTTTGTTAAGGTATCTTATAAAAATCAAGCATCGGCGAAAAATGCATATATGCCCGCCAACCCGCCCGCCCAGAGTATTGGTAAATATTCCAAATAAAATAATCGCCTGCTGGCTCTTTAGGAACATCTTTGTCCAGCTATGGGCTTACTTTTTGTTGATTATGATAAATCTCAGTAAGTAAAACATTTCAATTTCTATGTCTTTGAACTAAACTGGAGGCAGTTTACAAACATCTTTTTTTTATAGGATAGGGTGACAAACGAGCACACAGTCCACCCGATGGTAAGTGGTTGCTGTGGCCCATAGACATCTACATTTATCTTCGATTACGAATCAAAATGCAGATGCTTTCCCGTGAGGACACTCGTGAGGACTAAGATGGAATGCCTCATTTCCAGTAAAAAGGGTCTCCGGTTCTCTACACTCGCCATACGAACACAGCAGCCTCAAGCTACCATTTCACGCTGATATTCTATGAGAGCGTGGTCCTTCCCCGGTCGAGCCGACCCATTCGTGCTACAACTATACCACCAACATAACTGCAGCATGGCTCTACCTCGTACAACATTGTTTAGACGTACATAGATTTCACGCGGACAATCCAGACCTGGAATAATTAATTGTAGCTCCCACAAAAACTTTTCCGTGTGGGACTCGAACCCACAGCCCTCAGCGTCGCAACTCCATGCTTAACTACTATGTTACGCAGCAGTCACATTACATTGGACACGACATCAAAAACAAGTCTTACCTATCCAACTAGCTTCATTCTCAGTTATGTGAATACTCGAATCTGGACTCTTCAGCTGGGGTAACGCGGTCGCTGAGAAACCGAACGCCATGCCGGTATTCATGGTGCCCAAGTTGGCAACAAATGAGGCCAGCACTTGCCTGTAGGCCTTCCCTCTACCAGCCTTTCCGGTTTTTTGAGGAGTCGGCGGTACAGGTGTTTTTGTGATGACAGCGGTGCTGCCATTCTTAACGAACGGTGTAGCGTCGTTCCTGGAGATAATGAAAAGAGGTATTAGTTAAACGGTTCATTTAATAATTTATTAAAGAAAAAGCGATGTGGCATTATTTCGATTTGAGTTAGTCATTTTAATAAATTTTACGATTTCTAAAAAATCTAAGTTTTACGATAAATCAAATTTCATTACAATCGGTTCAGCCATTCCATGCCAAAAGCCGAGACATACAGAGTTTACATACAAAAATTTTATAATTGGATATTGTCATAACATACAAATAATTAGAGATGGGCCGAACATGAATTTCACCGAAAACGAATATTCGGCCGAAAGTTCGGTAAAAGTTTTACCGAACCGAATATTCGGCCGAACATTTTTCGGCAGGATCACCTCGGTTTCTGACCAATTTATGTTGAAACTTGTTACCGTAAAGCGCGCGGGATAGCGCCGGACCCTGCCCCTCGCTCCCCCGCCACACCTGACATGTTATTGCATCATTTTTTGTGAGAAAAAAGTATTTCATTGTGTTATTCTTAATGAAAATTGATAATTATAATATGATAAAAATAATTGGCAGGAAATCTACCATTTGAACTTATTTTAGAGAAATTGAGTTCCAAAATAAATTGAAATGTACTAATGTATTGTAAGTGTTTCTTTTTTTGATTCCAAAAACATTTTATCAAGCTTTCTATTTGCTATAATTGGAAATAAATCTATACAAGAAGATTTAACCCATAAATAAAATATACTTTCAACAGTAGAATTATGAAAGACATGGCATTACTCAATTCGTACATTTCAATACAGTGAACATTTTGAGTACCACTTTAACGAATGTTCGGTGATTTACTCGAATATTCGGCCGGATACGAATATTCGGTAAAGCTGCCGAATATGTCGAACACCGAATATGAAACGAATATTCGGCCCATCTCTACAAATAATTCCCACAGCTCAATAAAAGGCAGTTATTTCGATATCACAGACAGAAAATTCAATTTTTTTATAATTATAAAGTACAGACAAACAAGGAGACAAAAGGACTAAGAAAACGTAAAATATAGACCATGTCCAGCAATGGCCTTGTATGTATAAATACAAATTCGTCGATCATATTTTTAAATAACGGACGCAAAATAAAATATACCTAACTTTCAATCTAATTTACCAGATAAATAAGCTGTTTAGTTTCGCATAAATATAAACGTCATTCAAAATTTATCAAATAAACTAATTATAGCAAATATATTAAGAGCACGATAAAGAAACAAATAATATTGTAAACATTTCATTAATCAAACTTAACAAACACCTCAGGTCACAAATAGTTTGTAGTTATCTCTTAGTGCATTCATCGAATAGTTCATTAAGACATTTTTTGAAGAGGATATTGAGTATTGTTACTAAGATACAACGTTCAGTCAGGGTTATCGATGTTTTGTGATAATGAGGTCTATTTGACCTTACAATCGGTCATGTGGTTCTTGAGGTCAGCGGTGCTCAAATTGTGCACTACGTATCTTCTCCTCTACATAATAATTATAGTATAAAATGAAGCCGCTTCTCGCCGTCTATACGCTTAAATCACAAAGCAAAGAGTAACGACTTAAATCTTTCAAACTACGTAACGGATTCTTAAGCGGTTTTCATCAGTAGACAGAATGATTTAAGAGGAAGGTTTATATAAAAATAAATATAATAAACATAAAAATCAATTGCCGTATGAAATATCATCACTTAAGCACGGCTGCACTGATTTTGATGAAGTTTTTGCGTATTTGGGTGGGTTCCTGGATGGTTTACATTTACGATTGAATCCGGTAGGTGGCGCTGTTTTAACACAAGCTTATACCCGCAGCTGTGCTTACTACTTAAAAGTCGATGATTTTTGTTTACTGTAAAGTTAAAATTTATTGTTTTTAAGATTTTGGGCTTTCGAAACACGTAAGCAAGTTACGTAGAGCTGGCCATAGGAAAAACAATACTCAACTACTATATTTAAGATTTTACCCTAAAATTTTTTCATTGGCATTAAAATGCTACTTTTAATGAGTATTGTAATAAAGAAAGGTAGGTTGTTTGTTATAAGAATCTGTGGTTATTTTATGCAGTGGACATAAATTACGTGACATAGAGCTGCAGATTTTATAGAACGAATAAGCACTTGCCTTCTTCTTCGACTTCTTTTCTGCCTAAGAGCCCGTCCGCGTACTCGGTTAAAAATATTTCAATGTGAAGTCAGCCACCAGGTATGGAATTATCACGCCCGAATTTTCCTTGCGCTAAAACTTTCTCAGTAATGAAATGACCAGCAATGCGACGTATGTAGACTGTTACTTATTTGTTTTGATGATTTTGAATGGGCACTTACACTATTCATGCCCAGCGTAAGTGATATTTACAATTTGTTTAATAAAGTATGTGTGCGTGTCACACGATTATAAAGTCCACCTGATGGTAAGTAAATACTGGAATGTATTCTTCCTAGACAAGACTAGTTGTGAACTATTTACAAGAGGCAAAATATAATAGGGATATGTATTACTGTGTAGATCGGAACAAACATTAATAATTTTAATCTGTGGGTAACCGTGGTTAACTATGACATCTGGACGTTGAACATCTCAATTCTTCCCCCCGTGACCATGGCATGGGTGCTGTAAAGTGCTCGAAACGTCGGGTATATAAAAAGTTAATATACGCGATATAATCCGTAAAAACTAGTTTTATTTGAATAGGGATATTATTAACACCCTGCAAAAAGTTTGAAAAGCAATGGACAACACGTGCTGGCGTGATGGCGAATGAAACGTAACTGATAACATTTAAATGTTTATTGTACAATTAACATGTCAACGACTTTATCCACTTTTAATTCAGGGATTATTTATTATCAAGTGGCTATGAATGTGCTGCATCAAATAAGATTATTAATTATCATACATTATTGAATGCATATGCAGTTTAGTGTAAGTTATAGCAAAATTTTTCACATGAAAAAACGGTCACGCTTGCTCCGTTACTTTAACCACTTTTGACTCTTCATATAACTGTAAAACAAGTTATTTCTACGGTATCGGTATTATGCATATCGGTATTGCGCATCAGCTTTGCCTGCTATGTTTAGTTTTTGCAAATGTTGTCAGTGGTCCATGTTTAGCCTAAAATACCATTTAACCTCTTTCTATATTACTATTAAATGTCCAATTTAAAAATAACTTGCAAGAGTTTGCAATTTAAGTTCAATCTCAAATAAGGACAATACTAATAAAAGACAAATAACTATAAAACTGTTGTTAATAGAGGAAATCGCAACGCATTCGTATCCAACATAACTTTCTTTACCGTAGTTGGGGTTCTGCAAGGCGGCGTATTTATTCCTCTTTTACAGATAATCTTTATACCGTTACATCTGAAATATCAAGCAGATGATCTCCAATTATTTTTTTTACAAACTACCGTTGAAGATCTTCCGAAAACAGTTGAATATATTAACTAGGATCTGGCATATATTTTCGATTGGAATCGACCATATGTGATGTACACTGTTTGAAATCCATATAAATGATTATCAAATTAAAAAATGGTAATTACAAACAGTTACATTTAATTGTGACCCTATTCCTTATAATCAGGTTGTTAAAGGTATCCTTTTGGTTTCCAGCCTTTTTTTTGGACTTCTTAAAATAATGCAGTAAATAATAAAAAGTTTGTAGGATACCTCAATCTCCTCTCTATATAGTACATGTAGTCCATACTGAGAGAGTATAGACTGTATAACAACTCCCTATGCTGATATTTACCTTATTAACGGAGGAACAACTTAACAAACTTGAGTAACTCCAAAATCTCCGTATACGATTCATATATGGACTACATAAATATAACATGTTTCAGAACACAGCATTAAACTCAAATGGCTTCAAATCCGTCTGCGTCGGAATACATATTATATTATTTCTGCTCATTACTACATTTTATTTAATATCAAGTCCACCTTATCTAAAAGAATTTTAGAAATTTATATTACTTAGCTCCTGACACAAGTTTTTTAGTGCATAAGCAGTTATCCTTTAGATATTGCACTCTACCTTTTAATCTTTCTGCACCTATTTAATTATTTTTTGGGTTGTCCGGAAAAGAAATCTATTAGCAATTAGACTGTCTACTGTTTTCCCTCAATGTTTTGTTATATTAATAATTCTTTGGTGTAGAATAAAGAGTATTGCATTATAATTAAAAACTATACCAATAATGTATTGTATTGTAAGACAGCATTGTATGAATATTCAACATGATGAGGGAATTAAAAATAGATTTACTTATTTAGATGAAAACTGCCAGTAACATTCAACACCACCATCAACATAATTTGCAATTCGATACATAACGGTCAAGGTTACTTAAACGATATTATTTAAATGAAACTGTAACACGCACGAAAGCGGTCAAATACTGTCCTATTCTTCAGTAATCAGTACAAAAATTCACAAGTGGTCATACGCCTCTTTTGATACATCACATATTCGCAGGACATTTGCAAAAGCGGGATGTCAAGTAAAAATCCAATCTACACATTTATAAATATAAATAAAATTGAAATTTCAATTGAAATAACTGCCTTTTATTGAGTTAAGAGGTTATATCCATGCTACTAAGAAAAGAGGAAATATTATTAAACATTTTGTCCATCTTTTTATATTCGGAATGTCAGAACCGCTTGTGATGTAACTTTACGAACAGATAGAGTGCAATACAAAGAGAGGTCAGGCTATATTTTATCCGAAAACACACGAAAAATTGATAAAAGAAATGTTCTTTGATTATTGTAAATCTAAATAATGCCACATTAATACATCTCCCACAAGCGTAGCCAGGACGCGTCGCTAGTAAGAAAATAAATTGTGCAGAAATAACACAAATGAACTGACAAAGGTCTAAAAGCATTGAATAAAAATAATTTTACGGATTTAATCGCGTTTAATTTGCTTAAAATAACTATAAAAACCCGCGTAAAAGAACATAATAGCTGACGTGAAATACCAATGCTCCGGGAAGTCTGCAGTTTGTGATCATATCCTAGACGGCCCCCGCCATTGCATCAGATTTCATAGACCACAAATCCTCGCGAAAGTACAACGATTTCTGCCAAAGATGATACGTGAGGCTATTGTAATCAAAAAACATCCCAATTTTAATAAAGAAGCTGGGCACTAGCACCTGCTTGGGATCTTGTAATTAATGAAATTAAAACTAAACTCAAGCATACCACTGCAAGACTTCAAGATACGAGTACAGTAAGTAAGTAAGTAAGTAAAAAGCTGAAGATACTCCAGGTTAACTCTGACATCGGGACGTCAATCACCTTATTTCTCCGTGACCATGAGTGCTGAAAAGCACCTGAAACGTCGGGTATTAGAATTAAGCAAATTAAACGCGATAAAATCCATAAAATTAGTTCTATTCAATGTGTAGTGTTCAAGTAAATATAAAAAATCATTAGCCTAAAAGCAGTCTCATCATCACCATTATCCTTACAGCCCATAACAAGTTTACGGTTGAACATATGAATGCCTCTCAAACTACTGCCACAAACCACAATCTTGAGCCACCTCCACCCATCGATTTCCTACATGTTTAACCAGGTTGTCAGGCATCTAGAAGACCGCCTTACACTCCACTTTCAGGTATACTTGAGAACCTTTTTTAACTAAACTGTACCGCTTTTGCGAAACAATCAGAGGTAGGGTTGAATGCAGTGTCATTTTCGTACCTTAATAAGCTATGGATTTTTGTTTGCGTTATAAAATAAAAATTCACGAAGCGTTTTCGTAGCGCTTATGCTATAATTCAATTTGCCGATAAGGCGTGTCTTTCACACCTACCGCCCGCAGAGCACAGCATGGAAACATAATATTTTAGTGGTTAATAAACGTAACTAATAAACACCTATTATAAAACATATAAGATACCATTGAGCTATTACGTACTGCGTACTAAAGGCGACACTGCATTCAGCTACTCTGTTCCACTCAACTGCGGCGCATACACCGCACTTTAATCAGTCACTCGCTGGCGTTGTAGAGTTGTCACGTGTTGTGTTGATTTAAAAAAAATCTCTTGATCAAAATATGCCGTCGTTTGTACTTAGATATTGCACAAATAATTCAAGAAATGTCAGTAAAAACCAAGGAACTACTTTTCATTGGTTAATAAGATACTTAATCAATAAAAAAGCATTATAGATTAATAATAAAACAAATTATTCCTAAGACGCTATCTCGTGTCATGGAATATAGATTATGAAATTAAAATGTTCAGATGCGACATTTCTGTGGGTTCTTAAGTATAGGACGAACATATTATTATACACATTTTTTTTTGTAGAAACATATATACTAGGCTGCACTAAAAGTATCGGGAATGGAATATTTCCACTGTTCCTGTCATATTAAAATCTTTTTTAGTTGAAAACTCCTTCGTTTTAAAAATCGAATACCATTTATTTATTTAAAAAAAGATTCTCGTTCCTGTCACAAGGTTTTGTCAAACTTGTTTAGTCTTTGTGCGTTGTTGAGATGATTAAAGAGCGATGATTTATTATGACTTTCGAAGTGGTTTAACACAAAAACAGTGTGTTGACCGGATGATTTCTGCATTTGGTGATGAAGCCCAATCCAAAACCACAATTTATTGCTGGTTTTCTGAATTTCAACGTGGACGTGTCAAGCTCAGTGATGATCCCCGTCAAGTTCGTCCAAAAACTGCAGTCACCCAAGAAAACGTTGATGCTGTGCGTAAGCTGATTGAGGAAGATCGACATGTGACATACCGCGAAATTCAGGCAACTTTAGACATTGGCATGAGTTAAATACAAATAATCTTGCATGAACAATTAGGTGTAAAAAAGTTGTTTTCCCGATGGATACCGCATTCGCTCTGTGAAGAGCAAAAAGCGGCTCGCGTTACTTGGTGCGTCAGAACTCTCGAAAGATTCCACGCAGGATCCTCAAATGCTGTATACATACAACATTGTATCAGGTGACGAATCCTGGATATACGCGTACGAACCCGAAACAAAAAACCAGTCACGAGTTTGGGTGTTCGAAAATGAGTTAAAGCCAACAAAGATTGTTCCTCCACGGAGTGATGCAAAAAAATGGTGGCCACGTTTGTCTCCAAAACCGGCCATGTTACGACTATTCCTCTTGAGGGACAAATAACGTTTATTGCAGAATGGTATGCTAGCATTTGTTTGCCACAGGTCGTTTCTGAACTCCGTAAAGAGAACTGCAACCGCCGCATCATCCTCCATCACGACAATGCGAGTTCTCACACCGCACACAGAACAAAAGAGTTTTTAGAGCAAGAAAACATAGAATTATTAGACCATCCGCCGTACAGCCCCGACCTAAGCCCTATTGATTTCTATACTTTCCCTAAAATAGAGAATAAATTGCGTGAACAGAGATTTTCATCACCTGAAGAAGCTGTGGACGCCTACAAAACGGCCATTTTGGAGACCCCTACTTCCGAATGGAATGGTTGCTTCAATGATTGGTTCCATCGTATGGAAAAATGTGTCAAATTTCGCGGAGAATACTTCGAAAAGCAATAAATACATTTTTAAATAGTAATGTTGTGTCACTTCCTTGATTCCCGAAATTTTCAGTGCCGCCCTCGTAGTACATTGTAATGATAAATGATGTTGATGATAACAATGATAATGACACGTATATAAGTAGTACGTATCGATGACCGCATGCAGATAGTATATACATATCTACTAGGTAGTGAAAACTCTGGGTTCGTTTTTCATAAATCTAGAATTGTTGTTTTTTCGCATGTCTCATGCGAGAAAAAAACAACAACCGAAAGCATACTGTGTAAAAGTCAGAAAAGAGTCAAAAAGAACAAAAATACTAGATAAGCTCGACCGACTTTGAGAAAAAAATTATATGTGTGAATGGGTTCCTAAATGTTTTTAACGAACGGAGCCGGTAGGTGGCGCTGTTGTCGTTATTCAAGTCACCCGTGCGAAGCCGAAGGGCGGATTGTATGTATGTAATAAATAAGAATATTGTATAATATCTTCGTAATATAAGGTAAATACATGCTAAAAATTCTATCACGATCTTGACTTAATTTTTAAAAGACCTAGAAAATTTTCCTCGAGCAATAAGATCACATTTTATCTTTTTAATAAGGACAATAAGACCTGACTGGTTTGTTAATTAAACATCGTCTATAAATGCAGAGAAATAAATAACATTTAAGAGCAGTGCATTGGAGGTTAAGCTTGAGAATTTCATAGCCAGAGAGCAAACAGAGTTCGATTCAAACAGGCGGCAGTGAAATTGGTGATTTCCATTTTAATTTTTCTTTGTTCTGGGCAGTGAACATAAAAATTTCAGCGTATATCTAAGCGTAATACTTGAAAGCATTATTCCGATGTTTGTAAACCAATACGTTCCTATAATATATATATATGGTAGAGCCACGTTGCAGCTATATTATAATTGTAGTACGAGTGAGTCGGCTTGCCGGGGGAAAGACCACGCCCTCACAGAATATCAGTCTAAAATAGCACCTGTTTTCGCATGGTGAGTGTAGTACCGGAGACCCTTTTTACTGCAAACGAGGCATTCCATTTTAATCCTCAAGGGTGACAAAGCATCTGCATTTTAATTCGTAATCGAGGGTAGATGTAGTCTATGAAGCACAAAATCCACTTACCACCAGCTGGTATGCTCGTTTAGAATAAGTAGTAGAATAAGGGTGACTCTTGTTCTTTATTTAAAAAAAACAAGTTGACACAATAAAACGTGAACAAGTAAATATAAAGAAATAATTAATTTGAATCTAATGTGTGAAGACTACCAACACGCATTCGGACGGTACGGGGTTCTATTTTTTGACCTTAAAAGGATATTTTGTGAGCTGCAAGAGATTGAAAGAATAGATTTGTAACCATCTATAGCTGTCGCGCTATGCCCCGGAGACCGAACTAGGGATCTAGGGCGAGAGAAAGAGATCTGCAGCTCCGAATGATTGTACATATGAAAAATATACGAAAATATCATCCATATCATACCGTATTCTCCTATAGGAGATAGGAGAATACGGTATGATATGGATGATATTTTCGTAAATTTTAAGCTAAGCTTAAACTGAACCGTTTTTTATAAGATGGATTATGACAAACTTTTTTTTATAGAATGAGGGTGACAAACGAGCACACAGTCCACGTGGTAAGTGGGTGCTGTAATAGACATTTTTTTTTTATTAAAAAAAAGGATAAGATTGTATGGAGTTTGGCCCCTGTCTTGTTCTCCATCCTGAGATGCCCCCACTAGATGACCGAAGATATGCAGGAAGTCGATGGATGCAGGTGACTCAGGACCGTGCTTTGTGGCATTACTTGGGGGAGGCCTATGTTCAGCAGTGGACTTATGAAGGGCTGTAATGATGATGATGAAGTTTTGAAGGTACGATCGTAAGTAAATGGAATATTTTATATATATATATATATATATATATATGTTATGATACAGACCTTTAATTTTAAAACGAAAACATTACTAAAGAATCTTCTAGAACTATTTACAAGGTCACAAGGTGAATAAAGTTAGTTAAGTAAGCTTGTCACGTTTTAAAACACACTCCTTGCATATTTATTTTTATTGTCACTTAGTTCCGTACGAGCAAAACATCAAACCTACCTAATCGAAACCGTATATTGAAAGAAAACGTGATATTGTTGCAGTGAAAAATATTGAAGGGAAAATTTCTTTACTCACGTTGGGCACTTTTAGGATAGGGAAAAAACACTCGACGCACGTGACCGTCTCTCAAATACATAACTAATTTATGGCAGTAGTGTTGAAAATCCAATTGATAAAACTATAAAATTGTTATGTATTTATAAATTTGCTTGTATTATATAAATAACAAACAATATTTTAATGTAAAACAGCGCAATACATAAATATTTTATTACTATATTAACACGTCGATAAAAATAATTTCTATTAAAAAATACTTCCTAAAAAATAATTCATCACTGCCCAAAAATTTGACACTTTTACAACTTTGTGAAGCTAAGAGTTTTTCACTTCTGACGTGCAGTCCTACGACAGTTTCTTTCATTCACTTTTTCTCTATATGAGTAAATAAAATTTATAAAAATTGTTTTAAATAAGAGGTCATCTGTAAATTATTGCCTTCATTGTTTACAAGTGACGTAGTGGTGTTGACATTTACAAGGGTATTGGACCGCTTTGCTGCCCAGGGCTCCGTCCACCTATGCCTGCTGCTAAATAGCAGCGCTTGCATTGTATAGAGAGTAAGTCAGCACAAGCAGCAACTATGAGGCACTCCCACTATTCCCCAGAGGTGACAACCTATCTGTACGAGTAGCCTTCTTTGTTTGGAGTTGTTTGCAGGTGTTCATAGGCTGCATTTGTCACTTGCTATCAGCTGGACTGTAAGTGCGTTTGTCATTTCAGATTCTAAATTTAAAAAAAAATACATGTGGCACTCGGTGACTGCCGCGGTAAAGCTATTGCATAGCATTTTTTATCAACTTATGCAATTATAATTATTTATTTATTTTATTTATGCAGTTAAGTCTGATATTAAATCAAGTCACACTTTTTGAGCATGGTGACCGATAAGAAAACAATTTTTTTTCTCTTATTGAATAAATGAGAAGTTAATATTGTTTAAAATATTTTTAATATCTTACAATACATGTAGGTTATTCAGGAATTTTTATCATTGAGTTAGCAGCTAGTGTACACGCACACAAACACCGTGCCGAAGTCTGCCGAGTGCCGAAGTCTGCCGAGTGCCGAAGTCTGCCGAATTAAAACGACGTTAGACGATGCACGGCTTTCAACGCCACACCTCCGTGCCCGTCGGAGTGGGGAGCGTGAGGTTTTTTTTCGTTACGGAATTTCTGGATTCGGTCCCCGCGCTCAAGGCCCGCGATAGAAGCTATGCAATAGCTTAAAAAACTTTATTCTTTAAACATTACGCTAGTATTTTCTCCGGTATCGTGACTTACGCCGTGACCGCTTAAACGACTAAGCACGTAAATTGTACACGGACAAACAAAAACATCACAAACAGAAAAGCCCACACTAAAAAGAACAAAAATGTGTGTGAACAAGTGCGAGAATATGTGTGTGTATACATGAGAAATCGAAATAATATTACTATTTCTGTGGTGTATACATTTGTTCCGTGTCGGATTCGAACCCGCGGCACCGCCACGCCATAGTTGTGCTAATAATTCTACTTTTTAGTTATCTTTCCGCTAATTATCAGGAAGTTTCTTATATATTTAAACTTCAACGCCTCGTATTTTTGCCGTAAAGGCCTTTATACACTTTTAATTTAAAAACAAGTCACTGCTTGCCCCTGATTGCTACAAAAGGCCACGATAATTAAATCTGCAATGGCATTCATGTACGCATAAGATAACAAGAGAGGACTTCCTTTGTGATCTATCTCATTTATTTATTTCATAAAAACACCACCCATAGATGACGAAAGAGCAGACTAAAGGTATTCGATAGTTTCTCTTTCTCTTTCTATTATAAACTTGTTGAAAATATTAAATATTAAAAGTCAGATCGACAGCAAAATGCAGCTTCCAACGGTGAGATAAAACATGTTATACACTAGTCAAGCCGCCATCAGGTATCTACGAGTACGTTTGGATCTTTTGCTTGCGGATAGTTGTGAGTGTATATGGGCCATAGCATACACTTACCATCAGATTGACTATGTGCATGCTTTTGTCACTCCGTTGTATATTCTATAAAAATGATATTTCAAACAGCCTTACCCAAATTAACTGATTGTATTACATTCTTGCATGATATATAAGATAATGAATATAATTAAACAAGTTAACTAATCTCTTGTATTGGCTTTGCTTGCTTGCTCAATACATTTACTCGTAACCGTGACCTAGAATGATAACATAGTCAGATACAATCACATCATCCCGTATCATATAAAAACCAGTATTTGTTATAAATTGAAAATAACTTTTAACTGCGAAGGTAAAATACATCTCGCCTTGAAGAGATGTTGGTGTGACCCATAAATATGATAAAAACAACGGATAACCATGTATGATCTCATTACACTTAGTGTTGTCTTTAATTTTCAATGATACATATTTGCAGAAGTAAGGGTGACAACCAAATACTAGTGGCGTAGCAAGGAGGAGTGAGGCAAGGACCTGGTCAGCAGACCATGGTGTCATTTCAACAACTCAGCTAATGAATGATGCCAATAAAATTTCAAAAAAATATTAAAGTTAGTTCATAATTAATACTTTTGATTACAAAAAAAGAACACTGTTGCCAAAGAGATTTAAATATATATATTTATATATATATATATATATATATATATATATATATATATATAACTATAGAGCGGACATTGGGAACATTTGCATACAAAAACTGTGGTAAGTCCTGTGACGCTTCTAAATATAAGGTAAAAATCGGTTTTAGGCACGTCGTCAATTACTAACATATTTGTAAATAAATAGTGATATAGTCTTTTTTCTAGAACAATCTGCCAGAAATAATAAAATTTAAAGATTATTTGGTAAATATACATTATACTTAGGATAATAAATCGAAATCATGTTCATTTTTTGCTCCATATCGTGACTTACTATACCTTAATGCACAACAAGCGGGCATTTTTCCTTTAAAAATATTTTTTTTTTTAATTTATGAAACGTTTGCGTCTTGATCTTTCGGTGATGTCACTTAGACTAAATGACGAAAATCGGAGATATATCCTATAGGACAAAAGTTACAGACGACAATTTTGTTGCTGATGTCCGGTCTATTACTACTACATACTTAAATGTCTTTGACTATTGCAAATAAAATAAGGATAATCTGCAAACACACTTGCCCAAGGGCAGAGATAAGTATAATAAAATACGTCATAATATTTTAAGTACTCACTTTTAACACGGTGTAAGAATATTCACTACCCACTGATTTATATATTACACTTGTTTTGTATAATTCAATGCCACTACCACTACCCCGTATCGCCTTTAGGTGTCGAAAGAGGTAACAGAGGGAATAAACCAGATGGGTTTATAACAACTAAAAATTAAAAGTGCGGTTGCCAACCTGGACGGACTAATTAGTTGCTCCCTAAGCCTCTAAGAAATGAGTTAAAATCTGTACCCAGTGACTTCTAAAGACTGTTATGGTAAAGATAACGTTTAATAAACCGTTATTAAAAACGTACAATCCGGCTACAGGGATCTTCTATTCGTAATATTTTTTTTTCTTTTTTGTGGACCCGTAACCATCGACCAATGTGACTATATATCCAGCGGTCAGCAGAAGGCATCGCCTACCGTGTGATGGCGACGTAAGAGTGTGACAACAGCGTTAGAGTAATAACGGGTATGCTTGTAATTTTTCTGAGACATTGGCATTATGAACGTTAACAAACGTCATATTTTGTCTAATCTGACACTCCTCCGTGCGCTCAATTAGCATAAAAAGCAGTACAAATTTTTCACGTATTAATATTTAAATAGATAGCACGTTTATTAAAGGCCCTTTTCAATAAATATTTATTTATTTTATTTAAAACTTATATGTAACACCTTACACCACCTATAAGTTAACAATAAATATAAAGTGTATATATATTAAAATATATGTATATATGTGTAATGTGTTGCATATACATATATATATATATATATATATATATATATATATATATATATATATATATATATATATATATATATATATATATATATATATACTAGCTTGCCAGACAGACGTTGTTCTGCCCTTTTCGACGAACCTTTGTCATGTCCTACTAAAAATCCTAATTTCGCAAAAAAAAAATTATGGGTCCCTCATGGGCAAAAAAAACTTTCTTATCTCTCAAGTTGGATCAAACTGCACGCGATGTGTAAATTTGATTAAAATCGCTTAAATAGTTTAGGAGTCCATCGCGGACAAACAACGTGACACGTAATTTATATATATATTAAGATATTAAAAAAATATATATTTAATATATGTATATATATATATATATATATTAAAATATGCTCATATATATCATAAATATACGTACAATAATACATGCATACATATACATATATAATATATATTCATGCTTATAAACTTCATAAATAAATATATAAATGAATGATATTTATGATATAATGAATGAATAATATGTAATGAAATGAATATATGAAGTAAGAAAAAAGAAAAGAATAAAGAAAAACAATGTCAATTAGTAGTTGACCTCAGGTAATGTTGTCGTAGAAGAACTTTGAACACTTTCTTACTTGTGACATTCTTAATATCATTAAGCAGAGTTCCAAAGTTGTATTGCTTGTACCGTAAAAGACAACCTGAAAAAAATAGATCTATGCTGTGGAAACCTTAACCTCAGACGGTTTGACTGTCGGGATGTTCGATCGTCGATCGAATGAAGAAAATGAAAATGAGAATTAATGTTCATTATTTTGTAAATTACATGCAAAAACGAAAATCATTGTAAATTTATTACTCAATATCAAATTAACGACCTAACCACATGTGGTTATAATTTGGCTCGCTGATAAACCATATCCTGAATTAACACATGAGACACTTCATCACGAGCAATCATAATTGTTGTGCACGTTGAAATTAAGCCAATAATGGGGAAATGGTATGGAATAATTGTCTGAATTATAAATACTCGTACAATGATGTTAATATCGAATTAGTTATTGTAAGTTACCGATCTGTACAAATCTCGTAATACCACTAACCAGCCTTCAAATTTGAGTGTCCAATATTGGTTTGTTAGGTTTTTAAATAGTTTCCAACACTAATAATTTCTCTGGTATCGTGAAAGAGTTTTACATGTACATACGTTGCTCATAGAACCAGAGATTAACCTTCGTTATATAGCAATTTAAACATAATTGTTATAAATACACCAATTGACACGCAGCTGAATGGATTAAAGAAGTTAATGTTTTTCTAGGTTTTTCATGTTTTATCACATTATGACTTTAGGCAAGTATTGATGAAATACACTTTACTGTTGAGTTTGATCTTAGGAGTCCTCAGAGGTGATAGCGGATCTACATTTTGATTCACTATCGAAAATAGATGTAGGCTATGTCCATTTTCTACAGCATCCACTTACCACATGCTCTTTTGTTACTTTTCTACTATAAGGAATAATATATCGATATCAATAACAATAAAACGTATCTCATAGAAACACTTTAGTTAGTCCCAAAACATTCAACAGCAAACGAATTACAAATTTAAGCGGTATGGTAGACATCAAAAGACGGATGCGACAGAAATTCAGAATGGACGATTATATCCAATTGGGTCAATTATTTCTCAATTTCGAATCGAAGAATGAATTATCCACGAAATAGACTATTCGCGGGTTTAAAAGCACACGCCTTCCAACTATGTTATCGATGATAAATTGTGTTTAAACCCCCGACAAACACAGAAGGGTGTTATAAGTTTGTAATATGTATCTGTGTGCGTGTCATCATATTGAATAAAACCACTTATACGGGTGTTATCGCGTTTAATTAACTTATTTGTAATTCTCGACGTTTCGGGTGCTCTACAGCACTCTTGGTCACTGGGGGGAGAGACTGAGATGTTTAACGTCCCAATGTCATAGTTAGCCCGACTACCTCCAGTTTTTGAATATTAATTTTTGGTCCGATCAACGCAGAACGAGCTTACAGTGTCTTGAAGCATTACAGGCTATTGAAATTTAAAAAAAACATCCTAATTTCAATAGAGTAGATAGATGGGTGCTGTCATCTGCTTGGGATCCTATAATTAACAAAATTAAATCCAAACTCAAGAATACCACTCCAAGATTTCAAGACACTGTAAGCTCGTTCTGCGTAGATCGGACCAAATATTAATATTCGAAAACTGAAGGTAGCCGGGCTAATTATGACATTGGGACCTTAGAAAGAGAGTGGTTAACGATGGTGGTACAAATGAAATTTCAATTAAGTCGCAATATAGGATGGTTTCTTTTCCTGAAGCTTTTTATGGATGAAGAGGATGTCTTTTAGGTGGATGTTTCAGATGACCGTATTCAAACATTATTAATGATAAGCAGAAACATAGAGATCCTTAAACTTGGAATTTAGATGGCCTCACAGATCAGCCCCCCCCCCCGTGACCACGGGTACTATAAAGCTTCCGAAGAGTCGGGAATTAAAAATAAGTTGAAAATAAGTTAAATAACGCGATAAAATCCGTTTATGTGGTTTTATTCAATCTGTAGTGTTCGGTTTAGAAATCGTTATGTGTCATCATAGCTCAGGAACGGGTGAACCGATTTTAATTGTTTTTTTTTGATTGACGGTTGTCTTAATCAAGAGTGTTCTTACTATAGCTATGTTTCAAGAAAATCTGGTTAAAGATCAGCAGCTCCTCTTGTTTCTGTTTTTTTTTTTTTTAAATTTTATTTAATTTATAAGATGCAAAAAAGTCATAAAATGCCAAAGACTATTAAAATAAAACTGCGATAATAAAATCTAAAAATGAGTAAAATAAAGATAAGAGTAAAGCAATTTGGCGCACTACGACAATAGGTAAATTAGTATTGACTGTTCAAATAACACGTAAAAGCTTTATTTAATTCATCTAAGATAACACGCATTAAAAGAGAAACGAACACTTTCAGTCTGCGTTTGTTGAATGCGTTTTTTATATCTGTCAAGATAATTCGTCCACTTCCCGAAGTCACCTGTTGCGATACTACAAGACAAAATGGGGTTAGATTCTCTTACCACACTTCAAAGATGAAAGAGATGACTACGGAAAATTCCAGAAAGACTTTACAGCTATTTATTTAAATAAATCGACGATGACGACGAGCAGTGTCAAAGGTGTGAGACGTCTGATACATCGTCTATGCCCTAGCAAACGTGACGAATAAGGTGAATACCCCCGAAAGTGGGACAGGCCCAGCAATGGACTGTTACGGGCTAATTAAGAAAAAGAAGGTGATTCTTTTTTTCATAGAATAAGTGATAAGTCTAGTAGATGCACCGTCCACCTAATGGTAAGTGGATACCGTGGCCCATTGAAATCTTTTTTATATAGAATAAGGGTGACAATCGAGCACACAGTCCACCTGACAGTAAGTGCATGCTGTAGCCCATATACCTACTTCTACATTTTTCCTTGACTAAGAATCAAAACGCAGATGCGTTGAGTACCCCTGAGTACTAAAATGGAATACCTCGTTTCCAATTAAAAAAGGGTCTCCGGATCTATACACTCACCATACCAAACACATATTAAGCTGCTATTTTACGCTGGTATTCTGTGAGAGCGTGGTCCTTCTCCGGTCGAGCCAAACCATTCGTGCTATAACCATAATACACATGCGGCGTGGCTCTACCGCGTATTAAAGTGTCACCCCTGAGGACTTAGATAGAATGCCTCTCTTTCAATAAATCGGTCTCCTGTTTCCAATAGAATATTATGATAGCTAGAATTATATGATAGCGTGGTCCTTCCCCGGCTGAGTCGATCCATTAGTGCTGCAACCGTAATATAGATCCAGCATGGCTCTACTACGTATAAATGTGTTTCATCAATGTACACGTTCCATGATACGCACAGTAAGCTATTCTTACTTTGCTGTGGCGGTACCGATTGACCTGGTGGAGAAAAATGCTCCCTGTGTGGTGATACTGGTAAGCGTATTGTAAAGTGACCACTCATAAGGCGTATGACGACTTGATGCAACATGCAGAGAGTTGTATGCAGGTGGCGTGCTTTATGATAATACTGATTGACTTTTTAATATATTGTAAACATTCACATAACACTGATACACAATTCCCCCGATGTACAGAGCCAACTTACATTAAAGAGCCATATTCATTAGTTGAAATAAACTTTGATGTGCCTGCCTTGGGTAGCAGACTGCACCTGGTAATAATAGATAACTTTCAATGTCTTTATAAACAAACAACAGTTTAATATAGGGCCTTCATTATAGCCTATAAAAGTCTACGCCTGAACATAAAACCTGCAAAACCGCCACGTAGATTGCCTTATATGGGATTTTGCCGGATTTTGCCATTGTTGCCATGCTTGGCGGGCAGGTTTTTTATTATTTTCAGTTGTTACTAGGCAGGTGTTGCTGCCCATTTCCTGATATTTTTTTCCCACTGTCGCCTCTTACGACACTCACGGGACGATATGGGCTAGTGGATATTCTTACACTTACACGAACCTAGTTTTAAAGATTTGATAAACGTTTATCATTATATTAATTTCAGCTATTCAAAAGTACATAACTGGATTAGGGCTCTCCCCAAAAAAAATCACATAAAAACGATCCGGTGCTTTATTCAGAGACTCCCTGCATATCTTACCAGGTCGCTTCATCTAGTGAGGCACCTGGTATTAATGCCTCAACACTTAAAATGGCATTCACCATATACCTATACAACTACAATCAGTAATCATAAGTAATAAAGTTTTGATATACGCTTAATATTATTTATTTTATAGGTTAAGGATTACACGCGGGCACAAAGTCCACATGATGGTAAGTCGTGCTGTGACCCAAAGATATCTACATCTATCCATGATTCAGAATCAAAATGAAGACGCGTCGTCGCCCCTGAAGACTATGATGGAATGCCTAAAAAACTAAAACCACATGAATAAAGAAACCGATCCTTATTCTGTGCTAAAACTATTGTAATAAATTACACAATTTTTTTAAAGTATTTTCCTCCTTGTGGTTCTTTATTTGCAATGAGTAACAGTTTTAGTTCTTTAATAATTATGGTTACTAATTCATCAACGCTTTGTACATATTATTATCTACGTGTGAAGATCTTTACACAAGCATGAATTACAAATTCTGAGATAAAGTAAGTTTTATCATTGGCATTGTGGGCTTTTCTCTACGCATCTGTGTAGATTATGCAACAATCAATCCTTGAAATCCATTTTAGTGTCCCGTACCCAAATTAAAACCGGGCCCTATTAATGTCATTATAATATGTGTGTCTGTCTATCTATATGTCTGTCTGTCTGCCTGTATTTCTGTTTATCTGTCCGTCCGTGCGATGAATCTCTAGCTCGTAAACGAAATAAGATTTTAAATTTAGAAATTCGGTTACTCCTAACCGAATATTGAATTAAAAATTCAATTATTTTTCAGGAATTTCCATACATGGAACTGTAACATTTTTTTTCTTACTTTAGCATGTGGGGTGCCATTACTTGAGCTTATTGAATACAAATAAATATTGTGTTCTTTTATATCTTTAGAATGGGTCCATAAACGCCTCGTTGGGCTTGTATTAATAAACCCGACTGCTGCTCATGTAGTCCATAGTTCAATTACCGGGTGGGACCAAAATCAATTATTGGGTTTTTCTATTAAGAAATTCTCAGTAGAAGCCCCTAGTGGGGAAGTTAGCGATATTCCATGAAATGACTCTCTCATCGCATAGGATTGGATTCCAATCGGACTGTAAGAGTGAGTGAATAGTTTGTCTGTACTTGCGCAGATACTCGTATACGCTAACCCTGTCCTGCGCAAATGGCTAGTCTCCGTTGAGAGTTGAGACTGAGCGCAGTGGCCGAAATTTGGTCGAGAAGACATTAATGGGGGGGGGGCCCGTCAATCGCGTCCGCGGTCGTTAACTTAGCTTGATCGATATTTATAGTATTACTTGTTTCATTTTGAATCCACTTTGATGTAATTTAATTAATACATTACTAAAATAAAACAAATTAAATGAAACTAAAAAGCATAGTATATAATAAATATCTGTTAAACTAAGTATTTTATCACTATTATCGGTATTTCATAATTATCAATTGAAAAGAGTAGTTAAAAAAAACTACGTATCTTTATCACGATGTAAACAAACACGCCAAAAGTTGTTTACTATTTGTAAATTATATGATTATCTGTGACGACAATACGATGGCCGGTTCAATTAACAAAGTGCGTTTACGTTCATCCTAATGACCGAGATGTACACAAGCGTTTGTGAACACAACGCCAGACTGATGAAAAATTGGGTATTGAATTTTCAACATTGAATATATGTAGTTTTATATGTGGTACGACCACACTGCAGATATATTAAAGTTGTAGCACAAAAGGCTCGAATCTACCGGGGAATGATCACACTCACATACGAGTTATATCGTAAAATGGCAGATTAATGCTGCTGTGTTTCATATAGTAAGTGAAGAGAACCGGAGACCTTTTTCTATCTCAATCCTCAGGGGTGACGACGCATCTGCATTTTGATTCTTAATCGAGGATAGATCTAGATGTCGGGCCACAGCGTCCACTTATCATCAGATGGAATGTGTGCTCGTTTGACACCCTTATTTTATAAAAAAAGAGATTTTATTTCGTTTTGTAAAATAAATAATTAATGAAATAAATAAAGCGGTGAATGACGTCACTATAACGTTGTTTTTAGTATACTTTGGCCGCATAAAAGTGGTCCTTCTTTACGGTGATGATCCTCGGAAAGTTCCATTATCGATTATCATGAGTAGAACTACTAGAAATAAGTTTAGAACTGTTTGTGGTTTCTTCAGATTACGTTTCGTGCGTGTTGCTACTGCCCCAGCAGAGACAGAGAAACTGGCAGTGTGTGCGTGTGTTTTATATAACATATTACAGCAAGCAAAAGTACTGGCTCCAGTCAAAAACATGTTTATGACATCCTTTATTACCTACTGTAATACCTCTGGAAAATCACAGTCTCAGAGTACAAATGAACCTCACTTGACCAGGAGCTACTGAGTAGCAACACAATTATTCGACACAACATTATTCAATCGACGTAATACATTATTATAATTTATGCTAGGTACTACACATTGGCAAACGTGTTGAGTATGGAAAATCTTCTTAAGAATCTCAGATCTTTTATCAACCGGATTAATTAACAAAGTTATTATAATGAACAATAATAAATAAATAAAAAATTATAGGTATAAATTATATAGGTTTATAGCCGCATAAATACTTGAATAATATGCCTGCTATTTTAACTGTTATATTGTCGATTGCATTGACTATATACCGTTTATTAATTTTCTTTATCGACTCTTTATTGGCCATATAATTATAATGGTTTTTTTTTAGCCTGTAAAAATACACTGCTGGATTTAGGCCTATCCCATTATAGGAGTTTTGTCTTAATTATCACGTTCACGATCGCAGTCCCAGAAGTCCTAACTTTGTTACTACTCCTCGTCGTCGTTCTACCCCATTTATCTAAAACTATAAGATATTTCTGGAATTTTCTTCCATCGCCTCTTTCGAAACCCACACTACGCAATGAGATAAAAAAATATCCTACGCCGCAATGACAGGGCAACCATATTGGTATTGCATTAAGCAATAAGTATTCTACCTTCACTCAGTTAACATATAACAGATATTTGACACGAATTTCAAACCAAATATGATTCACGATACGTGATGACTAATCACTTATGGATCTGAGATGTGGTCCTTCACTGTTGGCCGTATAATTCCTTATACGGCCTGCAGCTCCAGGTCGCAAGCTAGCTTTGGAGAGGAATATCCTCCGTAGAACCAGAGTAAACGACATAGCCCAACGGACATACTTCGAAGACCCGACAACCGATGGGGAAGTAAGGTTCTCGAGTGTCTACCTCGTACCGGTGTTGGGCGGCCCCCCACTAGATAGAGTAACGACCAGGTAAGACATGCAGAAAGTCGATGGATGCAGGTAGCTCAGGACCGTGCTTTATGGAATTCGTTGAGGAGGCTTATGCCTCAGCAGATGACTTGTGTAGATCTGTAATGATGATGACGATGATGACGATAATATAACACAATAAGTATTTTAAAATTTGTCATTTTTAATCCACACCTTACCGGAACATCCCTAATAAATCTTATAGTCCCCCACATTATTTTCTGTTAAAACGGATCTTGACAGGATAGCAACAAAACCTATCAAATAAGTCGACAAGGTCATCATTATCATATAAAAAATGAACATGCACTTTTGATGCATCCATATAACACGTGAAATAATCCACCGAATTACATGATTATCTTATCATATCAATGTTTCGGTATCCATTGTAAATACATAATAAACACATCGAGATAGTAAATCGCATTTGATCTTTGAAATCTTCAAACACTTGTAGTTGTGGAAGTAAACATTACTTGACTTCGTGCTCATCTGATAATTTCCACGTGATAAAGTAAGTGTAGTCACATACGTCCTATGTCATACCTGCGTGACTACATGATAAAATAATGAACGAATTTAACTTAAGGGGATAGAGCAAGTCAGCTCAAATTCTAATTTCGTCCCCACTTGCCCGCGCGTCGTATGCTATGTACCGACATGTTTGTAATCACTAATACTGTAAGTAGAAAGGTCGTTAGACACTTATTTCATTAGGTTTATCATATTTATGCCTGTTTCTTAACGCCAACCCAGTCGCTTCTTATTTTTATTACGGTTATTTCCCATTTTGATTTTACGTCGTCCTGTTGCGTAATGTATATTCTGATCGTAAGCGACACAACCTCCCCGTCCAAAGGCCGAAGCGAAGTGACCGTGCGGCAGGAATCACGCTTCAAGAGGCCGATAGTTTAGGTAATTTCTTTTTTACAGTGAAAATAATGGTATTTTAAAAAAAGTAAATAACATAAGCACTGCTTTATAGTTAGTTCAGTTAGTATGCAAAGTTTCATGATCTTATTTAAAGTATTTTATGAATAACAGCGGTTTAATGTTTATTTTGGAGGTAACTTTGGATTTTTTTTCTATCGAGAAAGTTTAACGAAATCGTGTTTTCGTCTAACTTAATCCTTAACATTAATCCTCAACTTTACCATATATTTATTTCAAAATTAATGCTGCAATATTTTCGGCATAACGAAGGATCTTGCTAAGCCATTTGAGATTATATTTCCCCTCTAATTGTTAGTTTCTATTTTGAGTGCACATTTAGTGAAGAAACCTACATATCTTAGAAATAAAATATTTGGAATAAATGTGTAGTCAATGTACTCCAGCAGCGCGGCGGCCTTAATGCTCCATAAATCTCCCAGAAATGCCTACCTAGCAGAAGGGATTTATGTAAGCTATAACTTTCAAACAATAGCATATAAATGCATTAATATACACTCCATAAACGACATACCAGAAAAAGATAATATAATAACTAAGTGAAATATAACGTCTTTTTACGTGGTAGAGCCATATTACTGGTATAGTTGTGGCACGAATAGTTCGGCTCGACCGGGGAAGGACCACGCTCTCACAGAATACCAGCGTCAAATAGCAGCTTAATGCTGCTGTATTTCGTTTGGTGAGCGCAGAGAACCTGAGACCCTCTTTACTGGAAACGAGGCATTCCATCTTAGTCCTCACGGGTGACAACGCATCTGCATTTTTATTCGCTATCGACGATAAATGTAATGTCTATGGGCCACAGCAACCACTTACCATCAGGTGGACTGTGCGCTCGTTTGCCACCCTTATACTAAAAAAAATGTGGCTAAACGCTTGATTACGGCACTGCCGGAACGGAGGTTCAAATTCCGCGACTTTAAAATAATTATTCAGAGCCTTGATCATCTAAATGTTTGTCCTTGAGCAATATATGCATGTGTTACGAGTGAGGGGAGATCACAAATAAGATTTAAGTTTTCAACTCTCACTCGTAACACAAGCAGGCATGAATTTTTTTTTTTTAATAAAAACGTACCTTAGATATTATTTAAAATTCTGAATTATTTTGATGTTTTTTATAAAATAAGGCCAACAAACAAGTACAATTTCCACCTAATGGAAAGTGGATACTGTGGCCAAATGCAGAATAAGTGTTGTCACCAGAAGCGGTTTAAATATCGACAGCGCCCTAGGCTAGCATCTCATTGGCACTGGTAGTTATAATCTTAATATATATAAATTACGTGTCACGTTGTTTGTCCGCGATGGACTTCTAAATTAATTAACCGATTTTAATCAAATTTGCACACCGTGTGCAGTTTGGCCCAACTTGAGAGATAGGATAGTTTTTTTGCCCATGAGTGACCCACAATTTTTTTTGCGAATTTAGGGATTTTCAATAGGAAATGACAAAGGATCGTTGAAAAGGGCAGAACAACGTCTGCCTAGCAAGCTAGTTTATAATACATAGCCGATATTATTACTATTATACTTATACTACTCATTTTGTTAATAATCTATATTATTATCTGTTTATATAAAAGAGGATTTCCTGAGTGACCTGACTCATCTATCAACGCACCACCAGAGGCGGATTGTCAGTTGTCAGCCTGGAGGACTAAGATGATATCCCTCGTTTTCAGTGAAAAGCGTCTCCGATTGTCAACACTCACCATACGAAACACAGCAGCATTAAGCTGCTATTTTACGCTGGTATTCTGTGAGATCGTAGTCCTTCCCTGGTCTAGCCGACCCGTTCGTACTACAACCATAATAAACAAAATTCTTAGTTATGAAAGTTGTGATCACAGTTTGATATTATAATGGTTAGCATTTGTTTATCATAGTCTATGTACATAACTTAATTCCTGAAAAAATATTGTCATCATTTAATAATTATCATACCAAAACACATTTCCATAATTGCACCCATCGCTAGCAACAAGTAGGGTTGCGAACTCTAATATATTATAATATAGCATTCTACGTTATTTGTGGTCCAAATGCGTTAGTATTTGGACCACACATTACTTAGGCTGTTAATAAAGGTTCAAAGCAACACAAAATATTCTTTTAAAACATAAAATATCAATTTGAATCATCATCATCATTATAGCTTGACAATTCCACTGCTGAATATAGGCCTCAACCCAAGTAATGCCACAGCACACGGTTCCTGAATCATCTACATTCATCGACTTCCTGCATGTCTTATCAGGGCGTTACTTCATTAGTCGTCATTTCATACTATATGTTTATTTTTCAACATCTTCTATATTTCACAGGTCTCAAAAATACTTTATTTAAAACAAAACATTGGCAACCCTAGCAACAAGAAACCTTTAGGTGAACCAACCGGATACCGTCATTAAACAACTACTGCTTTATGAATAAGTTGTTACACGAGTAACTACAAGTAAATATTTATACAAGTACGTTCCTTCTATTAAATAGAAATGCGTGCGCAGGAATTACATGCTTTAATTCCTCTATCTGCTTTCCACCATCGGTCTACCAGATTGTTGGCAGGTCTTCATTCATTTATATTTCACGAATAAGAACCTAACAGTTTGCTTCATCTTTTGCAATGCGTACGCAATTGATTTATATATAAGTCAATGGCGTACAGCAAAGAAGTGAAAGAATTTGCAAGCGCGGCGTCTGTCTTTCCGTACGAATATAATCTGAGCGTCTTCAAGGCAAGAGTGAAAAGTTTTCGTTGCGCTAAGAAAGTGCGATTCACCATCTAAGGCTCCATCACCATTTACCACCAGGTGGGATTCTGGTTCTGGCAAACACTGGCTTATAATAAGTAAAAAAAAAGGAAAAACAACTTTCATACTATACTTTTAACCAGTTATGTACATCAAATTAAATTATTTTTCTTAAATATGAGCATCTTTTTAAATAAACAGTGAATTAAGAGAAAAATTTGCTGTAACTTCAATTAACTATCAAAATCTATATGAATATATGTTTCATTGCATTTTTATTGCCATATACACATAATAACTACTGCATAGTTGAGATTATTTTTCCTTTATTTTTTTTTATTTCATATATTTATATTATTCATTCACTATATTATATATGACATTCATACGGATATTTATTTATGTAGTTTATAAGCATGTATATATGTGTTATGTATGTATGTATTATTGGAGGTATATTTAAATGTGTTGTGTGTGTATATACTTATATTTTAATATATACATACACTTTATTTATTTATAATGTTCGCACCTGCCAACAATTTTTAGTCTTTGGCACCCAGGGTTGACTGGCAGAGAATGCCAAATGGCATTAAGTCCGTCCTATGTACCCTTTAGCTTAAGGTGTTACATTTAAGTTTTAAATAAATAAATAATACCAACATACACATAAGTCAAATATCGTACATATTTTAAGCTTTTCTTTTGATTTGTTTAGAGACCCAACTTTTAATAAGTTTACAATAAGCATGCAACAGCCAGCTTTTAGAACTTCGCCATGTGTTCTTGTAATACGAGTGGTAAACGAGTCTTCAGTTTTATTGAAGTTTCGATATTATTATTATTATTAACTTAAGTGGTGATTATCTCTATATCTGTCTCTTTCTATTGTCATTAATGAATAGAAAAACTTTAAGTAGTTATTAAATTGACGTCCATTTTTATTGTAATGCCCACAGAATACTGTAAAGGGGGCGTCCATAAATTACATGCGGTGTTTTATAAATATTCTGTAAAACTATATTTTCAATATTATATTAGAACTTTATTTTTATTCGGTGCAATCATCACTCGTATCTTCACTTGATGTTTATTCAAAAGAACTGTCTGTAACATTAATTATAAAGTGATCTGCAGTTTGATCAATTCTATCATCCATGCCACATGCAAAAAGGTGACGCTTCTCTGGCTGCCATTGTCACGTTTCTTTTAGAACGAACTGACGTAACGTGCGTTTTGTTTATATTAAAGGGATGAATTTGCAAAAGCTCAATATGGTGATTTTATTGCTTCAAATATGTTTTAATATGATACTGTTACTAAATGAATTGCTGCGTTACTTACTATAAATTGAAATACAAAATATAATACATTTTTCACGATGTACCGTAAGTTTTTACGATGTTTATAGGAATATAACGGACAATATTATTTAAGAAAAAAAAACATATGTGCTTACTTAGAAGTGTGAATAATATCAATATTTAAATATTGTTATCACATCTAAATTGAGATTTTGTAAGTTACGCCTTTTGACACTTGGCTCATATCTGAGGTCATTGTCCGTTTTTCTCAATCGATTTGGTACATATGTACTATATTAGTTGTGCTCTTTGTCTGTCTGGAGTGTACATCTTTATCTACCATATACCTCTTAGTTTCAATTTGTGAGCCAGTAAAACGACATTTTCTTTTTGTACTCAGAAGTGAGAAAGAAGTGTATCTGTAAAATTCTTTGCTTAATGTTGGATGCCGTTATCTATCCATATTTGTCATTCCAATCTTTAAAAACAATAAGAAATATCAAGACGATCTTGTAATGTTCAACTCATAATTCGGCTATCTTTGACATATGCTTGATTTCATATACGTGATCTGGCAACAGGAAAAAGCATCGAAAATAAAAATATCTGATACCGATAAAAAGAGATTCTACCTACCTATATCCAGTAATTAACTTATCGGGTTAATGATATTGATGACGATGATTGAACTGAAAGTGAATATAAAAGCAATTTAAATTATAATAAATTCTTTCGATATTTCGATACAGAAATAACTCAATAGCAAGGTACGTATTATGTTCCTAGGGACAAAGTCCCAAATATTCTACACACGTTGCCAATGCATTATATTAAACGAAAATGACATTATTTATAACTATTAGCAAATAATAATAAATAGTGTAATTTTGGCAATAGTACACAGGCTTTATAATCTTAAGAATCTCAGTATACAGATGCAACGTAGATATGCCAGAAGTAAATCTACACGAGAATTACGTAATTGATATTTCATACTTTAAAGATATATTTACACAATCTATCCAGGTTCAGATTGCGCAAGTCATTTTGATCCAGAAATATTTATTTTATATACGTGGTAGAGCCATGCTGCAGTTGTATGAGTAGTATAGTCGTAGCACGAATGGGTCGGCTCGACCGGGGAGGGACCACCCTCTCACAGAATACCAGCGTAAAATAGTAGATTAATGCTGCTGTGTTTCGTATGGTGAGTGTAGGGAACCGGAGACCCTTTTTACTAGAAACGAGGCATTCCATCTTAGTCCTCACGTGTGACAACAAATCTTGCATTTTGATTTGTAATCAAGGATAGATGTAGATGTGTATGGGCCACAACATCCACTTACCATCAGGTGGACAGTGTGCTCGTTTGTCACCCTTATCCTATAAAAAAATATATAGAATTTGTTAGTAAATTGACTACAGTGCCACCTATCGGATTCTAGAATAGATTCGTATGTACCTTGACCTCGACAAAACCAATTTATTCTGTAAATATTTGATAAAAAAGTATTGGAAAATGAAAACCCGTTAAAATATAAAAAATATCACTAAGAATCTAAATACAAAACTCAAGCTTTCTAATAAAATTTGTCAACAGAGGACATTTGAAATAAAACTAAAAATAATAACAAAGCATAAGTTCCTGACAGACATGCAAAACATGCCAAATGTCGGAAACACAAAAAATAGTCTAAATTTATGTGTATGGCACGTAATGGTTTCAAAGTTCGATCTACACAAAAACGCTTTTTACGTAAGCTTAAATATTTTTATTTCGGTACTTGGCACTGGGAACACGTGAGATTTGTATCTACTTTGGTTGTTTGACGCCATTCCCGTCCGACAGCTCGTTTCGTAACGTTGCTATAGCAATATCTTATTATTGTTAAAGTAAAGAAAAATCTTACCGACCGGTAATTAAAGCTTCCTAAAAAACAATGGAATAAATCATTAGTGTTTCACTGTTTTGTTGAACTGAAACAACTTTAGCTAATGGTTCGAGTGGCTTTGGTATTTTTATTGTGTTGTTATCAGTATTTTAGTAACAAGCTTTTGAGACGAGTGACGTGTCAGAGAGTGTAAGAGAGATCTAGCTATCTATCTGCAAGTAATCTTGCTCATTTGCTATTAATATTCAATTATATTGCGGATTTCCTAAGTAAATAAATAATTCATAAATTATTTATTTACTTAGGAAATCCGCACACAAAATAGAAAAATGTTTTCTAAAATCTTTAAGCAAATTGTTTCTATTGCTCATCAAACTACTTTTGCCACTAAATGAAAATATTAATTATAATAAACTAACACAACGCTTCAGCAATGTCTAATTGGACCTAGAGTATTTTGAGTATGATGACAAATATATAAGAACTGCAATGATTAGTACGAACACCAGTAATCTTAACAAACAATTTCAAATGTCCAAAGAAAAGTAATCTAATTTATTATTATCAAAACCACGGCAACGTCTTACTACAGTCAGGCCTGAGAGGTGAATCAAATTTCGATAGAGATTTCGACCTTTGAACCACGCGGTCTGAATCATGATATAATTGCCGACATAAGTCGTGAGCACACTTTTTATTGGTCGATACGACGTTGACCACGCTGGCGTTCAACGTGATTGGTTCATCAGTCGATTCTGGTCGTCTATTGGTTTCGAACGTATCATTCGGCTTCCGTACACTTGCGAGCAATAATTTTAGTGATAACTTTTTTTAATTCGTTTATTTTCGTTAATTATTTTTGTAACCTCGTTATTAATTATTGTTTGTATATTCCTTGTTATTAATTGTTTTTGTTATTTCTTGTTTTTATTTATTTTTGTTGTTATAATTTTAGTGTTCAAATTTTTGTCAAATCGACGATTTGACAATCCCGACAAATTGTTTATTCAGTGTTTAGTTATATGAAAAAATTAGATACTGCGAAAAACATCATAGACGTATATAAACGACTGCTGAGGCGACTAATGTCTCAGTTGCTACTGTACGGCGCACCGCAACATCAGATTTTATGGAAAGCATATCACCTCTTCCTTCTTCCTAATAAAATAATCAATTCTAACCACCAGGTATACATTAAATACTTAAAATTTTTAACATTAAATAAGTAGATAATATAATAACGGACACGAATATCGGCAACGGCAAGTCGGCGAAAATATTCAATTACGAATTGAAATAATAAAGGTACCCAATAATTTTGCCCGACAGTGTATCTACCTCCCACCACATTTTATCTGTGCTCATGACTCGTGTCGGCAACTATACAAGCCGATTATACTTCACACGTTTTTTATTAAATTGGCTGGTGCAGTCTATGGGCACCTGCAGCCAACTTCAAACAAATAACGCTAAGGTTTCTTACGTGATAGAGCCATGCTGCAGCTATTTTGTGGTTTCAACACGAATGGGTCGGCCCGGCCAGTAGTGGTGGTGGTAGCACCACGCTCTCGCACAATACCAGGGTAAAATAGCTGCTTAATGTTGATGTGTTTCGTATAGTGAGTGTAGAGAACCGGAGATCCTTTTTACTGGAAACGAGGCATTCCACTCTTGTCCAGGGGTGACAACTCATCTGCATTTTAATTCCTAATTGACGATCAATGTAGATCTCTATGGGCCACAGCATCCACTTACCATCAGGTGAACTGTGTGCTCGTTTGTCACCCTTATTCTATAAAAAAGATGATGGTATCAAACGAACTCATAGACAGAAAGGAGTATTACCGCATATATAAATTATATTTTAACAAATTGTTTTCTTTAACACCATTATGCAACAAAACAGTGTTAAAGGATAACATGATAAAATCTTTTTACGTAAACTTATCAGCTATTCAATTTTTGAAATTTAGAATGCGGTTTTCTAATAATGAAACTCCTTGCCTTAGGAACACAGATCTGCAGGGTTTCTTGCCATCGGAAAAAAAGTTGGTACAAATAAGAACTTAACTTGAAGAATAAATACTTCTTCGGGTTTCTTAAAAAGTTTCTCTTTGGCCTTTCATGCTTCTTTCTAAATGAAAATATTAAAATACGTTGAAATTGTATAATAATCCATTTTTAAATAAAAACATGAATTTTGTAAGCTTAACAAATGTACTCGATTTAGTTTACATTTACATTAATGTAAAATAATATTAGATTGAAAATTTAGAAGAAAAAGTGCTGATGATCTTCAAACGACTGAAAAGATTTTCTTGAATCATAGCTAAGAATACTTTCTATCAAGTCGTCTTTCAAACAAAAAAAATTTATCAATATCTGTTCATCCCTTTGGGAGCTACGAGTACGACGAACACACAGATTAAAGACACACGTTAAACATTTAACACCCCTTTTCTCATCGTTGGTTTGAAAATAGGAATTCTATCGACGTCGATTTTTAAAGTTATTAAATTGTAATGTTAATTTAGATTTTTAACTTTCCAAACTAAAGGAAGTAAAATTAAGTACCTATTTTATTTTTATAATATAAGGGTAACAATACTGTGGCCCATAGATATCTGTATTTATTCTCGATTAAGAATCAAAATGAAAATGCATTGCCCTTAAGGACTAAAATGAAATATCTCTTATCCAGAAAAAAAGGGTCTCCGGTTCTCTTCACTCACCATACGTAACATAGCAGTTTTAAGCTGCTGGTTTACGCTCATATTGTGTGAGAGCGTGGTCCTTCCAGTCTTGCCGACCCGTTCGTGCTATAAGGCTATAACCACAATATACCTGCAGCATCGCTCTACCACGTGTATAAATAACATGTATAAATCCGATGTAGATTAGACAAAAAAGATTTTATTATTACAATTACAGTATCAGTTAAATGATAGTGAAATATTCTAATAAAGTAAAAATAAATTAACGGAATAAAAAAGAAACAAATCGGGAAATGGGCAACAGCGTCGTTCTACGAGGGGTGATCCAAAAGTAATGATAATCTGTTACTTCAGGTCCGCATAAAAATCAAAAAAAAAAGTATTTTTTGCTTGCTTATATACTCACTACGTCAGCCTAAAAAAAATCATATAAATAGATCACGATTTCCGGGAGATACAACTTCCAAAACCTACACCAACTGGAAGGGCTTCAAGAAGTCTCTAGCCTCGGCTATAGGCTCTCCGGACCCTCCCATAACCCTTTCTTCCGACGCCCTCGACAGTACGGGGAAAATAGACACCGCGGTCGAAAATCTCACCTCACTTATAACATCCTCTCTTAAAGAGAATGAAAAAGTCGTCCCGGTTGCTAAAACTAGTCTTCCCCTAGATATTAGCAACCTGTTAAAAGCCAAAAAAGCTGCCCTCCGTAGAGCTGCACGCTATCCCACTCCCGAATATAGACTCGCGGCCCACCGCCTTCAACGCAAACTGCGTTACCGCCTCCAAGATTACAGAGACCACGAAAAGGGCAATCTCATGGAGAAAATCTCTCCCTCCCACACAGCGTACTACCTGATGGCGAGAGCCCTCCGGATAGACGCTATAACCCATACTCCCCCCTCTGTCTCGTCCCGACGGCTCCATTGCCTTCGAAGACGAAGAAAAGGCTGAGTGCTTCGCAGCGTCGCCGCTCAATGCTCTCCTAGCTCACAACCCACTGACCCCTTACACATCCAACTAGTGGAGGACGAGGTCCGACGCAGGAACTCGCCCCCTACCGCCTCTGATCCTATCACTGTGTCCAAAGATGAGATTTCATCTACTATCAAAGGACTTAAGCCCAAAAAAGCACCGGGTGCGAATGGTATATCCAACAAAGCCCTCAAACACTTCCCGGAGCAGGTAATCGCCTTACTGGCCATTATCTTTAACGCCTGCTTCGAATTCAGTTACTTTCCCACCTCTTGGAAAGAGGCAACTGTAATTGGCATTCTCAAGCCAGGCAAACCTCACCACCTCCCCTCCAATCACCGTCCCATCAGCCTCCTCAAGGCCATGAGCAAACTTTTCGAACGAGTCATTCTCGTGCGCTTGAGGCGCCATTTGTTTCCCACAGATGGCGACCCTCTTGTCATCCCACAACAATTCGGGTTTCGAGCCAAACACTCGTGCCCCCAACAAGTTCACCGCATAGTGGAATACATCCTCAGCGGTTTTTACCCTAGCCGTCAAAAAACCATCGCGGTCTTCTTTGACATTGCCAAGGCATTCGACAGAGTCTGGCACGAGGGCCTTATCTAAAACTGTACGACTTAGGCCTCCCGGACCGTCTCGTTCGCCTTGTAGCCTCCTATCTGAAGGATCGTACGTTTCGTTTTAGACACGAAGGCACGCTATCCTCTACCCGTCAAATAAAAGCCGGTGTCCCTCAAGGCTCTGTGCTTGCTCCCCTCCTATACATACTATTCACCAACGACATCCCTATCCCGTCGAATGGTGTTAAACTAGCCCTCTTTGCAGATGACACAGCCCTTTACTCTAAAGGCAACTCACTACCACAGATTCGGAACAAGATCCAAAAGTCAGTAAGCGACTTAGGAGCTTGGTTCCAAAAATAGCGTATCGACGTTAACCCGGAGAAAAGCTCCGCCGTTTGCTTCGAATATAAACGACGTCGTCTCACCACCACTCCGCCAATCAGGATGTTAGGAACCCCTGTCCCATGGCAAACTAAAGTCAAATACCTAGGCGTCACCCTTGATGCAAGGCTCACTTACGAGCCCCATATCAAGAAGGTTACTCGCACCGCACGTTTTTACATGGGTAGGCTCAACAGCATGTTGGGCAGACACAGTAAAATGCCCCTCCGCAACAAGCGAACCCTATATAAGGTCTGCATACGACCTGTCATGACCTACGCGGCCCCCATTTTCGCACATGCTAAGCCCAAAGCTATAAATGAACTTCAAATAGTTCAAAATCTATTCTGTCGTAGGGCCACTAACTCGCCCTATTATGTCCGTAATGCCGACGTACATCGAGACTTAGAGCTCCCAACAATCCAGCAGTTCCTTAAATCACTCTCTGAGAGATTTTTCAAAGCCTCAGAGTCCCACCCAAATCATCTCATTCGTGAGACAGCTGCCTATGCAGCCCCTATCCACACTCGCTATAGCGTGCGCAGACCGAGAAACTCTCTCTCGGACCCCCCCCCCAACAAGCTTTCGGCTGACCTGAACTGCCTCCTGGCGGCTCAGGCCGAGCCTACATAACACATCCCTTAATCTGCCTTAGTTAGGCACTCTTCTAAGCGGCTTTCCGCCGCTTGCGCCCTCCTTTCTGCCAAGGAGGGTCGCGTTCGTATACGGCTTAGAGATCTCTAGTCAGATCGTTAAGCCAATTCCTAAAAGGTTGGGTTTAGTGGGTAAAAGTCACCACATAACCACGCAGCCGGCTGCGTGGTATGCTATGAGCATTCCCAACCTCCCTCCCCCGCTTTCCGGAGGGTTGCCCATATTTGCTTCGGGCGCAAAAAAAAACGGGAGATACATTCATTTGAATACGAACTGTCAAAGAGATAACATCAACATGGAGAAAAACGAAATTGGAGCTGTTATCAAGTACCTCTGTTTGAAAAAAATGTCTTCAAAAGACATACACAGTGATTTAGTGGAAACATTGGGGGACTCTGATCCTCCATATTCTACAGTTTCACGCTGGGCCAAGGAGTTTAAACTGAGCAGAACATCCACTGAAGATGAACATCGCGAAGGACGCCCATCCACGTCCCTCACTGAAGACAACGTGAAAAAAGTCGAAGATGTTGTGTTGGCAGATCGAAGAGTGACCATCAGGCATGTAGCTGAGGTCACAGGGATCTCATATGGCAGCGTTCAAAGAATTCTTGCGAACGAGTTGCATATGAAAAAGGTCTCTGCGCGTTGGGTACCCAGAATGTTAACCGAAGAACAAAAGAAAAATCGAGTTGACTCGTAATAGTTAGTTAGTGTAATAGTAGTAGTAGAAAACTGCGGTTGCCAATCCGCTTATCGAGCGTGGCAACTATGGCAAGTATTCCCTTATGACGCAATCTATTGAGAGACATTTGTTCAGCAGCGGACTTTAATAGTTAGCGTTAACGGTATGTGTACTGAAAATTTCTTGACAGAAACTCTATCACTGATTTTGTTGGCCCGACGCGGGATCCGAATCCGTGACCTCATGATAAGCAATCGCGTTTACTACCGCTAGACCAACAATGCAGTATATATTAAATTCTAATAACTACGCTTTTGTAATTCCTGGTGGTAGGTATTCTTACTGTCGTCGAGAATAGTCAGTTCTCAGTTTGCTTTTGATACCGCTTCCACTTTGCCGTTGCCCCCACCCCCTCCCTACCGCATACTTTTATTTTATTACTTCATAAAAATCAATTCGGTTCCCAAGGGGTCGCTTGATAACTGACGCTGGTGTTGAGCTGATCAAATATATCTTCAATACATGGAAGAATTCACAGAATGTTTTTAGTATATTCTGTGCCCTCAAAGCCTTCGATTGTGTTCACCATACAACATTAATCAGGAAATTTCAAAAAAAAATTCCTACCAGTAAAAGATAAATTAAAATGAACCTTTTGTTGCATGTGGTCACTGAATGCGTGAACGTCATTGATGGAACAGTGCGAATTAATATTTGTCAGCAGTGTATTGAAATACAAAACAACTTTAACTAAGAAAGAAGGTCAATAACCGCATCACGCACTTATAGAATGATTACAAACAAAACAAATGCGCTGGAAATTTGCCAATCACCTTCACCTTGTCGCAAGAAACACTAAGAATTTCGTATTTCATATAGTGAGATCTATCTGTAAGTTCCAAAAATGTTCTTTAAATAAATTATAGATAGCTCTGTTTGTCCATAATTCATCATCATAATCTCCTACCCCGATCGAGCCACCCTACTCATGCTACAACCATAATATAACTGCAGCGTGGCTCCACGTAAAAAATGATCATAGGCCTCCCCTAAAGAATGCAACACAGACCACAATCTTATAGCCACCTACAGCTATCGACTTCCATCATCATTTATCAGATCGTCATCATTAGATTCTGTCAAAATCCATTGAGCTTGTTGCGGCGCTGTCATCGCGCCACAAGCAACAAAAAACACATCGAAGCCTAAATCGCGCTACTAAAGTTCCGAAGTAAAACAGTATATATAGAATAGCTTCAAACTATCACACGGAGTTTTGACCGCTCCACGGACAGAACACCTTGCCCGGTGGGAGATCCACCCTTTTCCTTCTACGGCCATGGTGATGACTAACCGACGTGATCTGAACACGCAACGAACAGCCTTCGGAAACTACATCTTCAAGCCTTCGTCATTACCCTCAAGAACCCCTACCATTCACCATCCACCTTACTTCTGAGTCTTCTGCAAGCCTCCCAATAGATTAGTGGGATATTTGTAACCCACACTTGGCAGGCGCTGTTTTTATTGTCATTAGGATGGAGCTGGTATACGTCTCTTGGTTTGGTTCTCTCTGTCGCCTCTTACGACGCTCCAGAAGATATATGGACTACACGATTAAATGAAAGAAAAATTGCACAATTCGCATCACATCTTCTTAGTTCTTATTTACAGATCTTTCATTTATACGCAACCGCAGTAATGTGCTTTTTCAATTTCTGACGTTTTTGTTTATACTACAATTTACTGCCAACCAAAGATGTTTTATAGGTATAAAACATCTTTTCTGCCAACATTTTAAATAGAAGTGCAGAGGCGCAAAGATTAAAGCAAAAATTTTATTTTAAACATCGAACAAACACTACTCAGCATAAAATTATTTTTAATTTTACATCAAAATGTTATGTCATGCAATTGTCGCAATGGACGCAATTCTTTGTAATACGTTTATCATTAACGGATGGGCCACGCATGGGTTGTGAAACGCATTGTATATTTTATGACATTGATAAATTAATCTAAATTATAACCGTATTTATTATTTTTAACTTCCCATTGGAAGACGTTTTGATCCCCATAGTAGGTACGGTATCTCTATCACAGAGTAAAGAGTAGTCGGTTTCTTTACACATGTGCCTCTATGTTTTGATGTCCCAAGTGCCTCTATTTTTGTATGTGTAGTGTGTACGTCCCTGAATTTATTTTCGTCACGTACCTATAGATACTTGATAACAAATAACGATATCGTCTCCAAACCAATTTCATTCAACACGTATATATACATAATGAACGCCCGATTGTTTTCTTTAAATTCAATTTAGTTGTTTTTATAAAAGTAACTCGAAACAAATAGGCATTAAATAAAAAGTTCACATTGTAGACAAGTATATAGCACCGCCATCCGTTTTGATTCTAATTTTAACTATAATCACAATGTAAGGTTTACAATAATTTAAAAAAAAAACATTCGGAACTTTAATTAGGTATATACTATACAACAATCTTAGCAACGACTCCAGAGTCCAGAGTGTAAATTTTCTTTCGTTTTAGTTGTTTGAAGTTGGCTGTTACTTTTTATTCAGTTTTGTTTACCTCTTTGAGTGGACTGAGGAAAAGAGGAATATCACAATATCGATGTCGTCTAAAAAGTCACAGTAAACAAGTCATCTCCTATTTTGCCACCCTAAGGGTTGGAATGTTTACTTTAAATTTATATGGGACCACTCCTGAAGGGTACCCCATTTAATAAAAAACAACAACTATATAAAAATCTGTTTATAGTTGAGAAAGATATCGTGTAAAATAGGTACTTACAAAATAAAACATACAGTCAAATAAACCTACTTTTTTTAAGTCGCGAAAAATGAGTCTGTCACAAGCACGAATAATTTCTTAATTTAAAAAGCGTAAGGTAGGTTTTTGTTTCTTCCGAAATATTTAACGCATGACATTTTACAAAATTATTAAAAAAACTATTAACTAAAAACACTAACTAAAAACAGATGCAAAACATCAACAGCGTTACGCGCATTATGAACAAGTTTCTTTTTAAATTAAAAAATCCCAATAAATATTTTCGCTACGACAATTTTCAATATACTTATTTTAAGTGTTCAAAATACCATTTATGTATATGAAGTGCCATTGGAAGATAATAATGATTGTGCAACTTTCACGAACACGACGGTAATCATGAACGAATGAACATCAATTGATAAAAAAACTAAACAGCTGACATGATGTGTCCCGTGATATCTTGCAGTGAGACGATTCAGCTTCTTACTGTTGCAATACTATTACGAAACTCACAGTCATCGCCATAATCATTATTACAGCCCTTCACAAGTCCATGCTGAACATAGGCTTCCCTCAAGGAATGCCACAAAGCACGGTCCTGAGCCACCTGCATCCATCGACTTCCTGCATGTCGTACCGGATCGTCACTGCATCTAGTGGGGAGTTGCTTTGCACTTTGCCTACCGATACAAAGCTGCTACTCGAGAACCTTTTTTCCCCATCGGTTGTCGGTTCTTCGAGCTATATGGCCGGTCTGTTATCATTTCAGCTTACTAATCTGTTGGGTTACGTCAGTCACTCTGGTTCTACTGCGGATATCCTCATTTCTAAGTTCATTACACAGAGAAACTTCGAGCATAGCCCTTTCCAAAGCTCGCTGATCGACCTTGAGCGTCCTCATACGGCCAGCAGTGAAGGACCAAGTTAAGTATAAGTCATTACTGACAACACGGACTAGTTGTACAATCTCGTGTTCAAGTTGTGAGGTACACCTGAGGTATAAATTCATAGTAAAGTAAAATAAAAGTAAAGTAACAGCCTATATTCGTCCCACTGCTGGGCAGGCCTCCCCCTCATTCATCAAAAAAAAAATTCATAGTGTACGGGTTTAAATATCATATCTACGGAACGTTGACATGCACACCAAACGCATACAGTCAAACATAGACACACACAAACATATTCCGTTACAATTTTCTTAAACCTTATTGCAATATTTGTGATCGTCGTGACTCTTTCATTTATTTCTTCAAAACTGCCAATCCCAGTGCACTGCTGAACGTAAGTTGTCTCCATAGATCGCCTCATAGAAAGGATATTTTCTTTAATTGCTTCACTTGGTAAGGTTCGGTTTGGCAACCGCAAATTATTTTCAATATTTTGAGTTCTTATCAGGAAGATGCTGCCACACATCTCCAGTTTCATTTCCATCTGTCGCCTCTTTTTTGCATAGACTTAGGGTGACAGACGAGCACACAATCCACCTGGTAAGTGGATGCTGTGGCCCATAGACATCTACATTAACCCTCGATTAAGAATCAAAACGCAGATGCGTTGTCAACATAGAATACTATGATACATACATAAGTTGTCACTCCTGAGGACTAAGATGGAATGTCTCCGGATCTCTACACCCACCATACGAAACACAGCAGTATTGAGCTGCTATTTTACGCTGGTATACTGTGAGAGCGTGGTCCTACCCCGGTCAAGCCGACCCATTCGTGCTACAACCATAATATAGCTGCAGCGTGGCTCTAGCACGTATAAGCCACACAAAACCCACAAGATGATCTAGGATAGATTACGCCGCCTTTATACGGCGTTCCATTCCTGTAAGCCTCGTCAATTCTCGAACTGTAATAACATGTTGAATTTTCACTCGCGACAGATTGATTGCAGAAACTCCATCTATATACGCTGTTCCAATGTTTCAGAGGCTTGTGATGGAACACAGCAATGTCAGTGAGATATATCTACGCACACCAACCCACCAGCCCAATGTAGTGCATTTGGAAAAAACGCACACAAATATACAGACTCATTGGACTTAATGGGTAGACGGTAATGTCTTTACAAATGCACTCCAAAATATAATTAAGAAAGTCTTAGGTTTGTTACAAAACTAATAACGACTATAAATATGATAAATATTTCGTACTTATAATTTGTCCTTAAAACCAATCGTTACCTTAAGCTAGCTAACTTTAATTCTAATCAACTTGAACAGGTTGAACTGGGTTCAAGCCCCGCTACGTTTTCCACTTATGTCGTGCTATTCACATTCAGTGACTTGTGTATATTAAAATTTGCATTTAGTTGACAAAAATATCTTTTTAAAATAAAACAAAAGTTTTTTTTTTAATATTTATGAAGACCATGAATAAAATATTCAGAATAATAATTTACTTGTTTAAAAATATACTAGCCGTAAGTACTTTTAAAATAACTAGTATTCCCGTTATCCACTCCAAGCACTGAACACGTTCTCTTAATGTCTTAATTCAATTGTCTTTTGTGTGTCAAGTTGTGTTTGATATTCATATAAGAACACTGAATGCATCGTTCGTATAGTGGTCGTAAACGCGGTTGTTCATCATAAGGTCCAGGATTGGAATCCCGAGTCGAAAATCAATACGTTCTAGAAGCAGCCGGGAGTCAGGAAGTTGGCGATGTTTTCACCCCCATGCCTCACAAAGCACGTATAGCTGTATGTCCTGTTACTGATCTCTCTCCAGTCGCCTCAGATTACAATCCCAGCAGACTATGAGAGTGAGGGAATAGAGAGTGCGCCTGTGCTTGCGCGCATAGACTGGCCGCCGTGACGCAAATTTCTGGTCTGGAGGATGTTACTATTATTTATAAACTGCAATCTTTCAAAATGACCAATCTACAATCAAAAGAAAGATATTTGTCACCCCTGAGGACTAAGATAGAAGTACCAGTAAGAATCTCCGGTATGCTACACACAAAAACAGCAGCTAATTTTAATCTGAAAATCATTAATATTAAAGTATCCGAGATCATCACAAGGAACAACATATCCTCGAGGCCGATACTGCGCTCGATAATCAGCTTGTCACACGAGACGAATACAGCAAATCCTTCAAAATCAAGCAACTGTCCACTATTAAACTAATTAAACCAATTTAGGAGGAACTTTCTTTTTGAAAAAGGGTAAAATTAAAATTTTGTGCAACAGACTTCAATATAAATAAAATGAGAACATCATCAATGTAGTCGAAGACGAATACGCATTAGGATAACTTACAACTACAGATCAGATCTTGATCAAATTTATATGGGAACACATGAGAAGCACCAGCTTTCAAATAAAAAAGAATCATCAAAATCAGTTCATATAGAAAAATTTCTGAACACACATAAAAAATCGAATTGAGAACCTCCTCCTTTTTTGAAGTTGGTTGAAAATAACCTTTAATTGGTCCAAAGTACGCTAGTAGCGGAATTATTGTTTGAATTCATGATAACGGTGAAGTCGCAATACTATTTTCGATCATCCAAGGTATTTGTACTTTGACTGTTTTTCTGTTCAGGAGTACCTAGATAGGTACTACCCTCCTAATTTGATTTGCCGATTATCATTAGTGCGTGCACTGCTGTGGTCTGGTCTCGAAGTAGAGAGTCAGTTTAGTTACAAGTTGTGAGGCATTCCATTTTATTCCTCAGAGGCATCAAACCTGTAGCCTTCATTGTTTGAAGTTGGTTACAGGTTCCCATGGGCTGCAGTTACCGTCAGGTAAGCTGTAGGTTCGGTTTTTTTATAGGATAGGGTGACAAACGAGCACACAGTCCACACGATGGTAAGTGGTTGCTGTGGCCCATAGACATTTACATCTATGCTCGATTACGAATCAAAATGCAGATGTGTTTTCATCCGTGAGGGCTAAGATGAAATGCCTCGTTTCCAGTAAAAAGGGCCTCCGGTACTCTACACTTATCATACAAAAATCAAAAGCAGCATTAAGCTACTATTTCACGCTGGTATTCTGTGAGAATATGGTCCTTCCGCGGTCGGGCCGATCAATTCGTGCTACAACTATACTTCTAATATAACTGCAACATGGCTCTACCACGTACAAGATCGTTTGTCATTAATTTATTGTTCTTAATTTTTATAAATCCGCCCTGGCTTTGCACGGATGACTTTTGAATCTCGACGACAGCGCCACACATAAAAAAATTAATCAAAACCGGTCGAGCCATTTTCGAGTTTTAGGAGACTAGAGGATAGAAATTGATTTTTATATAAGAGACCAGCCTGCTGGCTTTGCCTGGGTAGGATCTATAAATATGGCGTTACTTAGATTTAAGACTATCACTAAATATATTTCAGATCACTCCTGACGTTCCGTAAAGTTTCATTACGACCAGTTCGACCAATCCGAAGTTTAACCCGCACCGACCGACACACAGACATATATTTTTGGTAAAGATTGGCATGCAAATTACCCCTCAGCTAAGAGGCAGTTTTTTTTTTCAATATTACGGGCAAGCACTGCAATTTTATGATTGAGTTCATCATCATCATCATTAGAACCCTCCACAATCCACTGATAAACATAGATCCTCCCAAAGAATGTCACAAAACACGGACCTGAGTAACCTGTATCCACCAGTTTTCCACATTTTGTAATACCGGCGTAAAATAGCAGCTCAATACTGCTGTGTTTCGTATGGTGAGTGTAGTGAACCGGAGACACTTTTTACTGGAAACGAGGCACTCCATCTAAGTCCTCAAAGGTAACAACGCATCTGCATTTTGATTCTTAATCGAGGATAGACGTTACCATCAGGTAGACTGCGTGCTCGTTTGTCACCCTTATTCTAAAAAAAAAAACATGTCCAAGTCGTCACTCCATCTAGTGTAGGGCTACACTACGCGACTTTTTTATAGAAGTACGGGTGATGAACTATCATACTCTTTCTGATGGAAAGTGTATATGACCCACATATAAAATCTATCCTCGATTAAGAATTAAAATGCCATAAGCTGGTCCTTCATTTCCGGCTGTATGAGGACGCTCAAGGTCGCTCAGCGAGCTATGGAGAGGGCTATGCTCGGTGTTTCTCTGCGTGATAAACTTAGAAATAAGGGTATCCGCAGTAGAACCAGAGTGACCGACATAGCCCAAGGGATTAGTAAGCGGAAGTGGCATTGGACCGGCCATATAGCTCAAAGAACCGACAACCGTTGGGGAAAAAAGGTTCTCGAGTGGCAGCCTAGTACCGGTAGGCGTATTGTAGGGCGACCCCCCACTAGATGGAGTGACGACCTGGTAAGACATGCAGAAAGTCGATGGATGCAGGTGGCTCAGGACTGTGTTTTGTGGCATTCCTTGGGGGAGGCCTATGTTCAGCAGTGGACCTGTGAAGGAATGTAATGATGATGATGAAGCTGTCGTCCGTGAAGACTCTGATGAATTCGTCCATATCAATAAAGAAGGGGTTCCGGTTCTTATCACTCACCATACGAAGCACAGCAGCAGTTTTATTCTATTACACTCGGGAATTCTATGCAAACGTGGTCTTTTCGTAACAATATTTTTTTTTAATTTTGTGTTTTAATTATTACACACATAGAGTTATTTGTCCGGTTCTTAATTATTTTATTAATAATTTATCTCCTTTCAGAATGCGCCTTTTAGTCGCTTACTGTTACATTTTATGTCGATCTGAAAATTACGCACTCTATAAAATTTTAAGTAGCCCAACACCGGGACTTTATTGTACATACGAATTCAAACACAAAGCGAACCTACTTGCGTAACCCATTTGTTTAGTTCGTGGTGCGAGCACAGATAATAATACCTATTAGTCTTATTATAATATTAATTTGTTGTCAAAACTCACGAATTCCCGAAACACTTTAAAGCCTGTTGTATTAGTAACAGTAAAAACAAATTGTTGCTAATATGATAAATTATTTCAGTCGTGTACGCGCGCGCTTGGCGTACGGCTGTTGTATCGTAGATCCACTTAAGTCAAGTACGTAATTGTGCATAAATATCTAAAAGACGGTTTCCAATATCGCATAAGCATTAATAATGGTGAAGTGTAAGAAATGCAATAAGACTGTGTCGATCGCAAAAGAGGAGACTAGTAAATGTAAAGGCGCATGTGAAGCAGTCTTCCATAAAAAATGCGTTACGAGAACTACCTTCAAAAATGAAAAATGTGAAGATTGTGTTTCCGTGCCCGGATCGTGTACTAGTTCGCCTGCTGTTGATGAACCGGATATTGCAGTGACTCTGGCTGATATGAATAGGAAAATGGAGGTGGTGTACAAAATGGAGAAGAAGCTGAGTGAGCTGGCCGATTTGGTTGATTTTGTATCAGAAAAGTATGATAACCTAGTGGAGTACCAGAAGTCGACCGAAACAAAAATAAAATCCTTAGAAAACATGAATGCTCACTTGATCAAGTGTAACAAAGCACTGGAAGAACGTGTGAATGAGCTGGAAGAGAAAGACAAGGAAAAAAAGGTGGAATTAGTTGGACTGGAAAAGAAGGAAAATGAAGATGTAGCGAAAATAATAATCCAGGTAGCCAACAAACTCCATATGGATGTTAGCCAGATTGAGCACGCAGAGAGGGTAGGCCGTATAAAACCAGATGCCGACAAGCCACTGCCAGTAGTTGTAACGCTGAGAACGAAAGAGGCTCGTGATAAGTGGATTAGAAGTCGCAAAAAACTTCTGACCAATGGCGAAATTTATGGTACAAATAACGACAACCGTATTTATATAAATGAGAATCTCACTAGATATAAAAGGAACCTTTTATGGGTTACTAAAAATCAGCTTAGGAAAACCTACAAGTACATTTGGGTACAGGATGGAAAAATACTCATAAGAAAGAGTGATGAACAGAAGAAAATAATGTCAATTAAGAGTGAACGTGATATTGAAAAATATATAGAAAACAATTTAAATACGGCAACTAGCTAGATGTTGTTGTTGGTCTCACTAGCCTCACGCACACTTAGTGCGAAGTAAACACTGCGAGCTCAATAACATCAAGTAAAAGGTGATCGTTTCGATGCAATTATCACACTGGAATGTCAATATACAAGATTTAAAACAGCGAATTCCTGGGTTCGGAGTATATCTTGCAACAATAAATATTTACACATATTACACATAAATATTCGGTCGATAAGAAAAAACTTTAATGAATTGCAAGTGTTTGTAAAAAAATGCTCTGAGGAGTTAGCATTACTAGTGGTGACAGAGGCAAACATTAACAACAATGAGCTATCATCTATACCACATGGAGGGGTACAATCTATTTGCAAACACGAGGGAGACTAAAAGAGGAGGGGGTGTGATTATTTACGCTAAGGAGTATCTTAGTTTCAATGCACACAAAACCCTAACGAGTTCACTGGAAGGGCTTTATGGTAAACTCACTGTTGACCACTCTATTCTTAATATAATTGCAGTCTACAGACCACCAAAAACGAATAGGTCGTTATTCGTTGATGAAATGGAGCAGATAATTACGAAGATCCCAGCGAGCGAGGATATTATCATATTAGGTGACGTCAACATAAACCTGTTAGGAGTGAGTGAAAATCAACTGGTGTCAAAATATAAGGACTGCCTATGTGGACTAGGCCTACAGTGCGTAATACCGGTTACGGAGGTGACGCGAGAGGCTATCGTAGCGGGTGTAAGAGAAGCGTCGTGTATCGATCATGTTTGGGTGCGAGCAAGACAGCTGCGGGACTGCTACTCGTTCATCATTGAGTGCTCCATGTCGGATCATCATGTGGTGGGAATCTCGGTGCCGTGTAAACATGTGACGCAACACTGCACCGACAGCGCGGACTCGGACACTCGGTTTGTAATTAATAATAGCCTAGTAGCTAAGCAGATCACTGAGTATGATTGGTCTCAACTGTTGTTCATTGATTGTCCGTTAAAGTTGTATTGTAAGCTGCAAAATGCTTTCAATGATATTTATGAAAATAGTAAGACTGTAATGCCAAATATTAAAAAACGGGACACACAACCGTGGATAAGCAGAGATTTAAATAAAATGATAGTGCGTAGGGATAAGTTATTTAGGGATTGGAAAGAAACACCAAACAATAATACGAAAAGACTCGAATATACACGTTTTAGAAATAAGGTAAATAAATTAATATTTAAAGCAAAAAATAGGTTTCGGCAGGAAGAAATCAAGAAATGTAATGGAGACCCAAAAAAAATCTGGGACAAAATTAATAGCTGGACAGGTAGGAAGAAAGCAAATATAGATGATATAGTTAAAAGATATTTTGGAGATAAAAACACAATGTACAATATATGTAGTCAATTTGCAGATACATTTACGAACGAAATTATTGCTATTAAACATAATTGTAGTATTAAATTATTAGATAGAAGTAAATATGTTAAAGAAAGTGATGTAACGTTTCGCTTTAAACCAGCTACCAGTGACACAGTGAGTAAAATTATCGATCAGCTGAGCTGTAGTAAGGCGCCAGGCACTGACTGCATTCGAGTTATGGACCTAAAAATAATCAAGGATAGAATCTCGCCGGTCTTATCACACTTTGTCAACCTGTGTTTATCGAAAGGGGAATATCCTAGCACACTCAAAAAAGCTTTAATCAGGCCCATCTACAAGCAGGGAGCGCACTCAGAGTATGCTAACTATAGACCGATTGCTATCTTATCGGTCATTAATAAAATAGTTGAGAAGATGGTAGTCGGCCAGGTCAGCGAATTCCTGGAGCAAAATAGCATATTAGCGGATGCACAGCACGGTTTTAGGCATGGTCGTAGCACCACAACAGCACTATCACAGTTTTCCGAAGATATAAACAGTAGTCTGCACCAGGGCCATCAGGTCCTGGCGCTGTTCATAGACTTTAAAAAAGCCTTCGATACCTTGGATCATGAGATGCTGTTACAGGCCATGGATGAGTGTGGAATCAGGGGTCCAACAAATAGGTGGTTTCGGAGTTATCTGAGTGACAGAACATTACAAACCTGCATTTCTGGTGTTGCTGGTAAAGAAGCAGCGGTACAGCTTGGTGTTCCAACTGGTTCAGTCTATGGTCCCGTTGGCTACGTTATGCATGTCAATAGCGTCAGTAATGTGGTTAAAAAAATCTCGAGTATATATGTACGCGGATGACATATGCCTTATATATTCCTCTAAGAATATACAAGAGGTCAGGGCTGTGCTGCAGGGTGACTTCGATAATGTTACTCGTTGGGCTCATGACAATGGTATCATACTTAACCTTAATAAGACGAAAGTGATGCATCTGTACTCACCGTACAACTTAGTGGCAAAAAATGTCAAGAGCGTGGATATAGGTATTGTGGGCCACACATATGAATGTATGCACGATAAAAATTTAAATTGTATTTGTCAAAAGCTGGAGTATGTAAGTAGATTTAAGTATCTAGGTCTGTGGGTGGACTATAATATGAATTGGAAAACACAGGTTGACGCAGTGTGTACAAAGCTCAGGGCAGTGTTAAGTAAGTTTCATATCCTGAATGCAGCGTTGAATAAGAAATCGTTGCGTGTCATTTATTTTGCTCTCGCCGAGTCATTACTAACTTATGGATTAAATACGTATGGCCGTACATTTAAAACCTATCTTAACAGTATAAAATCGTTGCAAATCCGTTTTTTAAAATACCTTGTCAAACCACAAACAAAAATTGCATGTAAAGACAATTATGAAAAACTTTTTGTTGCATGTAAAATGCTTCCTGTACATGAGAAGGTCAAGTACCTGCTGGTTCTTGAACAGTTCTATAACGACCAATTTAAAGAACAAGTGCAAAATAGGTATAATACTAGAAGCGTTAGAGAGCGTAAACTCGTGCGACCACCAGTAAAAAACTACTATGGGAAAAGAACCAACAAATATTTGACCCCCACACTTTTTAATGACCTCGATTGGCTGAGAGAGGATAATACTAGAATAAGTAAACAAACATTAAAAAATAAATTGAAATCTGTTTTCCTTAACGAAGTTGTTGAGAGATGTGAAAAAGTTAGTAAATCCTAATATTAGTAGTAGTTTCTATAGGCCAAATGTTAGTAATTAGTAATTCTTAATAAAAGCAGTAGTTTTTTTTTATATAATAGGCTAAATTTTAGTAAATATTTCTTAATAATAGTTTAATACCGGTTTAAAAAAAAAAATTAAAACTTGCTTTATTTACACTTTTATTTTCATTAGTTTATAGTTACGTATTTGAACCAAATGTATTAAGACAAGCGCTAATCCCGCCGACAAACTGTTACGCAGTTTGGTGGGTGTGAACAATGTATAAAAGTTTTGGTCCACAATAAATGATTTATTATTATTATTATTATTATTATTATTAATCAAAATTCGTACTTACTTTTCCTCTGCCATTTTTTCTAATTATTTTCTATTAAAATATTTAAATAAAGTTCGTCTAAATATCACAGGGAAAGTAACTCAATGCAAAAGCTAACTATTATCACATTATAGACTTAACAAACTATCACATTTATCTTTAAAAAGTGATATAATTTTCGCGTGACAAAGCGCGCATTTTACCCGAATATGTATAGCTGCGTCAACTTTACGTCAACTATCTGTGACGGATGAGTTTAAACTGGCGCCAAACGAAAGAGAAGTTTGCCTTTGCTTTGCTTGCTCACAACTCACACGGTGTGAACATTTTCCCGCGAAAACTACTACAATCAGCAATAACAATACTATTTTTATCGCAATGACTGGTTTAGTTTAATAACACTATCTATTTTAAATAGATTTATACATTTCTTTAATGTACTTAAATTGTTTTAGTTGTAATGTTCCTAGTTCCCGAGATGAATCAAACATTATTATCTTGCCACAATTTACCGTAGCAACCATTTCAAAGGTAACCAGAGTAGAAGTATTTTAACCCTGGTAGGTTTGTATGAAATGCGGCGTGCTATTCACACTACATTGGTACCGCCTTCATACCAACTTCATAACATTAGCATTAACTTTCTCCGTGGGTGAGGCATGTACTCGAATACAGGAGGCAAAATTAAGAATAAAGGACAGTTTTTATTTACATTTTTAGCAAATTTTTCGCATAAGATCTCTTAAAATCTACATAAGTTTATTTGGAAAAACGTTTTAAAACCATTCTATAGAAGATTTATAGCGTTATACCTATGCATAAATTACGCTGTGTTATTAATAGCAATCCTTACCCAAAACTCATTTATTTTGCACTGGCTATCAACCTTTTTTATATTTGTGAATTTGTAAAAGCAGCTCGACACCGAGTCAACATAAAGTAATTTTATTTTTTTGGTGGTGGTATAGCCACGCCACAGCTTTATGGTTGTGACGAGAATGATTTGCCTCGACCTGGCTAGTACTATGCTTACAAAATGCCAGCGTAAAATAGCAGCTTAATTCTGCTGTGTTTCGTAAGCCTGTATGTGTAACCAGATTTTCGCATCTGCTTTGTTCTGAATAACGACTTTATTTTTATTAGGGACGCCTTGTCATCGCCTATACTTGCAGCACTTAATTATCACTTAATTCCTTGCTATTAATATTTATCGTGTATCTATTATCATTACTGCGTTGCTAGCGATACGTTGCTGAAAATTTTAGAGCACCTAATTTTTAAGCTTCGCACCTAATTAGCACCGAAAAGGCCTTATTTTGGCTTTTTCTAAATGCGAATTCTTGACTTTGCGTTATTGACGAGAAACAACTGCCCTCATAAGGATAAATTCGATGCCATTTTTTAAAAAGTGGAACAAGATCGGCATATAGTACCTAGTTACAACATAGCCGAGGAATTGAGGATTGACCACAAAACAGTTTTGACCCATTTGAAAAAGTCTGGCTATACAAAAAAGCTCGATATTTGGGTACCACACGAGCTCATTCAAAGAATCTTAATGAATCATGTACCTATTTGTCTGGGACTTGCTAAAAAGGAGGGTTAAATCCAGAATGCCACCCCCCAACAATCTGAATGAACTTGGAAACGCATTACTTGACGAGTGGGAGCGGTTGCCTAAAGAAATCATCGATAACATAATCTGTAGCATGCCCAGACGAATGGAAACCGTAATTAGAGCAAGAGGGGGAAACACTCGTTATTAACTTTGCTTTAATTTTATTGTTAAATCATTTAATGCTTACTTTTTTTTATTTTTTGTGATGGTTCATAATCATCTAAAAATTTCACTTATTTCAAATTTCTTTATTTTTCAATAAAAAATAACGAAGACTTCGTCGTCGTTGTTAAAAGATGTTAATCAATTTGTTATTTTGTGTCTAATTACATTTTCGTCAAATATATGCGTTATTATCTCATAGTCTCACTTTTTTTCTGTTCCGCTAATTGTGCCGGTGTGTATATTATAATTAAATGTAATTAAACTTTGAAAAAACATATGTCTTGAATTTTTTTAGTGCGCCCTAAGCAAATATGGGCAACCCTCTGGAAAGCGGGGGAGGGAGGCGGTGAATGCTCATAGCATACCAGGCAGCCGGCTGCGTGGTTATGTGGAGACTTTTACCCACTAAACACCGCCTTTATGGATTGGCTTACCGATCCGACGAGAGATCTCTAAGCCGTATACAAACGCGACCCTCCTTGGCAGAAAGGAGGACGCAATGTCTTGAATTTGTTTATAAAATACGAAGAAACTTTTTCCCCGACCTTTTATGAACATACCGTTTGAACACACACAACGCAACGTACGCGAAAGATAGGAGGATGTAGAGTCAGCGAGAGTCTTAGACACTCAGGATACCTCTGTATCCAAAAACTTATAATTATTTATGGTTTGCATTTAAACTGGTCTTTGATTTCAGACACAACTGATATTGTGCATACGTACGTCACTCAATGAGTTTTGAGATGCTCGAAATTTAAAAATGCAACGCACGGCCCGTGATATATATGTTTCTAAAAAGGAAATTTATTTAAAAATAGAACTCCATAACCCAATTGCTTAATGTTTTAAAAAATATGTATAGAACATTGAGCTATTATATACTAGAGATGACACTTCATTCAGCTACTCCGTTGCTCTATTCCACTCAACTAGTGCATACAGCATACACCGCACTTGAATCAGTCACTCGCTAGGCGCTGTAGAGTTGTGACGTGAAAAAAAAATCTCTTGATGGTGTGTATGTCAAATGTCAGTAAAAACCAAGGAATTATTTTCATCGGTTAATAAGTTTCATCGCTTAACAGTGGTAGAGCCACGCGGCAGCTTTGCAGTAGCACGTATGGGCCGGCTCAAACCGGGTACCACGACCTCACAGAATACCGGTGTGAAGTGGAAGCTCTGCTTCCGCGTTTCATCTGGTGAGTGCAGGTGGCTGGAGGCCCAAATACCCCCCCACCCACCCCATCAACATGGTAGCGGAATTAAATGATGATAGACTACCCCAGGAGGGTACCAGCACCCCTGGAGAATCCCTCGCTGAGCATCCACGACCATGTTTCTCCACTTCTGAGTGTGGGTGCTCAGACTGCCCCGCGTATTCAGAGGGGGGGGGGGAATTCCGCTCAAGACTACAACTGCTCGGGGCAAACGGAGCAACAGGACCAAGGCGACCCCTGCCACGCTGTCCGTGAATTTCTGCAATTCAGGGGACTTCACTCTAACCTAAACGCCGTCCACTACCATCTCGAGACGGCGAGGCCGACTTTGCTCTTTCTGACCGAGAGGCAGGTGTCCTCTCCGGCTGATGTCTCGTATCTCTCCTACCCGGGGTACAAACTGGAACACTCCTTTGTGCCTCGGGCTGGAGTTTGCGTTTACGTCAGAGAGGACATCTGTTCTCGACGCCTCGGCAGACTTGAAGATTCGGACCTGTCCATCCTTTGGCTACGCGTAGACAGCGACGACCATCCGCGCGTCTACGGGTGCCTCCCGTAGGTCCCATAGCGGTAATGCCGAAACAGACCGACTCTTCGACCACGTCCAAATGCCTACAGATTCGTTGCTACAGCAGTTCCCCTCCGCAGAGATCGTGATCCTCGGCGACTTTAACGCCCATCACGCCGAATGGCTTGGTTCACGTTTAACCGATCATGCGGGGAGATCTGTTCATGATTTTGCCTTGGCATATGGTCTGACACAACTGGTTACTTCGCCTGCGCGGATTCCAGATGTGGAGGATCATGCACCTTCCCTGTTGAACCTTCTGCTGACCTCTCACCCGGACGGATATCAGATTTCCGTCGACGCCCCTTTAGGCTCCTCGGACCATTGTCTTGTCCGGAGTGTGGTGCCATTCACGCTGAAATCGCAGTTGCATTCTGCAGGCTGCCGCCGTGTTTGGCACTATAGGTCAGCCGATTGGGATGGGATGCGGTCTTTCTTTGCATCCTACCCTTGAGGGCGGGTTTGCTTCTCGCCGGACGACCCCAACGTTGTTGCGGATTCTGTCGCTGATGTGGTACTTCATGGTTGGAACTTTTTACTCCTTCCTCTGTGGTGCCCATTGGAGGCAAATCTCAGCCATGGTTTGGTCGCTCCTGTAAAATAGCATATGCTATAAGCAGGAGTGCTACCAAGCCTGGCCTGGCGCATCAGCGTCCCGGGATGTAAACACCAGCGCTCTAAAAAGAAGTATAATTCCGCCTCTACGTCCTTTAAAAGAGTCATTGCCAAGGCAAAGTCAGAGCACATAGGCAGAATTGGCGAGAAACTAGTTCGCCTTCCTTCTGGAATCCGTGCATTCTGGTCTCTCGCCAAGGCTGTCCAGGGGAATTTCTGTCAGCCATCTCTTCTATCTCTGCACAGGGAGGACGACTCACTGGCCCATACCGCAAAGGAGAAAGCCGATCTTCTAGGCTCTTTCTTTGCGTCCAACTCGACTCTCGATGACGGGGGGAGTACGCCGCCGACCATCCCGCGGTGTGAGTGATCCATGCCGAAAGCGCAGTTCACACAGCGCTCGGTTCGCAAAGCAATCCTCTCCCTGGACATCCACAAGTCGAGTGGGCCTGACGGAATCCCCCAATTGTGCTGAGGGCGTGTGCTCCAGAGTTGGCACCGGTTTTAACGCGTCTTTTCCGATACTCCTACTCCCTAGGCGTAGTCCCAAAATCATGGAAGACGGCTTTCGTCCACCCGATCCCTAAAAAAGGCGACCGCTCAGACCCGTCCAACTACCGGCCTATCGCCATCACCTCCTTGTTCTCCAAAATAATGGAGTCCATTGTAAACTGCCAGCTCATGAGGTACCTTGAGGATCACCAGCTGATTAGTGACCGCCAATACGGTTTTCGCCGTGGTCGGTCAGCTGGTGATCTTCTGGTCTACCTAACTCACAGATGGGCGGAGGTAGTAGAGTCCAAGGGCCTCCTCCATTGGCCCATTGGCCGTTAGTTTGGACATTGCGAAGGCCTTCGATCGGGTTTGGCACAAAGCGCTTCTTTCGAAGCTCCCTTCCTATGGGCTTCCCGAGAAATTGTGCGATTGGATCACCAGCTTTCTTGCAGATCGGAGCATCAAGGTCGTTGTAGACGGTGCAAGCTCCGATTGCACGCCTATTAATGCTGGTATTCCACAAGGCTGCGTGTTATCGCCAACGCTGTTTCTTCTGCATATCAATGATATGTTGCAAACCCGTAACATTCATTGCTATGCAGATGACAGCACTGGTGATGCTCTTTACACCGGCCGAGCCAATATCTCTCGGGAAAACGTCTCCGCGTGTCTGACAACGTCGTCTGAAGTCGAGTCTTTGCTGAACAGAGTCTCGGATTGGGGGCGACTAAATCTAGTCCAGTTTAACCCCCAGAAGACACAATTTTGCGCGTTAACCGCTAAAAAGAACCCCTTTGTCGTATCTCCTCAGTTTCAAGGCACTCCCCTTGTTGCCTCAGCCAGTATCGGAATCCTCGGCGTCGATATATCGAGTGACGTGCAGTTTCGTGGTCACTTGGAAGAGAAGGACAAATTGGCCTCTAAAAAACTTGGCGTGCAGCAGAGCGGGACAGTATTTCATGCCGGCACACCGCCTGCAACTTTACAAGGCGCAGGTACGGCCGCACATGGAATACTGTTCCCATCTCTGGGCTGGGGCTCCCCAGTACCAGCTCCTTCCACTTGACCGCATCCAGCGGAGAGCGGCTCGAATCGTCGACTACCGAGTGCTTTCCGATCGGCTCGATTCACTTGCACTGCGAAGAGATGTTGCATCTCTTTGCATTTTCTTTCGCATATACTATGGAGAGTGCTCTGAAGAATTGTTCGGATTAATCCCAGCCGCCAAATTTCGTGAACGCACTACGCGGCAAACGTCCCGATACCATCCACACCATCTGGATGCTTGGCGGTCCACCACTGCACGTTTCAAGAGGAGTTTTCTTCCGCGTACAACCTCTCTGTGGAATAGTTTACCACCAGCGATTTTTCCGGACCGATACGACCTGGGGACCTTCAAGAAAAGAGCGTACTCCTTTCTAAAGGGCCGGCAACGCACCTGCAATTTCCCTGGTGTTGCGGTTGATCATGGGCGGCGGTAGTCACTTAACATCAGGTGAGCCGCATGCTCGTTTGCCCCCTCTTCTATAAAAAAAGAAATAAGGTACTTAATCAATAAAAAAGTATTATATATTAATAATAAAACAAATTATTCCTAAGACCCCATCTCGTGTCATGGAATATAGATCATGAAATTAATTTGTTCAGATGCAACTTACTTAAAATACTTAAGTATAGGACGAATATATTATTATACGCATTTTTAGTAAAACATATATAAATTATCGTAATTAGGCTAAATTTTTTATATTTAAATCTGCTCATTATTCTTTTATTTTATTTTTAGGTTTCCACATCAAAGTCAATGTGGAATAAATTCGTCCATTTTTAACTCTCGCGTGCCCAGCATTTACGAACGACCCTTATTCTAATTTAAATAAATATATTTGTAATTTAAATAATATATTAATAAATTTTGTTAAATATACATATAATATGTATTTTTATATTTCACAAAGATACCTTTTAAAATATTAAAATAAAAATGTAATATTATATTAAATATGCAAATATAATATACAAAATAAATGACAAAATTTATAAATTGTTCCCGATGTAATTTACCTATTTAACAATACAATCTACTATTATCTACTGACCATTCTACCTATGTTTATTCTATGATAAAAAAAGAAACCGCGCGAACACAGAGTAGCGCACATTTTTTGTTTGAAATAGCTGTTCTACAGGATGGGCCATTTAAAGTGGAAGCATCGGGCAACCCTATATCTTTGACATTAGTTGTCAGATCGATTAATGACATACCGTGTTGGCAGTGACATTTCAGTAGAATTTTAACCATGGAGCAGTACACACCAAAGTTTATGTTTTCGAAAAACTAATCGTGCGTTTCGTAAAAAAATAAAGTGAAAATTGCTGCAGGTGTATGGGTTTTTTGCCACCGAAAACCCTCAAGTAATCGAAGAGCAGCCTTTTTAAGACCAAAAAGTTACTGTTTGTTGCGGTATTTGCGTGGATATGGTTGTCGGGCCGTATTTTTTGAAGACGATGATGGAGCTACGGTAACCATCAATGGCGAGTGTTGTCGGGCCATGATAACGGATTTTCTGATGCCAATTATTCGTGAAAATAACATGGACAATTACTGGTTCCAACAGGACGGCACCACATGCCACACAGCTCGAGCAACAATCAATTTATTGCGACCATTGTTCCCTGGTTCCATTGTTCCCCATCGAAAAATGGCGATTTTGACTGGCTACCGAAATCACCGGATTTGACACCACCAGGCTGTTTTTGTGGGGTTATTTGAAATCCAAGGTATATGCTAACAAGCCAAGGACTCTAGCTGCCCTAAAGAACACTATTCGTCAAGAAATTGCCGCCATATACGCCGAAACATTAACCAACGTTTAATGGAAAACGCCGAAAACAGGACACATTTGGTTGCCAATGCCAGAGGTGGCCATTTGCGCGATATCATTTTTAAAAAGTAATTATAACAAATCTGCTTAGATCAAAATAAAATATTTTACAAATGAACAACAAAAAAAATTATTTTTATTTTTTTTAACAAACAAATGCTTCCACTTTAAATGGCTCATATGGTAGTACGTAAGTACATATTACTTCAATGGTATAGAATGATTTCTTATATTTACGCGAACACTACACCTTGATTAAAACTACTTTTAACGATTTTAACGCGTTTTATTTATTTTATTTTTAATACCGTCTCGGGTGTTTTCCAGCATCCATGGTCACACAAAAGCAGTTTAAATGAAAAAAAATAAAACCAATTTTTTAATTTAATGTAAATATTGATGTTTGACGGTCGCTGTGTGAATTACCCAAAAAATGTTCCTCGTATGACTGCGTTGTGGAGTCGGCTTCCTCTAGCGGTGTTTCCGGTTTTTACTGATTTCAAGAAAAGATCCCACTCATTTTAAAAAGACCAACAACGCACCTGCGATTCCTCTCGTGTTGCAATTGTTCATGGTCTGCGGTAGTCACTCATAGCTGAGGCGTATATTCATCTGTTTCTTTTTATATTAAAAAATATTATTAAATCATTCATAAGCTAATTGTAACACAGAAGTTAATAAGATGCCAAGCTTTCGGCATTATAATTATGTAAATTAGAGGGAAAATTTATAACCACAGATAACGCTTATTATAACGCAAGAATGAATATCTTCACATCCGATATAACTTGTGTTCTAACATAAGATATTTCTAAATTTATAATCCAGTTTTTGTTTATCATAAAAATGAGATATCGCGGTTAGATTTTACATTACAAATTTCTTTCAGTGCAGAACAAGCTATTTGATAAACACAGAGCTCTTAAAATAAATCTGTTTAGTCTAATCCAATAAAAATGAGTAGGTATAAAAATGAATCAACGTGGTAGAAATGCGCTGGTTAGAGCACAAATGGGTCGGCTCAATATGGAAAAGACCACGCTCTTACAGAATATCAGCATAAAATAACAGCTTAATTTTTATATTTCTATGAGCTTAATGCTGTTGTGTTTCGTATACCGAGTGTAAAGAATCGGAGAGCCTTTTTACAGGAAACAAGGCATTCTATTTTAGTCCTCAGGGACCACAACGCATCTGTATTTTAATTCTTATCATCAGTTTACTGTGTGCTTGTTTGTCACCCTTATACAATAAAAACAATAAGCATCTATCAACTCTATGCATCATTAGTATCATTAGTATTTAAGACGAGGCATGAGCCTAAACGCAAGTTTTATAATGCCTCAAAGTATATGATCCACTGCAGTAAACAAACCCAGAAAAATATATGATATTGTCCAGGATATATGCTAGTTGGATAGTGTGTTGAAAACATGATACCACTAATTTAATACGATAGAAAAAAATCACAAACATACCTCTAAAAATTTCTTTTAACTAGTAAAAACCATACTAGTATACATGCAATCATTCTGATTTTTTGTCAGATTTTTATACATTCAACATATTAACGTTATAGTGTTTTAATTTTTTAGTCCAACTAATAGTTTTTTTATAAAATCGCATATTCTTATTTCTGAAATAATACGTACGGATGTTTGCGTAAACGCCTGTGCAGTCACTGCCGGCCGAGGCCTGGTGCTGTAGAGACGTGTCGCTCTTTTTGCCGCAGTATTTACGTAAAGATTTTTTAGGACGCCTTTACAAAATTGATATAGGTATAGAATCGAACTATTACATTGACATGAGTCACGCACACAAGTGTACGCACAGTTGGCTGCGGGAATCGAATTTGTTTTTGATTTCTTACACCTCAAAAATATACTTAGATATATAGAGTAATTAGACTTAGTTACGAAATACCAATACCTACTCTAGAGACTGCTTTGCACTGGGAGCCCTCTGCTGGCAATGAGAAGTTAGCTGTGGACTTTGGACTGGTTTTGTCAGTTATGATAAGACCTTACCTCCGGACTTGGTGGAGTGACCTGAAAGTGAACTTCAGTAACTAAAACTGGAACACCTGGACTAGTAGAACTAGGTGTGCCGAGTTTGGGCTCGTTTTGTTAGGTATGATGAGTCCTTACCTCCGGACTCGACGGAGTGACCTGAAGGTGTACTTTGGTAATCGTTATTGGAACTGGTCGCCGAGTACTACTAGGTGTGCCGAGTTAGGGCTCGTTTTGTTAGGTATGATGAGTCCTTACCGACGGACATGACGGAGTCACCAGAAGGTGTACTTTGGTAATCGCTATTGGAACTGGTCGCCGAGTAGTAGTCTATTTGTGCCGTGCTTGGGCTATGTGTGCCGAGTTGGACAACGAGCCCAAACTCGGCACACCTAGTATTACTCGGGGACCAGTTCCAATAGCTATTACCAAAGTAGACCTTCAGGTCACTCCTTAAAGTCTGGAGGTAAGGACTCATCGTATCTAACAAAACGAGCCCAAACACGGCACACCTAGTAGTACTCGGCAACCAGTTCAAATAGCGATTACCAAAGTACACCTTCAGGTGACTCCGTCAAGTCCGGAGGTAAGGACTCATCATACCTAACAAAACGAGCCCAAACTCGGCACACCTAGTAGTATTCGGCGACCAGTTCCAGTGCCGATTACCAAAGTACACCTTCAGGTCACTCCGTCAAGTCCGGAGGTAAGGGCTCGTCATAGCTAACAAAACGAGCCCAAACTCGGCACACCTAGTATTACTCGGCGACCTGTTCCAATACCGATTACCAAAGTACACCTTCAGGTCACTCCGTCAAGTCCGGAGGTAAGGGCTCGTCATACCTAATAAAACGAGCCCAAACTAGGCACACCTAGTAGTACTTAGGTACCAGTTCCAATACCGATTACCAAAGTACACCTTCAGGTCACTCCGTCAAGTCCGGAGGTAAGGACTCATCATACCTAACAAAACGAGCCCAACCTCGGCACACCTAGTAGTACTCAGCGACCTGTTCCAATGCCGATTGCCAAAGTACACCTTCAGGTCACTCCATCAAGTCCGGAGGTAAGGGCTCGTCATACCTAACAAAACGAGACCAAACTCGGCACACTTAGTAGTACTCGGCGACCTGTACCAATACCGATTACCAAAGTACACCTTCAGGTCACTCCATCAAGTCAAAATAAATACGAATTTTCTAATGGTTTTATTTGAAATTATTCTTTTTCTCTTATTTTAGCTATTTTGCCAACGAAACTTGGTTTTTTTTAGAATTTGTGCGTTGGCGTTTTAAATGTTTATGTATGTAAATAATAAATAATAATCTAAGTACCTGCTCATATCATAAAACTGACTTTAAAAAATATTGATAATTAAAATGTAGTATGATGTCCATACTACCGATATTGTAAACAGTTTTGATATTAGTGAGTAGGTACTCAAAATATTATTACTATAATACCTAGTAGTGTTGAGAACAGTAGACCTCACGGAAAAGTTTTTGTTTGGAGGTGAATTGTCTGCTTGCTTTGCGCAACTGTGTTCACGCGGCGCTCTCCGACAGCCGGTTGCGCTCCGCCCACTGCGGGATGCGCGGGTGAAAAACGAATTTGAAATCGTGCTAAGACCTCGTCTTAAGAAACCTGCTTCTTCTTTAATAAATCTGGGGGCACGGCAGCGCCCCGCCAAGTCGAGCAAAAACGCGACACGACCGTACCATCCTTTTCTCGAAGCAGTTCAGGCCATATTCGACCCCCTTTAACTTCGTTGTGGATAAAACTAGAAGCCTGAATTTCAGTAACCAAGCAGGCATTGTATAAACACATTATATTTTAAATTTCATTCAATTTGAATCAGTAGTAAGTTAAGGTGGTATAGTAAATCAGCTCAAATTCTAATTTCGTCCCCACTTGCCCGCGCGTCGTATGCTATGTACCAACATGTTTGTAATCACTAATACTGTAAGTAGAAAGGTCGTTAGACAATTATTTCATTAGGTTTATCATATTTATGCCTGTTTCTTAACGCCAAGCCAGTCTCTTCTTATTTTTATTACGGTTATTTTCCATTTTAATTTTACGTCGTCCTGTTGCGTAATATATATTCTAATAGTAAGCGACACAACCTCCCCCTTCAAAGGCCGAAGCGAAGTGACCGGGCGGTAGGAATCACGCTTCAAGAGGCCGATAGTTTAGGTAATTTCTTTTTACAGTGAAAATAATGGTATTTTAAAAAAAGTGAATAACATAAGCACTGCTTTATAGTTAGTTCAGTTAGTATGCAAAGTTTCATGATCTTATTTAAAGTATTTTATGAATAACAGCGGCTTATTGTTTATTTTGGAGGTAACTTTGGATTTTTTTTTCTATCGAGAAAATTTTACGAAATCGTGTTTTCGTCTAACATAATCCTTAACATTAATCCTCAACTTTACCATATATTTATTTCAAAATTAATGCTGCAATATTTTCGACATAACGAAGGATCTTGCTAAGCCATTTGAGATTATATTCAAACTTAGAACACAATTAATGCTTAGTGTATAAACCAAGGAAAATTATTTCTTATATTTACGCGAACACTACACGGGGGATCCCGTGACCATGGGTGCTGGAAAGCACCCGAAACGTCGGGAATTAAAAATAAAAATAATTCAAATTCAAATTAAACGCGATAAAATCCGTAAAAGTAGTTTTAATCACACCAAGGAAAAACTAAAATATTTTGCAATTTCGTCCAGTTTTCTAGATACACCAACTGCATGAATAACTTTGTAATTCCACATAAATATATAGGATTACAAAGTTACATTTGCAATGAATGAATCTGTATATGTATAATATAGTGGAATAATAGGTTTAGATAGGTACTTCGTGGTATTCAAGAAGGAAAAGGTACCGGAAAAAAAAGTAGGACTATCTACAAAAAGAAATGGGATGCCATCATAAACATAACTTGTAAAAAAAACCAAGTCTCGCAACTCAGTTCTTCTATCGTAAAAAGTTGTGAGATCCATGTAATACTAAGTCGGTTAATTTATTGAGTCCCTACCTAAGGGGCCTTCTGTCTAATTAGCTAACCAAACAGCATTTTATAGCGACCATATCAATATTAAAAATGTTTTATGTTTTAAATAAATAAATTGACTTGGCAATCGCACTAAACAATCTAATTTAATATAATATGCAAATACTTGTGAGATACATTGCTTTCATTAAAAAGCAAATACAAAACTGCCCTTCTAGCCAACTGGAACTGTAAAATGCTAATTAAATAGCGTTTACTCAACATTTTACAAACAGCAGAAGAAAAATGAAAACGACCACACTACAGCGGCTTCCTTCAAAGATTCATTATTTACACCGAACTGTAAAATTTAGCCCTGTGTCATGAAGGCATTTTGCACCAACTAATACGTTTCCTGTACTGAGATCTTTTTTCTTTTTAAATTTTTGAATCTCTATATCATCGGGAAGTTAGTTCATAATCGATTGAAATATTTGAACCGAACAAACAAATGTACAGACAAAGCAGTGATTGTATATTGCATTATTATCCAGTTTTAAGCTATTTTTAAAACTTCAAGTCTCCACCTCATCGGGAGGTTAGTTTAGAATCAATTTATACCGAACAGTCAAAATGAGAGTTATTAAAAATAAGGTGATAAAATTGTTGGGTACTAGGTGCTTTGATATGTTATCATTTTTTATGAAAGTAGAAACAAAACAACTTTAATGACGTTACGTTTAAAAATTTACAAAAAGAATAATTTAGCTTCATGCAACACACACGTAGATAAAGTAATATAAAAATGTGTAAATATGTGTAAATTATGAATAGGAAATCCTTGCTAAACTCAATCTTGAGGACTCACTTATCACAAATGGCGGGTGTAAGAGTATTTCCTAACCCATATCGTCCCATGGTTGTTGTAAAAAGCAACAGAAGGGAAACTGAAACTGTTGTGGAGAGTTTTTGAACTGTTATTTACTGCTTACAGATGGACACTTTCAACTATTCTCCTATGTGAGATGATTATCCTCACCTCTCCATGATATGTACATTTGTAATCTGTCAGAACGGAAATCAAATCCATAGATCCAACCGGATTATTGATTATGACTGTTAACGGGAAACAGCATATAATACCGACCTATAAATATTCGAGTATGCTAGCATATTATATATATGCTAATTCACCGTGTAATGGCAGCGTGAGCTTCCATTACCAATATCATAATAGGTACTTTATGTATCTTGACGCATTACTTTACTAGAATCAGTCGAACTGAACACCGGCCTGGCATGGTGTGCGCGATGTGAACGGTAGCGCACTGCTCCATACGACCAAGAACCAACGTATCGGGTGCGTTGAAGAAAAAAGGTAAAGTTTGTAAGAGTATTATATTTTATCTATTTAAATTATGTTTGTAAAGCATTCATATTAAAAACTTACCAATCATGAATTTTTAATGACATGTATATGTTTATTCATGTCATTATATTACTTAAAACTATATTGCACAAAACAACTTATAAACTCTACTTCAAAGGTGTTTCTTAACACTTAGTTCCTATGCGGTAATTCAATTACTGTTACTGCCATTAAAAATTAGCACAGTTCGATGACGACGACGAATATAAAACTAAATTGACAAATCATGATCGCATGACATTTTGTTCATTTAGTTCCAGTAAGGACATTCAAAGAGATTTTAGCAATTAATATTCTTGAAAATTAAATATTAACACGTATTATTGTATTTATATTTTATTTATATATAGTTATAAGAGCCGTGGTAGCTCAAATGGTTAACGCTCGCTGTAAATATAACAGAATGCGAGTAACCCGGGTTCGATCCCCGCCATGCTGCAGTTATATTAGTAGTATAGTTGTAGCACGAATGAGTCGGCTCGACCGGGAAAGAACTACGCTCTCACAGAATACCAGCGTGAAATAGTAGCTTAATGCTGTTGTGTTTCGTATGGTGAGCGTAAAGAACTGGAGACCTTTTTTACTGGAAACGAGGCATTCCATCTTAGTCCGCACGGGTGACAACGAATTTGCATTTTGATTTGTAATCGAGGATAGATGTAGATGTCTATGGGCCGCAGCAACCACTTACCATCAGGTGGACTGTGTGCTCGTTTGTACCCTATCCTATAAAAAAATACATTATGGGATTGGTGAAGCATTATTGTTGTAAACATTTGGACGCAGTATTGCAGACCTGGGTGAGATTCCTGCACATAACAATAGTTGCTTGTTACTGCTGGGTTTTCCATGGTAAGAGTTGTGGAACTGAAGATCCTTTTTACTAGAAGCGAGGCATTCCATCTTAGTCCTCGTTTTATTCTATGAATATTAGCTATTTTCTATGAAAAAGTGTAAGCTGTTTCCACGATACGGGCAAAATTCTAGTGTAGGGACATGGTTTATAAAGAAGAAAAGGACTTCAAATTCAAAATAGAAAGGGCATACGCCTAGAATTAAAGGCTACGATAAATAAATTTAGCAAGTGTATGGTAAAATGCTGAGCGTTGCTGTGTGAACTATACTATGATGAGAATTCATAGTTTAATATTCAAGGAGCTAGCGTAATTGAGGTGGTACGCTGTTGCTACAGTCAAGACGCGAATTGCAAGCAAAAAGAGAAGCAAAGAAATCCGCTTTCTCCTTAGCCGCATGCGTCAGTAAGCCATCTGATTTTGCTAGCGGAGGCAGTGTAGACCGGCAGAAGTTTGTCTTAACCGCTATGGCGAGACCAAAAAGCTCTACAGGCAGATGGTTTAACAGAAAGTTTTGCACCGACAATGTGTTTAATTCGATCGAAGCTGGCTTGCCGTAATGCCTTTTTGCAGGACTTGGCAGCTTGGTTAAATAAAAGCTATCTTTTTATAGCCACAATCCGGAGCCTTGCGGTGTCGAACATCGACCCAGGATAAGTACGCAATGTGGTTGTGCTTTTCAGTACGAGCGCACTCGGCATTGTACCATGGGCGAGCTTTACCAACAATGGGCACGTCAACAAAGGGAATAGGGTATGAAATAATTCACCGCTTGAGCAGACCTGCTACCAAGGATAAGATGCAAAGAAATTTCGCATCTCATCCTAATCTGCTGACTTGTATCGCCACATTCACCGTATACCTTGGAAATCGTAGTTAGGTGGGGAATATACTTACACAGATTTCTCCAGACAGTGGTCAGAAGTTTCCAAGAGTAAGTAGTAACCTGAACAGCGTACTTGTCCGGATCAGTCGTCCGCAGAAGGTCGAGGCAGTTGGCTCTGTGCTTATTCACATCGGGTACCTTAGTCGCTTGTTGTAACAGCTGCTAGAGCTCCAACGACAAGGAAAAAATCCACGACTCTCTCCCGGCGTGGTCGATCTTCTGGTATGGGAACAGCCAATCCTGATGACAGGCATGAAAGTCTCCCAGATAAACCAACTACACAGCAAGATACCGATTCAGAGCCACATAAGAGGCTTCACTGAAGTGTTCAAATAGCCTAGTTGTTTCCCGGTCACCGCTGTGCGATCGGTAGACACAAGAATAAATTATTTTATCCATTCCTGTGTCTATCAAAACCCAGATCATGGAGAAGTTGGGTTCAAGGTGACAGATACGTTTAGAGTAGGTGTCATTGTGGACACACACAGGCTCCAGCGTGCTAGTAGAAATTATGATCCAATGTATACCCAGGATAGCTAAGGTACGCCGCCTCTAGAGGACATCTGATCTGCATCTCAGTCAAGAAGAGTAAGTTCGGCTTGTCAGTCTCAATGTGGTAGTGGACTGCATTGATATTTTAATGCAGACCTCTGTAATGACTTATTATTCTTCTTTTTCTTTTTAAGTGGAAAGTGGAGTGGTGTGGCTCGAACCCCCTGTAAATCGCCACCAGGCCCTCTTCTGCGGTCGCCAACTGGTATGGTGGAGTCATCCCAGGATTTTTCGTAAGATGGCGGGGCAGTCTTTCATGAGTGACTGGCTCATTAATTGGGCCTCAATCTATCAACGGTCGGCTAAGATACCAGCCGCGCTGCAACCGGTTCTTAAGTGCAACGCAATCAAGACCCATTCTCCCAAAGAAATTGGTTTCACCTAACATCATAACGGAACACGACTTGGTTGCAATTCATTTGGCGGTATGTCTTTGCCAGGTGGGTTTTTTTAACTAACCCTCGGCAGGGCCGCTCACTAGTAGAGAACCAACCTACCACCGGTATAACCTACACCAATTTAGTAGTATCGTCAACAGCCACTCCTAGCATTCTTTAAAAAAATAATATTTATCTGAACAGTTTAAAATACTTTTAGTGAAGGAAGGACAATACTTTCATAGAATACCGCACAATGCTACTTATTTTAGTGCAGAAGTGACGATAACTTGCAATGTTCGTTTGTTCGGGTCAAATCTTGCAACTGAATTTTAAAGCTATCTTCAACCGTCAAATATTACACACATGTTTTGTTTGGATAACAATGCATGGTTAGCTAAATGAAGTCATACTAAATACAATGATGTGTGTATCTTAGGAAAGGGTTTGTTGAGAAGAATACGAAAATAAAATGACGTCACTCTAAATTCAATATGGTGGACACCCAAAGAGAGCGTACTATGTTTTTATGCACTCCCATGATATGGATATCATATAAAACGGTTCGTTGAGAAGAATGTAAAATGACGTCCTTATTCAGTTCTTCGAGGAGATGGTGTATTACTACCCGACTAAACAGTAAGACTTAGCGGAGTCGCGTCTTAACTAATATCGGCCTACACCCTGGACAAATTCTAGCTGTGGTGCAAAAATTTCAAAATGGCGGAAAGCAAGATGCCCGCCATACCATTTTGAAGGAGTTATAACTCGGCAAAGGTTAGAGATAGTTTGTTGGTGCTCGAACAAATGTTGTAGGGAAGTACAATAGTCAACTGCTGGCGATAAAAAAATAGATTGTGTATCTAAGATGGCGATCAAAACCAACAATGACGCACAGGCTTGAAAACATGTGCAGCAAAAACTAAAATATATATTAATAGCAAAAACACATTTTTAAAAACAAGCTTTTATTGAATTGCTCTAAAAAGAACAAAATAAATATTAAATTAAATCAAACCCATTAATTTATTGAAGAATTCGAAACAAAAATCGTAATCATAACGTCTTGCTGCCCGTCCTTGATCTGACGATCACGAATTCTGCTTTTAATAGTCGGATGTCTGGAGTGGAGTTTTCTGGTATTTCCAGCTATAGACTACAGAGTCATTTGATCGTAAGGGTGCCTGTAGACAATTTTAATAGCTAAAGATGGGTTTTGAGATCTTACTACGCTATATTTTTTTCAATAAGAATATTTAAAGTTTACACCACTATAACGAGAGTGAAATCATCTAATCAGTATTATTTATCTCATTAAATAACGATAAAAATCGCCTCTTTGAAGAAAATTATTAACGTTTGAGACAGTAAAATAGTTGAACCGTTGACCCAGATTATCTTTTTTTCTGCGACAAATGTTTACGACTAGTGGCTATCTGTCTTTTGTTATTTTTGTGATCCACCTACTTTATATTATGCAATCAGTATTTACAATGTACAATATAATTAAAAGATATTCTAAATTTGATAGATAACTACTAGAAATATTTCAAGCAAATTATTTTATGACTCGTTTCATTAAAGTCATCACTATCATCACAAGATGTAAAGAGTCCTCTGCTGAATATAGGCTCCCACTATAGATTGCTTCGTAAGATGATATTTGCTGTAGTTGCCATGCTCAACAGCCGAATTGGCATCCGCAGTTTTTCAATATTTTGAATTGTTACCACGTAGCTGCTGCCCTCTTACACCTGAATGATGTAAAGTACTTGGTATTCTTACAAAAAGATCTATTATTCAAAACATGTACTTTCAAGTGGGAAAAAGTATTTTAAGATATGTGAATAACTATAAGGAATTTTAATATATTATTCTGTGGTAGACGCTACACCAGGAATGAGTCGCCTGCAACGAGGAAAGTCCACGCTCAAACAGAACATCCAAATTTTAACAGAGAAGATGGATGGGTGTTGCCATCTGCTTGGGATCCTATAATTACAAAATTAAAGCTAAACCCAAGCATACCACTGCAAGATTTCAAGATAGTGTAAGCTCGTTCTGCGTAGAACGGACCAAAAATTTATATTCAAAAACTGAAGGTAGCCGGACTCCCCCATGACCATGGGCGCCGTAAAGCATTCGAAATGTCGGGAGTTAAGAATAAGTTAATTAAACACGATAAAATCCGTATATATAGTTTTATTCAAAACTACAGTTGGAAACCCGCTTGGCATGAGAGCCAACCACGCAAAATATCTCGACTATGAGGCAATCTCTGGGAAAGACAGGTACAGCAATGGACTTTTGCTAGATAATAATGTGTATATAACCTATACACGTTTACAAATATTATTGATTTTCTTTATCAATCATGGAGTACGTAGGTAACTCAATAAGTTTTGAGATGCTCGAAATTTAAAAATGGAACGCACCCGTGTTATATGTTTCTAAAAAGCAAATTTATTTAAAAATAGAACTCCGTAAGCCAATTGCCCAATATTAAAAAAAAAAAAACAAAGTTCTATTAATTTTTCTGCAACGTTTCCCACACTTTTCGTTTAAAACGATGGATCTTAACCGTGAACATTTGCGCGCTATGATCTATTATGATTTTAAATTTTGTTTAACCGAATAATTAAGTTTACAACGGTTACAATCGGCATTAGGAGACTCCATCACGCGCAATAATTTTTAGGTGGTTTGCTGAATTCAAAAGGGGTAAAATTAACGTTAAAGATGACCAAAGAACCAGTGCCCTGCTAACAGCAGTAAAGCCAGAAAATGTGTGAACTACCAAAATGTTGGTGCGAGAAGACCCACGAATCACATATACGGACATCGAAAGGATTGGAGGCATTAGTTCGGGAAGCATTCATACATACCATCCTACATCAACATCTTGGAGTGAGGAAGTTTTGTTGTCGATGGATCCCTCGGTTGCTCTCCGAAAGCGAAAAACAGACTCGTGTGGATTGGTGCCATGAAATGCGTCTACGTTTTAAAAATGGGGCATCCAGGCGTGTTTCAGAAATCGTTACTGGTGATGAGACATGGATCTATCGATGTTATCCGGAAAATAAAAGGCAATCATCGGTATGGGTCTACTCAGAAGGACAGTTACCGACAAAACTGCAAAGTCCTCGCAACGTCGGCAAAAAAGCGGACATTTGTCGACGTCAATGATAGAAAATTGTAGGTCAATACTGAATGGTGTACTACAGTTGCATTACCCCAAAGCTTTTGAGCTGAGCGGGAAAGAAGACCAAAGACCGGGCTTCGGGGAATCTTGCTGCATCACTATAACGCCTCTTCACATACCTTCCCTTATAACAAAAGCATTTACTGAGGAATCTGGTGTTGAAACTCTAAGTCACCCACCGTACAGCCCTGACTTAGCTAGCTCCTTGTGATTTCTTTTTGTTCCCAAGAGTCAAAGGAAAAATAAAAGGCAAGTTTTTTTTAAAGCGCCGAAGAAGCCGTGGCTGCCCACCAAGAAGCGATTTCCGACCTGTCAGATCCAGACTGGCTAAAGTGTTTTCAGAGTTGGTTTAGGCGAATGGAACTTTGTATAGAGCACGATGGAGAATATTTTGAAAAGATGTAAAATAAATATTAATAGTATCCAGAATATTTTTTGTATGAGTGTGTGTGTGAGTGTCCTACGTACAATAATTGAGCATTAAAATTGCATAAAATTTACGGCTCTAATTCAAATAATAGAATTAAAGTTGGTAAGAATTACTTCGCACACATCCACCCAAAAAACAAAATTTTATACACAAAATTACCTAGTTTGAAGAGCACCTCCCGCCTTCACTCAATTGCGTGCACTAATCCCGTCACCTCTAATCCCAGCACCACTACTCCCAACACCAATATACTAGGAAAGACACACCATCGATGATAATACGACACGTGTTTCGCTTCTACAGGAGGCATCCTCAGATGATATAGACTCTGCGGTGGCTGACCGATAACTGAGCGGCGAGTTTTTTTTTGTGCCCGAAACAAATATGGGCAAGCCTTCGGAAAGCGGGGGAGGGAGGCGGTGAATGCTCATAGCATACCACGCAGCCAGCTGCGTGGTTATGTGGAGACTTTTACCCACTAAACACCGCCTTTATGGATTGGCTTACCGATCTGACGAGAGATCTCTAAGCCGTATACGGACGCGACCCTCCTTGGCATAAAGGAGGGCGCAATAGCGGCGAGTAGAAACATCTGCTATTTATACAAATCGCTGACGCAAACGCTCCCCACAATAGCGAGCGACCTCGCTGTAGGATAAAACTTGCGAGCAATAACCACTGGACGTTTGCTGAAAATAATAAAATTAAAAAATAAACCGCCGCGAAAAGTTTTATCCCTTATGATCGAAAGATAAAAAAATTATATTTTAACATATTTAATATAATTACGATGACTGTAAAAAATACATAATATATAAATATAAAAACTAGCCGTCTATCCTGGCTTCGCACGGGTGATTTCTGGATCTCGACAACAGCGCCACCTACCGGGTACAAATGTGTATCTAAAGCATTTAGAGACCCATTCAAACACACAAAAAGTTTAAACAAAATCGTTCCAGCCGTTTTTAAGTTTTAGCAAAACTAACGGACAGCAATAAATTGATTTTTATATATAGAGAGATAATATAATTATTATAAGAACAGTGAACCGTTAATACGAGAAGAATAAACAATGTAGCAGTGAACGGTGAGTTTATATTTATCACAAACTTCACTACAAATTTATAATAATATCTACTTAATTAAAAAAAATAAAAACAAAAAACTACTACGTCGACAGTGTTTCAATTGCAGTGCAACGTATTCGACGCAATTTCATGTAGATGTCTACTCGTAATAGTGCACACATCACTCGTGTACACTTTGAGTAATTGTCATACACAAAATTATTTGTTTAGGCCATTTTTGATTAGACGATATACTAGCGATGCGATGCAAAATACATTCGGCATACTGAGCCAATATCGAGGTTGATACGAGAAATTGTTGTGCAGAAATAGTCTGTAACTATTTAATTATAAATATGGATGCATAGAATCGCAATTATACATGGATAATAAAACATCACAGACCCATGTTCACTTAACGACAATGTTGTTATAAATATTAAAAATTCGAGTCGCATGAATGGATAAGGCCGACATATCAAGAGGTGTACTTTACTGTACTGTATCGACAACAGTAAGGACTTTACAAGGCAAATGTATCACCAAACCAGTGCTAACTAAAAACGGCCTTAGTGAGCTGTCAATGTAAACAATGGTATGAATATATAAAAAAGGATGTAAAACGCTTTACGCACGTCACGTCAGTAGTCAGTAGATATTTTTCCATCGGCGATAACGCGAGCTGACATGAGAACGGATCGTGTTTGCGAAGTTATCTTGCTGCCGTGGCTGACGTGGGCATGTGACCTTTTTGTTTTCAATTTACCCCTTATAATCAGAAAATTAGGCCTGAACATTTTGTTACGTTTATGTTGCCACGCGAATGTTTTTGGAAAAAAGCATTGCAACCACAGAAATTGTAATAATAAGACAATAGAGGTCGCATAGACGCGTAACCTCGTCGCCACTTATATGGGTTGACGAACATAATTCACCATTTCGTGATTTAGTCGATTTTGGAAGTAATCGAGCGCTAATTCATTTTTATTGTCTTATTATTACGATTTTTGTGATTGCAACGCATCCTGGGCTCCGTGAATTTCTATAATAATTGGTGGACACGCGAAAACTTAGGGTTCAGCAAGATAGCGGCGTACGCTAAGTTAACTTTCTAGGTTTCTACAATTTTTAACTATTAAAATGAATGGGTACGACATATCCCACCGTTAAGTCACGTAAAATTCATGTGATTTCATTCATTTTTATGGATTGCTATTGGCGTTAACATTGTGTAGCTCGACAGACCAGTTTGAGTACTTCAGTTTTCTTTGTAAATTTAATCAAAAGTATTCAGTACTAGGGACGATGCAGATGCAAAGGTAAAACCTTTTGCTAGCATCATAAACGGAGCAGATTTAAAGTCTAAAGTCAAAACTATCTTTATTTCAACAAAAGATTCAATCAAATGGTGTGACATTGTGCAGATGTAAATGAATCAGCTCATCGAATCTATTCAGAATTGATTGTATATTAAAAGAAAAAGAAAAAAAATTCAAATTCAGATTTTTATTGTTTACAAACCTTGTTTGCGTTGAGCAACATATAATGCCAAAAAATAGTGTAAATTGGCCCACGGGTTAGGGAGGAGATAGATATCAAAGAATCGTTTTCTTGCGCCATGGGAGCGTCGCTCGCATCGCTCGTTCCGCTCCAAATATGTTAAAATACCAATGAATTTAAAAAGTAGATTTGTTGCATTAGGGAAGTACTTAGGTATAATCTAATATGTTAAGAATATGCGTAAGTATATTTTAAAAAACGTCTTAAATTATAAGCAGATATTGTAATAACTAATAACAGATAAAAACAAAAAAACGGTTCCATTTAATAAATAAACACATTCGCAGCAAAACCACTACGATAACTACATACTGCTACTGTGTATAATAATTTTAGCATTTTTATAGACTATAATATAATGTCGCTTAGCAGTAGCTTTAAAGGAACACGGTGACTTTTTATACCAATTAATAAAAATAATTGCTATAGGGTACAGCGTTTTATGAGTTACAAATTGTAAGTAGCAAGTATAGTAAGTATAGTATACATATCGTAACCTAGTATGTACAAACCAGTCAACTTTCAAGGAGCGAGAAAAAACTCTTTTACTTCTAAAAATAACATATTCATTTGATAACTATACTAATTCATATATATATATATAAAAAAAAAAAAAATAATGCAAGAAGAGGTAAACGAGCATAAGGCTCATCTGATGTTAAGTATCACCGTCCCCAATGAACCACTAGGAATTGAAGGGGCGTTGCGAGCCTTTTAGAAAAGAGTATGCTCTCGACAGAATATTTCTTTAAAATCAAGTAACAACCATTGAAGTACATAATATGTGCTAGGTACCACACATCGCTTCGGTAAAAACCGACTTCGAAAATAATGCAACAAAACATTAAACCTAGGAAATTCAGTTTAAAAAATCCTTTGGCACTTTTGTAGTAGATATCTACTTTATATTTTTCAAATCCTACGTACTCCAGATTCCTGCAAAATACAAAAAGACATTCCTCGCTCATGATTTCCGACTCGCTGGGAAAGTGTTTCGCTGATACAGGGACGCGCCAAAAAAGAAAGTTCTCTAAATAGTATTATGTTTAGGTTTTTTAGTTATTTAGGAGGAAGGTATATTGCTAAGGGCTAATGTTCTTAATTTTTAAGTTCTTGACGCCTGAAATAAAGTCGTTGTATTGTATAAACTATTAATGTAACGAATTTTATTTTCCCTCCTTACTCAGGTATTTACAAGTCAAATAAAAGTAAGCCCCGTCACCGACAGAATATCAGCGCGGTGGTTATACAACTGCAGCGTAATACTGAGTCGGATGCTTATCAGTTCCTGCAACGACTATGTTTAGTAATATAAATATGTACTTATTCAGCATTTTGAAACGTAAAATAAAGTTTTTATTTAACTTTCCGCTTTAAAAAATTGATAATTTTCTAAAAAAGGAAAGTATGAAGTGTGTGTTTGTATTTGTGTGTGTATGTAAATAAAATTTTACCATACGATATCTTTAGAACGGCGTTTGAAAGTGTTCAATGAGACTTTGAGCTGATTAAATTTTCAAGTCAATCGGCGCACCGTTTCAAATATTTTCAATAAATAAAGAACAAAAAACGAAAAAAGCATTGATTTTCCAGCGTTGCACTCGAAAATTATCAGGAAGTTCCAGAGATGGCCTGCATGATCAACCTTTTTCAGATATTTTTCTTACTTTTCCTATCTACGTGATAATTTACGCAAAAACACTTGAAAGATTGCAGAGACAGTTCACGCTATTGCCCCGTGCACAGTTATTAAAAAGGATTTTATAATACAGATATTAAGGATTACTGTTATATATTACTTTTATTATTTTATAGAGGTTGCATTAAGCCTATCTATATTGACGTTTATTGAGTTTTTTATAACTTTGTATAAAATTGATATAAAAATATAGCAGTTGTGTAAGAATAATTAATCTTGACATAGAAACAAAATGTCATTTGACGCCTTTATATTTGTATGTCGACTAGCTAGCGTTTTTGAAATGGTAGCGCTTACAAAACGACCGCCAATGACCAGGTTACAATGGTGTAGGAGGGTACCATGGCCCTGGGCTAAAATTTTAGAGAGCGGCATCCTAATAAATAGAAAAGTCAGCTCCCCGTCTATCTTTTTAATTGTTGCGCGTTTATATTTACACTCCAATAACCGAATGTTATAGTGAACTCTCAGGGATAACTGAGGTGGAGTCTGGGCGCAGTCAAAACATCAAATATGTGCAGCAAAACAGACGCGAGTGCACCGCGCACCTGCGTCCTCCTTTAACACCTAGCCTATGGACCAATAAGTAATTTTTAGCATTTGTATAACGATTTGTAACTCACCTGAACATCGATTTGCCTAGATAGTTCATTACAGTTACCGTTACATCCAGTATTTGCCATAGTTGCCACGCCTGGCAACCACAGTATTTCTTGAGTATAAAGATGCTGCTGCCCATCTCCTGATTTGCTTCCCTCTGTCGCCTCTTACAACACTCACGGGATGATATGGGATAGTGGAAATTCTTACACCGCCACTACACGTTTTACGGATACGATATAGTCATTATGGCAGAATCGTTCGAGAACCTCAGCACTACCTATCAATGATTAAAACTACTTTTACGGATTTTCTCGCGTTTATTTTTACTTTTTATTTACTCTTATTTTTAATTCCCGACGTTTCGGGCGCTTTCCAGCACCCATGGTCACGGGGGACTGAGATGACTGACGTCCCGATGTCATTGTTAAACCCGGAGTACCTTCAGCTTTTTTAATTATTGTTTGCGGTCCGATCTATGCAAAATGAACTGACTATATCCTGAGGTCTTGCAGTGGTATGCTTGGGTTTAGTTTTAATTTTATTGATTATAGGATCCCAAGCAGGTGGTAGTACCCAGCCTCCTTCTCTATTGAAATTAGGATGTTTTTTAATTTCAATAGCCTCACGTATCATCCTTGGTAGGAATCGGTGTTCTTTCGCGAGATTTGTGGTCTATCAAATCTGATGTAATGGTTGGGTCCGTCTAGGATATGATCACAAACTGCAGACTTCCCAGGAACGTTGATGCTTCACATCAGCTATATGTTCTTTTACGCGGGTCCTAATTGATCTTTTTGTTTGTCCTATATAAGAGAGACCACATTCACAATCAAGCTTGTACACTCCTGCATCTTGTAGAGGAATATGACACTTGACGGATGGTAGGAACTGACTAATCTTCTTCGGCGGCTTGTAGAATGTTCTAATAGAAGCTCGCTTCAAGATATAGCCAATCTTGTCTGTGACACCTCTGACATATGGTAGTATAGCAGGCACACGCTCGACTGTGACCGGCTTAACTCGGTCACTGTGACGTAGGCGCGGGACCCGAAGCTTGTTGTCGTGCAGAACTTGCTTGACGTGCTGAAGCTCGGCGGCCAGGTGTTTGCTGTCACAGATCCCTCGTGCTCTCTGTAACAAAGATTTACCCACGGTAGCTAACTGTGAAGGATGGTGGTGAGATTCACCGTTTAAATATCGGTTTGTATGGGTCCTTTTCCTATGCACAGTGTAGGAAAAGGACCCATACAAACCGTAAAAGTAGTGTTCCTGATAGTGTTCGCGTAAATATAAGAAATCACTACCTATCAACTTCGACCGAAGTGTCAATTGATGAATGCAACTTGTCGACAATTTCGACTGTAGTGCAACTACCGGCATAGGTGTAATATGGGCGTTACTCACGACCATTGTTTTGTCTATGTACAATTTACCGCAGAGTATGTATGTATATCTATGGTACTAAACTACTATAGCTAATGGATTTCAAGACTATGAGTTTTTGGGATCTTATTTAGACATGTCAAGTCCGCCTACACGTAGTGGGAAAGCGCGGCGGATTTTTCTCTACCCCAAGGACATCTCAATATTTGTGTTAAAGTGCCGAGTAGTGGCGGCGTTAAAGTTACAGCCTATATACGTCCCACTGCTGGACACAGGCCTCCCCTAATTTCCGAGAGGGATTTAGGGCAAGGAAGTGGCCGCCGCGCTGCCCCAGTCGTGTTGGCGAACTTCACATGTCTTCGTTATATTTTCTATCTCAGACATGCAGGTAAATCAGCACCTAAAATTGCATTAAACAATTTCATTGTTGCCAACGGAGATCGAACCCGGGTTGCTCGCGTAATGTGACATTACAGCGAGCTCTAACCATCTAAGCTACCACAGCTTATAGTGGTGGCGTAAGAGAATACAATTCCTTGTATCTTCCTGTTGATGTCGTAAGAGGCGACAGAGGAATATGAAAAAGGAAATGGGCAGCAGCAACTTCCTGATAACAAAGCAAAATAATAAAAAAAACTGCGGTTGACAACGCGTTCGCCAAGCGTGGTAACTATGGCAAATATTCCTCAAGAAATAATATATGTGAAGATAGGTATCTTTTGGTTTCCATTCATTATACTATTCATCCAGTCATGCTGCAGCTATTTGTGGTTGCAGCACGAATGGGTCGGCTCGGCCGGCGTAGGACCACACTTTCACAGAATACCAGCGTAAATGTGGCTTAATGCTGCTGTGTTTCGTATGGTGAGTGTAGAGAACCTGAGACCCTTTTTTCTGGAAACGAGGCATTCCATCTCAGTTATCGGGGGTGACAGCGCATCTACATTTTGATTCTTTAATTGAGGATGAATGTAGATATTTATGGGTCACAGCATCAAGTTACCATCAGGTGGACTGTGTGCTCGTTTGTCATCCTTATTCTTTAAAAAAATATTATAAAAATTGTAGGTGTTTGTATTCATAAATAACAAGCATGCTAAAACAAGGTGCTTAAACAATGTAAATAAAAAAACATAGCCTAAACAGCGACCATACAATAATATGTTATAATTGTGGAATGTTTTGGTTACGATAAGTAAAATTAGCATTGATTACAATTAACAATAAACTGCACGCGGTCACATGAGCGAGCTTTGTGGGCTGAATCATGTGCCTTATCTGTATCGGTTTGTTTGTCCTCTTGTTTAAATACATTAGCCTGCCGTAATTCCCGTTTCACCGACATTTTCATTTAAAAAGTATGTAACCAATGTATTTGCATTTGCATAATACCAGACAAACTGATATTGTAGAAAATATTGTCCGTTCTACGCATAGTCTACTCTTTGTGAACCAGCGGACTCAACATGTTTTTTATAATTTTAACGGCGACAAACGAGCACACTGTTCATATAATAATAAGTGGATTCGTTATCAAGTAGGTAATATAGAAATTGAGATGAAATGCGTCGTTTCCTGTAAAGAAGGTCTCCCGTGGTGGTGTCAGATGTCCCGATTTATGCGGGTCCATATTACTCCATATTACTGTAAGTTGAGCAATTGAGCTTAATGACTTCTAGTATTTTGTCCGTTGTAGCTCCTGGTTTTATTTCACCATACACCTTATATATTTATTTCCAAGTAATTTTGATAATTGTGTAGTTACGCCTCGGCCTTGTTCATCTCCAAATATATGTAATCTGTGTTCGTTCTTGTCTGTCTTGGGTTTGTTCGAATTACGGAATTTTTACTATCAACGATTTTTTGCTTTTCAGACGGTGTTTCGGTTCGTTTTGCTGCGCTTTCATCATGGAGGCTATTCTTTTCTTCCTCGGTGAAGCTAAGCTTAGTTCTATTTAGACTCCTCCGGATTTGTTTTGTAGGCTTTTTTGAAGTCCGATGTACATATTTCAGTCAACGTTTTTATTTTTCGCTCATATTCGGCTATTTGTTTACTTAAAGCAGTATTTTCAGAGTGCGGGTTTTCGATTTCGTTTTCAGCAGCCTTCAGTTTCAACACTAGATGTGATATTTTATATTTCATTTCCTGTGTATCTTCCTCTAGATCTAGTCCTATATTTGGACAACTTCTGTTCAATTTACTGTCTGTGATAAAGGAAGAATATTCTTCGTCTGATAAACCTTCAAAAGAATTTTCAGTAGGTATATTTATTTTATACTTATTTCGTTCCGTTACGTAACAGCTCTTTTCATTCTGGTTTGTATCTGTAAACAACACCCAGCTGTTTGTACATTTCCATTTATTTTTATAATCATTTGCCATAAGGTGAAATCTTTTTTCTGTAATATCAGTGCATTCAATGTGATATTTGTTTTTGCAATTGCTACACACTAGATAATGTCGTGTTTCTATTAAATCGTTACACTTTATGCATAATAGTGACATCTTTAGTGATTTGTCGGCACTAATAGGTAGCTATAGACTACACTTTACGTTTGTATTGATCGTACCGCAGCAACAGAGCAAGAAGTTAAGGTACTCGCAAATAGATGGCGCTAATTGTATTTAGCAGCAGAATAATACCTTTGTGCTTAGGTCTAAAGTTCAAACTGTTGGTACACGTATTTGTCGTTATACGAATTTAAAAGTAAAGCACTGTTCACTGATACACATAGTTTTGTTTGAGACGGCTTCTTGCAACATTTAATTGTTTATAGTCTAAGTTAGTAAAAATGCCTTTTAGTTAACAAAATCGGAAAAGATTATGCACTGTTTAAATTCGATAAATATTTCACTTAGGTTCAACTGGTATAGTCACAAACACTGATTCACTCTCTTCGTAGTATATTTAATTTATTTTGATCACTTTTGAGCTAATTTCTTATCTTAAACTATTTTTAAACGAATTCTTTATGGAGCTAATGTTTACTTTAGTGCGCCCTCTCGCGTCACAAACGTGTATTCAATACAACAGGTTTGATAACAATATAAATTGTTATCAAACCTGGCTTGTGTATGAAACCCAAAAATTTCGATCCGATTCCTGGCTGCACTCCACAGGCTGTCTTAGCGATGGCCTGTGTTACTGCCCGGTGGACTAGCCGCATCTGCTCCACACTCATAGGATTCGAATTGTGAATTATTACACGCGCGGAACTAGCTACGGCAATGAAGCTGAGCATCTTCTATTCCTTTACCAGCTTCACAGCTATACTAGGCTGGTCTTTGAGAGACCCCTCCTCAGACCGACTGTGTTTATTCGCCTTTGGATCGGGGGAGGACTGGGCAAAGGAATTCCGGTCCAGGGTTTCTGGCAGAGAGAGATGGCCTCTTCGGCTCCTATCTCAGCTGCTATTAGCCTCCTGTACTGCTTTTGTGATGCTCCACTTGTAAGGCCTCGCAAACTTTCTCCTGTCCCTTCCCTGATTCGTATCTGATGGTGGTTCGGCTGCATACGTGCCCTCCACTTCACGGCTCGTTCCAAGTTGGAGGGTTGTGTTGCAGGTTGTTGATGAGACCAAAAGGGCCTCTTCCAAATCTGCAGAGAGTTCCATTAAGGGAGAGTTTGGTATAATGTGTCGATATTTTTCGTCCATTTTGTTCCCACGATTAGCTAGAGAAATAAACGGTCACCCCCGGCAGAACCGCACATGCCAAGGGAAGAGCTAAAATACTACCCGGATCGCCCTGGTTTCGGGTAGGCACCGTTTGTATTGCCCCCCCCCCCCGTCTCAAGCTCAAGCCATGCATCCATCGATACGATACGCCTGTCACCTTGGATTGGGTTAAGATAGGAAAAAGAGAGTGTGATAAAAAGAAAAGAGGATCGTCTGAGTGTTACTGTTCTATTTGTTTCCTATTGAACCAAACCAAATAAGAGGCGACAAACATGTGAAGAAATAACTCCTCAGACTTGCCCTGGGTCAAGGTTGCAAGTGGTCGCCGGATAGAAGAGCAGAATAGTTGTTAATCGTGTCCTACTAATAAAGTAAGAATTAGGAATAGGTCAAACCCCGCCCATTATTATATTAGAAAAGTTTCGGGCAAATATTTCTATCTATATATATTCTATCCTCAAAATTTTCCTAAAGTTTTGATAAGGCGATATTTACGAGAGAGACTGCTGACAAATTAAAATATCGACCTAGGACTCATAAAGAAAACAATATACCTATAAATAAATTAAATATGCTTTATTATACCAATAAACAAGAAGAAGAAACACAAATAATACAAAAGTACAACAGGCAGTTTTATCACTTAGAAGCAATCTCTGCCAGGCAACTACTGTGCAGCTTTTAAATATATACCTAGTCAATAAATTCATACATGCGTTTTGGCGGGATCTAGACCGGCGGCGGATTGCTGCTTCTTTATTATTAATAAAGTAATAATTTGAAGTAGATTTTGATAAGCGAAAGTGGTGCGATTATGTATATCAAATGTCTGCGTATCTAAAGGTTAGTGTAAACATATGATGTGAAACTCGTGATAATATATCTGCATAGGCCAAATAGGGTAAGCTCACACCGAGACGTGAAGCGACGTGACGCGGCGCACACTTTATAAGATAATGATACAAAATATAACTTCATTTACTACACAAAAAGATACACACTTTATTGAGATAGTACGAAAATAGGCTACGCCGCCCTGCGTCTCGAGATGACTCGCGGCGTAGCGCAGCGCATCACAGAGCATCGGTGCTTCGTCGCTAGGCACAGCGTGCAAGTGCGGTGGGCTCCAGCGACTCCACGATGCGGCGCGCTGTGCGGTGCGAGACCACTGGCCTCTTCAAGCATCGTCACGTCGAGTCGCGTCTCTGTGTCAACTGACTCTCATGGTAAGTGTACACCAAAACCGATTTTGTGGACCGATGGTGGTCAGTTACCTGAACGAGTAACTCGGACGTGACGCCGTCATTGGACGTTGCCGGTATTGTTTTCTATGTTTCTATTTTTAATATCCATAGTCGTTTAGGGAGATAACAACACTGACAGAAACAACAAAATTGCGACAAAATGATTAAATTAAACTATAAATACACTCAATTTGCACTGTAGACGCCGGCAGTCGTGCGAGAAATCCCAACAAGTTCGGATTCGACGGTTGATCGGCCGTTTTCGTGCGTTATCGGACAATGACGGTCGTGTTTGTGTAAGCGCTCTATTAGTTTTACAAGTATTTGATACGATCGTCTGAGTTCGGCCGTTATCGCCCGAGTAAACTTCGGCCGATGACAGATTAGATGTATGCGAAGCGTTAAGCGACCTGCGGAGGCGGGAGGCGTGAAGGCTGCGCCTTGCCGCGTGCTATGGTATGCCACGTTGAGGCGCCTGCATGATATGTGGTGTCTTTCTGCTATTTTTACGCGGGCCAAAAAATGACCAGAAGGGAGTAGTTTTTATGCACAAGATACAATGCAAATTAAAATAGAAGTTCGTGACTTAAACTAAAACAGGCATCAGTTTGGTAAATATCGTAGACTGTATGATGAAATACGTCAATACCCACAAAAGTTTTGAGAAATGTAATATTATGCATATAATTTTTATGCTTACTAAACCATATCGCAGATTAAAACATTATTTCGCTAATAAACATCTCCGTATTCGTTTTGCATCGCGGAAAAATCAACACAATTTGATTAAAGCGCAAGTCGCGCGAACACGTACTATGTCCTGTCGCCAGACGCGCCAACGTGGCACCTCTCGTACGTCTCGTATTGTTATTTTTCCCGCTCATCGCAGACGCAAGACGCGTCGCGCTAGCGTGGACACGACTCAAGATACTACCGTCACCGACCGTCTGCTTATTCAAGATGCCGTCAATATCTCCCAAAAGTTTCCCAATGTGACTCATCAAAATATTGTGAAAAAAGGTTGTAACAAATTATTATAAAGACCGGTTTTACTAGAATCGAGGCATTCCATCTTAGTCCTCAAGGGTGACAACGCATCTGCATTTTGATTCTTAATCGAGGTTAAATGTAGATGTCTACGGGCCACAGCTGGACTGTGTTACCACCACTTACCATCAGGTGGACTGTGTGCTCGTATGTCACCCTATCCTATAAAAAAATAAAGGCTAATTTCTTATTTATTATTTATTTCACAATTTATGTACAGTATATATGTAAATGTATATATTTATAACAGTATAGTAAATATCAAAGATTTGAGTACATAGAAGACAGCGATAAATAATGTATTTAGTATGTATTACTTATTTATTAGTCATTTCTTAGTACCTACTTTACACTGGCAAAATTTCGTTAGTACGAGTCATTACCAAAGAAATAATACATAGGTAGGTACATAATATATTATATACTTATTCTAACAAAAAGGAGTAAATAATAAGTAAAATAAAACATACATTGAAGAAGAGATAAAGAAATAAGTATCTTAATGAGACTGCGCACCCCTAAACGGTGAGGAGTTCCAGAGCCGAACAACTCTATTAAAAATGGAAAATTAAGAATAGAAGGAAGTATTAACACGTCATCAATTGTTAAATGATCTATAGTATTCGCCATTTTATATCACACAGTTATTGCTTTAAATATGAATTACAAAAAAATATTTACAATATTCTTTAGTCCAATAATAATTACATACAAATATAAATAGTACATACATCAGCCTTGTAACAATTTTTTTTGATGCCGTCTTTTTTACTAACGAGTTATGTATAAAGATATATTATATACAAAACACTAGTCATGGATGCTTTTATCACAATATCTAAGTAACTAAAACTATTTCCTAAATACTTAATATAGTATAATATAATAAGAGTATATTACGATTTGTATATTACCATTAAATACCAAGAAATTGAAATACGTTTTTAAATAATTATTATCATTATTACCTAGTAAAATTGTTTTAAGATAAGATGTATACTAAATAGTAAATAATATTAGTGTACTCAATACACCAGATCGTCCACTATCACCTATATATTTACCTTTATTGTCACTGTTAATCACTTTTTTCAGACGTTGTTTCATTATATCATTGTGTTGAGTTGGTTCAGTTTAAATAAATTTATTCAAGGTAAACATAAAGCCTAAGTTATTTAATTTCTATCTAATTAACTTTGAATTCCAATAGAATATTAATATTAAACCTATTTACTACGATATAATCCTAGCAGTCTCTACTTAAAAAAAAGGATCTGTCTGATTTGTTTAAAATGTGTTTTGATCTTAATAATTTTTACTATACTCGTAAAGCTCAAATTTCAATCGAATTCAGTCAATTTTCATCCGATATCCATGATAAATGCATATGTTTTTAAAATAATACCAGCTACGTAATATTAAAGCCTTTGTATTTTTTTTAATTCAGCAACAGTAAATAGATCTCTTAATTTTAACGTTTGCATATTTCTTTCTAAGTGCTCCTGGTCACATAACCATTAAAGGATATATCCAATTGCACTATAAATACAGTAATGGTTACTACCTGTATTTTTTTCTACACAAATTTAAAATGAGAATTTATTTAGAATTTCTAGACGTTTCTTCGGTTATTTGTAATAAAATCCATTCTATGAAGGTTCATCATCACAAGGCGTGTCCAGTTTGTTGATATTGTAACCTTGATAAGATGTCTCAGCTCCCGCAGCTTGTTTAAATTGGTCTTCGTTCAATGACGCCTGTTCCTCAGAGCATGACGTTGTACCGGGTAACAAGATATATCGTGCTTGCCTGGAAGGAAGTAACTATATTAAAACTTGTCCCAGTTCCTTAATACTAAACTAATGTAGTGAGTAAATTAAAATAAAATTGTGTTAATGCAGTAATTAAAATAAACATATATACAAAAATCATTAAAGATATATTTATAAGATGACCAACTATAATATACTGGAAACGTCAGTAGACTAACCACCAAAGTTTCAACAGAAACTAATGCATAACCAGCGCCAACTATGTGTATAAATATGGTAGACTGCAATTTACGATCTATTTTTACTGTCTCAGAAGGAGAGTAATGTTTTCCGAGTGTATGTATTCATGTATGTATGTCTTATTGCTTTGGTGCGCCTTATGGCCCAAATTGCTAGATGATATTTAACATGAGAGGTCTTTAGATTCGTCTAAATTGTAAAAGTGGGATAGGTTAAAATATTTAAATATTTTCTATTTTTTGTTAACTTTTTATGCAATTCGTTTTTTTTTTAATTACTCTTTTAACCATTGAGGTCGTATTTTCATTTTATTCATTAGTCATAGTTTATAAATTTATATAGCGAAAATCATAGTAACACTGGCAATGAGAGGCATGACGTCAGGTGACAGAACTTGCTGACCATTAGCGTTTTTCTATAGTCTTTGAATTTGTATTATATTGTATGTAGGTACACTAATTCAAAAGATTTTAGTGAAAGCCACCAAATAGCATAAAATCTTAAATATTTAAAATTTCTGTCACAAAATTAATAGACACTATTCATCATCATCATCATCATTACAGCCCTTCACAAGTCCACTGCTGAACATAGGCCTCCCCCAAGTAATGCCACAAAGCACGGTCCTGAGCCACCTGCATCCATCGACTTCCTGCATATCTTACTAGGTCGTCACTCCATCTAGTGGGGGGTCGCCCTACACTACGCCTACCGGTACGAGGCTGCCACTCAAGAACCTTTCTTCCCCATCGGTTATCGGTTCTTCGAGCTATATGGCCGGCCCATTGCCACTTCAGCTTACTAATCCGTTGGGCTATGTCGGTCACTCTGGTTTTACTGCGGATATCCTCATTTCTGAGTCTATCACGCAGAGAAACTCCGAGCATAGCCCTCTCCATAGCTCGCTGAGCGACCTTGAGCGTCCTCATACGGCCAGCAGTGAAGGACCACGTCTCTGATCCGTAAGTTATATTTAGTGGTGTATAGTGTAAATGTAATAGACACTATTACATTTATATTATATTTAGTGCTGGCATAGGAAAATTCACTACATCATCGCGTATGTCGTCGGAGGAGAGAAATTAATCAGATGGGCAGCAGTATCTTCCTGATTACAACTAAATTATAAACTGCGGTTGCAACACTGCCTTCCGAGCGTGACAATTATCGCATATTTAATTTCCCCCTATGAGGCAATATATCGGGGGAGGTCTATGTTTAGCAGTGGAATTTTGATAGGCTTTGGTGATGATGATGATTGCCCTATAAATATTATTAATTATAACATATCATGGGATTTCCCTCTATGAGGAAATCTATGGGAGAGGTCTATGTTAAACACTGCACTTCTAATAGGGTTTGATGATGATGGTGATTACCCTATAAATATTATTAATTATTACATAGCGTGAGAGCCTTGCTGCAGCCATGTGCTTATGATTGTAACATGAATGAGTCGGCTCGACCTGGGTAGAACCAAAAGACTACCAGCATAATGCTGCTGTGTTTTGTATGGTCAGTGTAGAGAACCGAGGACCCTGTTGACTGGAAACGATATTAGTACTCAGGGATGATATCGCATTTACATTTTGATTTTTAACCGAGGATAGATGTAGATGTCCCCGGGACAATATGTTGATTTTCTACATCTATCGATTACATCTATCGGTGTCTACATGCTCGATTTCTACCTCAAAGACACCGTCAAAAGCTCCAACTGCTCAGGACATACTATACTGTCACGGATGGGTTAGTGGTTTGGCTTCTACGCTGCGGGTCCTGAGTTTGTAATCCACTGGTCCAGCACCGACAGAAACCCTAGTCAATAACAAACTGTTGGTTTTCGACTGATTGTGTGGATGTCTCCATTTTTGACAATGCGTCCTTGCCTACCAACGCATTAATCGCATTAAACGGAAACGGGGATAAGGATAGATCGATCTAAAGGATTTGTTTTTTTGGACGCTTGTGATCTTGATAACCAGGATACCGTAGTACGCCTAAGACTCGGGCCTGAAAGCACATGGATTGATTTTTTTTATTCTATCTTGTCATAAGATACAGGTGTTAAAAGTTTGCCAGCATCGGTCTTTCTATCCGATTACAATATGGATTCTTCAAGACAAGTGATAGGGCTTTTTTAAACTATGTCAATGCGCTTTGGCTACACACTTCCATCATTTTAGATAGTAAGCACAGGGCTCATAATCATTAAAAAAGCGTAATTTATCTTGTTTATGTAAGTTTCAATTTAGAGTCGATTAATACCTTCAGGAATTTCGTTTTTTTAACACACACAAAAGATACATGATATAGTATGTGCCAAATCGATTGAGAAAAACGGACAATGACCATTCGGTCGTTTAACCAGGGGTTACAAGCCTTCAATATATAGGCACATTTTATATGTAGTACTTTCTTTATTTATAATGATTAATTTATTTATTTGATTATAATATATATTTATTAACTATTATTATAAAGTTATGTAAAAGATCGCTGTAGAAGAAAAATCATCTATTGTTATAAATAACTTTATTCATTTAACAACAAAAAGCATTAATTTATAACACATATAAAGATTCGAGTGATAACGACACCGAATAAGTACGTACTTATTCAAAAGATAAATTTTATTTTAAATGAAGATTATATAAGAACTTTATTTTTATTCGGTGCATGCGGACCGGCCCAAAGGTGACGCATCTCTGAATGCCATTGTCACGTTTCTTTTAGAAGGAACTGACGTAACCCGCGTTTTGTTTATTTTAAAGGGGTGAATTTGCAAAAGCTCAATATGGTGATTATATTGCTTCAAATATTTTTTTTTAATATGAAACTGTTATGAAATGAATTGCCGCGTTACTTACGTATCGTAAGTTTTTACGATGTTTATATGAACCACAGACAATATTATATAAAAAAGAAAAACAACATATGTGCTGACCTAGAAGTGTGAATAATATCAATATTTATAATATTGTTATCACATCTAAATTGAGATATTGTAAGTTACGCCTTTTGACACTCGGCTCATATCTGAGATCATTGTCCGTTTTTCTCAATCGATTTGAATTTGGACACATACTATATACTGTACTTTCTTTCTTTGTTCTCGAGTAGTACATGTCTAAAAACTATCTATGTATTGTTTTACCGCTTCTAGTCGAGTTTAAAAGTCACTAGTAGTTTTTTTATAAATTATACTTTGAAACAATCATCAAATGTGTTTGGTTCTGATGCTAACCACATGAAATCAACAGCGTTTAAGATTCACAGCATGTACATTCCTTGGAGATTTTGCCAATACTCAGCACAAGTGATAGGCAAATTGGAGAATGCAGTGTCACCTGTCTTTAAGTTTGGATGGAGCGTTCTTGAAGGATCTTTCAACTTTCCGCCATAAGTCCGTCGCCAGATCGGAAGAAATTGTTGACATATACTCTCTAACATTTTACTGATGTATATTATACCTAACATTTATTTTAGTGGAATTAGTTGAAATTCCGTTTACACTTTTATTTGTTTGGTGCGTTGTTCGTTGAAGTCTGTCAGTCACAAGTAAGATAGTAAATACCAGACACCTAGACCCCTGGATATAAAGGATGTGCAAATATTTCATTACGTCTATTTTATGTAGTAGAGTCGAGCTGCAGCTATATTATGGTTGTAGCACAAATAAGTCGGATCGAGTGTGTCTTACACGCTCTCACAGAATACCACCGTAAAATAGCTTAATGCTTCAGTGTTTCGTATGGCAAGTATAGAAAACCGGAGACCCTTTTTGTTAGAAACTGTATTGCATCTCAGTCCTCAAAGGTGACAACCATAGAATACTATAATACATACGTAATAGAACGGGGGAGTGGGCGGAGCCCGTGTTGCCACTAAAATGTCACTAACATGTAAATTCACACGTAGTAACTGTCAACATGAGATGTATTTGACGTTACAATCATTTCCGAATTTCGCATGCAAATTATTTAGAAAATGCCAAATTGCACACTATTTACAAATAAATATGTAAGTATTAAAATTTAAACGATTTTTTTAATGATGATCTTGAACATTAATAAAAATAAGTCATAAGTCTAAAATGTTTAAATTTACTCATTTTGTCAACACAGCGAATCGGGTTTGTAGTAGTGATAATACGATCATCATCATCATCATTACAGCCCTTCACAAGTCCACTGCTGAACATAGGCCTCCCCCAAGGTATGCCACAAAGCACGGTCCTGAGCCACCTGCATCCATCGACTTCCTGCATGTCTTACCAGGTCGTCACTCCATCTAGTGGGGGTCGCCCTACACTTCGCCTACCGGTACGAGGCTGCCACTCGAGAACCCTTCTTCCCCAACGGTTGTCGGTTCTTCGAGCTATATGGCCGGCCCATTGCCTATGTCAGTCACTCTGGTTCTACTGCGGATATCCTCATTTCTAAGTTTATCACGCAGAGAAAATCCGAGCATATCCCTCTCCATAGCTCGCTGAGCGACTTTGAGCGTCCTCATACGGCCAGCAGTGAAGGACCACGTTTCGGTTCCGTAGGTCATCACTGGCAACACGCACTGGTTGTACAACTTAGTTTTCAGGTTTTGAGGTATACCTGACGAGAAGATGCGTCGTAATTTCCCGAACGCTGCCCAGCCGAGTTGAATCCGTCGATTTAGTTACGTAACCGCTTTCAGTGCCTAGAAGATTGCAATGCAGTAGACGATATGAATGACAAGCTCGTGGAAACTGTCCATGCGGTCGGAGCTAAGTTCTGCAAGACCCGGCGCAGAAGAATACAAAAACTCTCCGATCACACTCTTAATCTGATGGCTGTTAGACGGGAGATGAGGCTGCAATCGTCAACAGATTTGACATCATATCGGCAACTGAACAGACAGATCTCCAAAGGCATGCGGCGAAACTTGCGCAACTTCAATACTGCTCGTATTGAAGAAGCGATCGAGCGGAACCAGGGCTCCAAAGCCTTTGCCAGAGATCTTTCTGCCAGTAAGAGTCAACTGTCAAAGCTGAAGACTGAGTGTGGCAGCATCGTTTCCGTGACACCTGAGATTCTGAGTGAGATTGAGAGGTTCTATGGGCAGCTGTACACATCATCGTTGGAGCCACACGCAAGTGTGAGTAACGATCCAAGAGCAAGTCTTATCCGACACTATTCCGATGATATCCCGGACGTCAGTCTGAGCGAGATTAGAATGGCTCTCCAACACCTTAAAAACGGCAAGTCCCCGGGCGAGGATGGAATTACAGCGGAGCTTCTGAAAGCGGGTGGAAAACCGGTACTTGATAATACGATGTAATTGCTTATATGTATGCTCCCGACGACGTCGAGCCTCGTACAAAATAACGTTGACAGCCATTCTATTGTGTATTATAGTATTCTATGGTGACAACTCAACTGCATTTTGATTCCTAATTAAGGATAAATTTATATGTCTACGGGCCACAGCATCTACTTACCATCAAGTCACTTGTGAACTCGTTTGTCACTGTTATTCTATTAAAAAATCTATGTAAACTATATCCCAAAAGAGTTTATTTAGTTTATCTTAGTATTTTTAGAGGAAAATAATTTTTGATATTTAACAAATCAAACATAAAGATGTACTTAGAATCTCAAGTCTCGCTTGTCCCTGGTGAAGGCGCTAATTTAAAACGAATGCCTCCTAAACATGTTAAAGTTACGAAATGTCTGCTAATGCGATCGTAACCCTCTTACAACGGGATGCTCAGCAGTGATCTTTAATAACAGGTTGATGCAGATAAAGAAGAATCTTCTATAAGAGTATGAGCTATGTACATATATCATAATAAGTTTATTAGGAATTAAGAAAGTTACTCATCGCAATCTCAAAATATCATTGATAGCTATGCCGGTGCGATATTCACGATGGTAATGTTTTATAGTACCCATCGTGAATATTGCGCTGGTATAATATTGAAGAAGAAAAAGCGTGAAAGTAAAATTAATGTTGTAGAAATATGGTTATTAAGAAGTATGTTAGGGCTGACTGAGAGAAAATGGGTGAAAAGAGAAAAGAGTGGTTTGCAAGAACATGTGGTTAACTAGAATTGGGAAAGGAATGCTTTGGTGGTTTGGATACGTAAAATGAACGAATAAGGAAAGAGCGGCAAAGCAAGTTTATGCTACAGAATTGAGTGGTAAAGTCGACTGACGTTTTTCATTTGACTACAACAAACTCGTACAAGCCGTGGTAGCTCAGGGGCTAAACAATTGCTGTAAATTTCATAGTACGCGAGCAACTCGGATTCAATCGTCGCTGGCACCAATGTAATCGGTAATTGCAATTTTAAGTGCTGATTTACCACGTGCTCGGCGGTGAAGGAAAGCATCGTGAGGAATGCTGCATGTCTGAGAAATAAGAAAAAAATATCGAAAATATGTTCGCCATCACGCATTGGGGCAGCGCGGCGGACATTTCCTTGCCCTAAAACCCTCTCAGAAATGAGAGGAGGCCTGTGCCCAGCTGTGGGACGTATATAGGCTGTAACTATAACTTTAACTTTTTGCGCCCTCCTTTCTGCCAAGGAGGGTCGCGTTCGTATACGGCTTAGAGATCTCTAGTCAGATCGTTAAGCCAATTCTTAAAAGGCGGTGTTTAGTGGGTAAAAGTCTCCACATAACCACGCAGCCGGCTGCGTGGTATGCTATGATCATTCACCGCCTCCCTCCCCCGCTTTCCGGAGGGTTGCACATATTTGCTTCGGGCGCAAAAAAAAATTTAACTTTTAACAAGAAACTATGAAATTATTTAATGATATCCCCAATTTATATAAAAAATTTCCTCCTCTCTCCTCTCCTTACTACATAGACGATACGACGAGTACTACCTGTATTCGACGTATCGTCATTATTATTACACACATTTTCTGCTTTGGTGGCAATAATGTGGCAAAAAATGGTGGCAACATTGGTCAGTTATACATAATAATTGGTATGCCAAAGTAATTGATTGTATATATGGCTAACTCGCACAGTTTATAATGAATGATTCTTATAACATCAGGTTGTTGAATGGAAACACAGCAAAATCAAAACTAATTTATTGGTCTAAAAACATATACGTTCATACTTTAAAATAATATTTTGTCTAAATTAATTACACAAAAACCATTGTAAATAAAAATAATCGCCTATTTAATCTAAGTATTAAATAAATATTATTTTTGTGTAAAAATACATAATTATTTCATAAATAATAGTAAAAAATATTATAATTTTTTTCAGTGTGCAATTTTAAGGCTCATATTTTGTTTATAGTTATAACAGGTCAGTCCGTCAAAAGTCAACAGCTCAGTTGTTCAGCGTACTTTTTTAAGCTTTTCATGTGTAAATTGTAAGGGTGAAAATCAAAAATGCAATGTTAAATTTTTACACATTTTAATATAAAATGTGTCCCTTCATCACAGATCGGATTTAAAACGACTTTGTCATTTAACAATAACAAATAACGATTAACAATTTTTTAAAAACATTTCAAAATTGCAACACATAATTTAATGGTATTTTAAATTAGTGCATTACATGAATTTAGGTTTCACTTAACTGATATGTATGTATACAAATATGTTAGGTGGGATCAGTTTGGTTCATAAATAATTAAATGGCGAGCGAAAAAAAAAATTCTCAAGTTTCATTAATAAATATTTTCCAGTTACGCTGCATAAGTTGTCAATATTCCTCTATTTATCGTACTGGCATTAGGTTGGCGACTCGCAATAAAAAAGTTTGTGGACTGTTGCGCCTTATCTTATAGAATATACTTAATCTTTAACAATAATAAATAGTATTGGCTTAACGAGTCTTAATAAAAAAACATTATAATTATAAGAAACTATATTTAAAGTGAAAACTGCCCGTGCTCCTTTATCTTTTTTATTCTTTCTATTCTTTTAGAAGAAGAAAAATGGTAAAACGGTGTTACCTCTGACGACTAAGATGGTATGCCTTATCTCCAGTAAAAAGGGTCTCCAGTTCTCTACACTCACCCTAAGAAACACGGCTGCATTAAGCTGCTATTTTACGCTGGTGTTCTTCCCCAGTCGAGCCGACCCATTCACGCTACAATTATAATACGAGTATAACTGCAGCGTGACTCTACCACGATCATTCTTGTTCAAAATCTTCACGGGAGTAAACATCTCATTTTGCCTTTTTTTGATGTCGCGTTTTTCTGTTAGCAATCAGATCTACCAATGAAATAGTGTTGAGAAAATTATTATATCTTTCACATAACAATAAACTATTCCAATATATATCGACAAATTTCTTTCAGTTGCTAGCTCTGAAAACTCCTTAAGAATTGCAATTAGTGGTGGAAGTTGGTGAAGTCATCCTTGGACGTCAGGGTAATGAAAATGACAGCGGGTGCTAATTCTTCAGTCTTCATCACGCTTTAATGTTCAAATCATATTTCTTTTCATCGGCGTGCCTAAAAATTTCGAAATTATAAAATTATCTTCCTGGGCCTATTAACTCATAAAATCCTCAAAACCGTTTATTTATTTACAAGTTGTCAGAATTTAAGGTTCCATCTATTTTTATATGTTGAAAGTAATCACAGAACACAATGTGTTAGTGATGAATATTGGTAAAACTGCACGATAATTACAAAAACACAGTCAACAACTGCTACCTTCCACAAAAACTTTGTGCAGACTAAAATAAAGAGGGAATTAGTATAAAAAGCAAAGAGAAGAAAGTTGTAAGAAAATATTAAAAAGTTGCTGTTTAGTTAATGCGGTTTAAAATCGTTAAGGAAGTTTACAAAACCAAAATCGATTCACCGGGTCAGTTATAGTAAGTATAGCCGCATACATACCAACTATTGATCATAAAGTATTCCCTGCCTTCACTACTCGATGTCATATTCGAGCCCTCGTCACTACTGTTAACAATCATAAATTCCTGGACCTCTCTGAAAACATCAACCACAAACATGTTTCCTTAACCAATTTTGTTAAGTTAATAAAACAAACGTAGAGCGCCATTTTAGCGTCCCTCGATGTTCGAAAAGCCACGACGTTGTTGCGTCCCAATGTAAGCGATGAAAGCGCCCCGTTTAATGAATTGCGAGTTTTAACGAAATTTCACGAAAACACTTTAACCGAATATGTTTTCTTTATTATTTAAATATCATCGTTCATTCATTAATCATTTTTTAAATTCACTTTATCTTGAAAAGCCAGTGCATCATTGTGTCCCAATGTAAGTGATAGAAATGTTCCGTTGAATGAAACGCAAATTTTAACTTTTTTCTTAATTATTGGTATATCTTCATTCCTTAATTATTTTTGGATGTCCTCGATGTTGAAACGCCACTGCGTTTAAGGCCACACGTCCCGTTTATGGAATTGCGAATTTTAACGAAATTTCGCGAAAACACTGCCTACAGTTATATGAACTTCTTCTGTAAGAGGGGTTATCATTACGTATTATTTTGTTAAGGTACAATTATCTCGCTCTTGGGTCGTAACCTCTTCTTTTTTTAATTTCTTCTTCACAACAGAATTACCTGTAGTCAATTCCCATCTTCAATACGTTTCAGGCTATTTCAGTGCTTCAGCCCTTCCTTCAATTTTCATCTTCAAATTATCACACACTTCAATCACCTCACTACAATATCAGAGAAAAAAATTGGCTCTTGTTTTTTTTTTTTTTTTGTCTTTTTTTTTTTTTTTATTTATTTTTATGGTCAATTTGCAAGGATTGATTCTTATCCTATTTAATATTTAATGCAAATTTGCTTTTCACCATCTGCCAAATATTATATAAAAGATGGTCATCTTATGCTGAGCACTTCTTCGTTTTCGATCTTGAGTGCACAAACTTGTATTAATTCCGTTTAAAAATTTTGATGGAGAAGAGAATAAAATGCCATGATTAGTAAGCCCCTTCCATGAAATGAGTTAGTTAATAACGTATGTATGATAGTAAGTAATTCAGGATGAAAATGTTAGAATGTATAGAAAAGCTGTACAAAGACCAAACCGCGAATTATTATAAGTTATCGTGTCAAATAATGCAAAAACCTTAACTAAAAATTGATTATGTTTATCTAAGATTTGTAATATCAACTATATATGAATGCATCGCCCCATCTTCGCCCGTGAAGTATCCTACAGATTGGAACAGGCCTCCTCACTACTCCAATGCGTGTTGGCGAACTTCACATGTCCTCGAAATATGTAATTCCTCATTCATAAAGTCATTTTCCTTTATCGCCGATGACGTGGTTATCGTCTGCCATGGATGTCGTAAAATTCGACATGGAAAATGCCACTAGCTCGGCCTTCCAAAGATATTAATCAAGTTACCGTTACTGCCTATAAAGTCCACTGCTGAACATAGGACTCCCCTATATATTGCCTCATAGGGGGGTTATTAGCTATAGTTGCCACGCTTGGCAAGCGGGCTGGCAACCGCAGTTTTTTCTAGTCGTTATTAGGAAGACGCTGTTGCCCATCTTCTGTATTGTTATCCTCTTTCGCCTTTTATCGACACCCACGGGTTAATATGGAGTAGCGGATATTTTTACACCGCCACTACACGGTAAATTATTCAAGTGCTGGTTTACAATAGATAAAAACAACGCTGAAACCCCTCTCCTGTAATATGTTAGGGGTATGTTTCGAAACGTTTTCAGTATACTGCCGAATACAAATGACGTCATCAATTGACACTATATTGTACTGGCGCGCCGCCGCCATATTGTGTCGGATATCCGGCCATAATAAAACAATTTTTAATTGTGTGTGCGCTGGATGAAGCATGCCAGAATTTTGTTTTTATTTATTCAAATACAAAAATTTATAGAATAATTGCTGGTATCCCCTTTTGTTTTGGAGCACAAAATGACAAAATAATCGCCAACACTTTTCCAATACGGCGCAAATGTATGACGTCATACCGTCCTATGTTTTGGAACGAATCACTAGTATAGCGTCGATTCATGACGTCATTTGCATTGGACAGTACACTGGGTTCTATTTTGGAACATACCCTAGATACAATGTACCTAAACTAGTGACGGGTTGCAAGACGTGGTACTGTCTACTACCGTCCGCTACTAAGTATCTACTAAGCGTGGCGTTTACGCAGGTTCTCTCTACTATTGGAGGCTTAGCCCAGCGATGGACTGATAATGAAATAAAGACAGACACGAAAAGCAATTATTTATGCCGGTTTGCATATCACACATGGATTCAACATGTCTTGCAGAGTATGCATCAAGCAAAATAGATAACCGAAAGCACTGTTAAGATACTCAATTCTCAATCAAACTCTCAAAAAAATACTCAAATCTCAAAATTGTTTAATAAACATGTATCACCAACACTAACAAAACATCCATGTACTTTCATATAGACACGATTTATGTACATTTGAACAATTATCTTTTCTATCACTAAACTAGCAAATCCTCTACTACAATAAAAATTAAATGTTATAAGCAGTATTTGAACCACGATAACTTATGTTTAATTAGTAAGTAATTACATCTGTATAAAACATACCTGTAGAAGACATAGTGTTGCAACATGAAGAATATATCAAAGACGAGACTGAAAAGACCGAGACCGAACTTGGTAGCATCTCCGAAGAACGAGATCCAGTCGTTGTAGTTGTATGCGTTCAGCGCCATCTGCAGGATGGAGAGGGAACCTCCAACGAAGTCGAGGAAAATGTTGCCGATGCTCCAACCGATGGTCGACTTTCTCTTATAGTTCATGTATGCCTAGAAATTTGACCGAAATATAATTATTAATAACTAGCTGATACCCGGCGCGTTACTGTCGCAGAAGAAATAATTGTAGAATCGGTAGGTTTAAATTTGTGAAGGTTATACAGCTTGTTAGTGTAAACACCGTTATCCTCGAAACCAGTGATTTGGTTTCACTTATAGAACGTAAACTCAATGAAAAATAACATTTTTTTTAGTAAAATCTCAATTTTTTCTTAATTCCTCAATTTTTATCTGTCCTAAGCCAGGATGAAAGTATGAAGGAAAAGTTACATCACAGATTACGTGTGCCTATTGTGTTTTTATTGGAATGTAGTGTAGGTAGCTACCGCGGGCCAGTGATTACGTCACTCAGGCGCATAGGATATCCATGAATTTACGGACGGTGTCGGACAGAAACTTTTTAAATTTTATGAAGAAAGTAGCGTTTTTTTAAATTCATTGAATTTACGTTCTATAAGTGAAACCAAACCACTGGTTTCAAGGATAACGGTGTTTACACTAACAACCTGTATTGTTTAATTAGGAATGATAACACATTTGTTGAAATTTAATTAGAAATGCCTTTCAAATAAATTTATTAGTACGATACGATACGATACTCTTACTTAACTGTAATATGCTTATAACCTGCACGCAAGTGCAAGCAATAAGTTGACAAAGTTTTAGCATACTCTGATGAAAGGTATGGCAGCGCAAAAAAATACGAACAAATAAACATTAATTTTTATATATCAAGAAGATTAGAGAAGATTGCAAAAACGCAATCACCACGTATACGACCGAATGTATCAATGTATTTGTTTTGATTTATTGACACAACATAGTATGCTTTATGTCATACTGAGCAGTAAAACTGTTTCTTGTCCACATTACTCACACACTACCAAAGAACTTACATAGAACAATATGATTGCCTTGTTGGTCTTTGTAAACAAAAAGTATTCATAAAGGCGATTGTTTACCATGAGACCCCGGGTTCAAATCCCAGGTCAGGATAAAATCAGTTATCGAGATTTTCTGTCAAAAAATGCTCAGTAGCAGCCCGGGGTCAGGAAGTTGGTGGTGTTTCACCGCCGTGCCTACAAAAGCACGTAAAGTTCCTGCGTCTGATCTATCTCCGATCGTGTCGGATTATCGTCCCATTGGAATATGAGTGTGAAAGAATCTAGTACACCTGTGCTTGCGCATACACTTGTGCACTATAGTCCTGTCCCACGCAGATAGCTAGTTTCCGTTGAAACTGGCTGCCGAAATTCGGTATGAAGGGTATTTTTATTACTATTAGTTAAGCGTTTGGCTGTAACGTCCCGGACCACGGTGTCACACTGCGCACGGTATCATTATTCTCATGGACCTACATGTTACAAGTCAGGATGTTTATCCATTTGCGACATATTATGTTTGAAGTCTCCTATCTCGTGGGTGTTGTAAGAACTGACTATGCAAACATATGGTGGTATAACTATCGCGTTTATGCCAGAAGTAAAATACGAATGGGGAAGAATTGAGCCCTGTTGAATCCACTGTTTTTCTTGGCATTACTTTCGACGCAACGTTTCAGTGGGGGCCACTTACAAACATGTCATCTATATTGAATAATAACTATTTTATTATTATTTACTTTATTTATTTATTACTCAAATTGACGACGGAAAACAGCAAAACTCTTCAATTTGCAGTGTCATCTGTAGATGACAGATGTTTAACTTTTTTTGTACCATAAGATATTTTTTTGTATCTTAAAATGTTTACTACAAAGATAATCAGTCATTAAATTAATTATTATTTTATTTCAACACTAACTAAACGTCATTTTTCAAATTCATTGAGTTCATTTGCGCGTATTTAGAGTTTTCTGAGTAAGGGCCAATTCTCATTTACCGTTCGCAGTTCGTTCTCAGTCCGATCGCGGTCTAGTAGTCTAAACTGACCGTGATTGGAATTGGATTCGAGCAATACTTGACGTTACGGATAGTATGAAGGCACACACATATTTTTTACATGTTAAGGGGAAATATACTCAAATGGCTTAGCAAGATCTCTTTGCCGAAAGGCAGCATTTTTTGAAATTGTATTTAGTTGAGGTTTGTTAAGGTTTATTCTTTTCTGATTTATTTTATTCATAAAATACGTTAAATAAGATCATGAAACTTTGCATACTAACTGAACTAACTATAAAGCAGTGCTTATGTTATTTACTTTTTTAAAATACATTATTTCTTAAAAGAAATTACCTAAGCTATCGCGCGTAAGCTTGATTCCTTTATATCTTGAAGGGAGAAGTTGTTCGCTTGTGAATCTTACCAGGAAGAGTAAAATTAAAATGGGAATTAACCGTGTAAAAATAGACTTTGCGTTGAAACAGGCATAAATATTCCTATGAAATGTGTCTACCTCAGTATTAGTGATTACAAACACTTTAGGGAAGGGGGCCACATAGAATTTGAGTGATTACATTTAATATTTCAGCAGGCAGCAGAGAGTAAGTTTTTTTTTCTTATTATACGTGATAAATGAATATAAAATTCGGCTATAATATTAATGCAATTTAAAATAAAATAAAATATAACCATACTCATTGCAACGCTCTAAATATTATGACGTGTCACCTGCAGGAAACACTTGGCATTATTTATTATCACAACCATTGGTTTTTTTTTTTGGATTGCTTTGTATTGGTGGGTAAAATACTATTATTTTGGAGCATATTTACGTTTTACAGGTTAGCCTTAGATGAGATTGCCGAGGAGTTGAAAGCCGGGGAGGGACTGTACGGTAACTGACGAAAACAGTGGGGATGAAAATTGAAAGCAAGGCAAATGTTTTTTATCTTCCTAGTTGTATGCTTCCGTCTCAAGTATAACAACAAAGTAGATCTTCTGGCTCGTGGAAAATGTGTGTAAATGGCCAGGAATTACAAGAAGAACTTAACGTTTCTACACCAAAGAGAGAATATAAAAAAATGAAATACTATAAAAAGATAGTACACCAATATTAAATTACACGTATTTTTGTCACGTAATTTTTACACGTTGATTTTTGTATTGATTATAAATTGAACATCATAAATTTGCAGCGGCGATGCAGATATAGTCATCAACGTACGCGAAAAATGTGTGCCAAGTGCAATACTGGTTTACATCTAAAGTTCTGATATATGTGTTCCACGGTAATAAAACGCTTCTTTCTTATATGTCAATAGATATTATTTATAATATACAGAAACAAAGTAAAAAACTTTAACTTATGTGCTGTTAAAACAAGGCCCAGTGTCATCTGTAGGTGACACCCCTATAAAAATTAGTGAGGGTAGTTGTCTTTTTTTTTTGTTTATATTAAATGTATCTGTACCATATAATAAAAGAAAGTTTTTTTTTTTCATAAACAGACATGAGTATTAAAAAGACAGGCAAATCCTTACTTGTACTTTTACCTAAATGGTCTTCTACGAACTGGTGATGATGAAGAAGAAAATCTGCTTTGACCGTCTTATAACAAAAGTTCATAATTCGTCTAAGGTTTAATCTAGAGCCTGTTACAAAAAGGTCTCGTCGAAAGCACTATTAATTTTACTATTACAACCTAATCAATAGTCCCGCCGCCTGCCAAGGGTGAGGAAGAGAAAATATGTACCGCTTGGCAGGCGTGTTGACAATCGCAGTTAATTTTTTATCTTTTTGTAGTTCTCTCAGACCCGTGGTAACTCAGATGGTTAACGCTCGCTGTAAATATAACAGAACGCGAGTAACCCGGATTCGATCCCCGCCGGCTGCCGGAAATGAAATTGTTAATTGCAATTTTAAGTGCTGATTTACCACGTACTCGGCGGTGAAGGAAAATATCGTGAGGAAACCTGCATGTCTGGGATATGAGAAAAAAATATATTTCGAAGACATGGGAAGTTCGCCAAGACGCATTGGGACAACGCGGCGGACACTTCCTTGCCCTAAAGCCCTCTCAGAAATGAGGGGAGGCCTGTGCCCAGCAGTTGGACTTATATAGGCTGTAACTTTTTTACTTTACTTTGTTGTTCTCAGGAAGACACTGTTGCCCAATGCCTGGTTTATCTCCATTGTTACAATATTATTTACCTGCGGCATGTATTTGATGAGAGTAATGCAGAGTTTGATGTAACTGCAGCCGTACAAGAAGTCGAGCCACTCGATCTTCCCACCAGCCCCTAAACCGGCCGTAACTATAACGATGGCCAGAAACCCACCAAGTATACTTCGCCCTGTCATCGACACGCGCTGATCTTCACGCTGGGGAGAAATATAAAAGTAATTTACACAATTGAACCCTTTTAGAATTACCTCGGTGTAAGTCTGTATCTCATAGGCTTTTGATTCAAAGTCAAACTTTCGGCAAAGTTAAGGGCGAACACGTCTGTTCATGTACATATTGATCTAAATCTGATGCGATCTGTAATCGCCCCGTCACTATATCAGATTTGATATACCACAAATCCTCGCTATACCGATTTCTTCCAAGGATGAATCGCGGAGCTATTGAAATCAAAAAACATCCTAATTTCAATATAGAAGATGGCTGGGTGCTACCATCTGCTTGGGATCCTATAATTAATAAAATTAAATAACAACCCAAGCATACAACAAGACTTCAACCTACTATAAGTTCATACTGCAGAGATCGGAACAAAAATTTAAATTTTTAATTTGGGGGTAGCCGTGGTTAATTATGACATTAGGACGTCGAACACCTCAGTCCCCGCAGTAACCATGGCCGTAAAGTGCTCGAAACCCCGGCAATATAAAATAAGTTAATATACGCGATAAAATCCGTAAAAACTAGTTTTATTTAAATAGTTGAGGGTAACAAGTTGTAAAATTAAACATTTTGTACAACCGACCTCAATATAAAAATCAGAACACTAAAAAATGTTGTCAAAGTCAAATAAATACGCATTATTAAATATAACTCAAAAACTAACGTTCATATCTTGATTATATGGGACCACATTCAAATAAAAAAAGAATTCTCAAAATCAGTTCACCTAGAAAAAAGTTCTGATGCTATAACACACATTTAACAAAATACAGTCTTTGACTGTATTTTGTTAAATGTGTGTTCACTTCGTTGAGTACCTCCTTCTTTTTTAAGTCGGTTAAAAAGGGAAGATAATAAGAAGTTTTGAGACCATCATTAGACGTATCAATTAAAAAGTATTTCAAGCACTATTTTAAAAATGGGTATAAAATTTATTAATTTGTGTTTATTCTAATTAATAAAATAGCAATTTCTTTTTGAGTTTTTGTATGTGTAACTATTGAAAATTTTCAGTAACATCACTGACTTGCCTTTATAAATTCAAATTTAAGAATAATTATACTGAAAGGATAATATTAATATAATAATGTTGATTTCATAAATAAGAATGAACATAATTATATTATACCTTGACTTAATTATATTATTTATAAAGTTTCATTCAAATTCAAATTTCAATATTCAAATTAATATTTTTGTTAGTACAGTGGGTTTGGTGTCAGTTAAAGAGTTCTTTGTAACTGTTGGAAGAAAAATAGTTTACATTTTAGTTTCTAAGCGTTTCTTCTCACAAGATTTTTCGCAGTGATCTGTGAAGCGAAGACGTAGCCTTCTATAATTTTAAATAGTGCTTTGTAAAAGTCGTACACAATTATAATTAATATGGACAAACTATTCATAACGATAATTAAATTGCATTACAGTAAAGGTTATTATCACTTAATATCACGAACCTCGTATAAGAAGCATTGCGTGATGGTAATTAGCGTAGCGAAAGAGGCGTGCAGAGAAAAGAATACATCGTTGAGCTGTACGGGATTCATGCTACGAGGATGCCTACTTTGGTACTCGCTCTGAAATAAAATAAAATAATTTTCAAGCATATGACTAATATAAGTAGAACTATCGTTACCGTTACATCCTATTAAAGTACACTGCTGACTAGCCTCCCTCCTATAGGGGGGATATTTACCACAGTTGACACGTTTGGCAAGCAGATTGGCAACCGCAGTTTTTAATTTTTAGTTATTATTAGGAAGATGCTTTTTTATAAAATAGGGTGACAAACCAGCACACAGTCCATCCGATGGTAAGTGGGTGCTGTGGCCCATAGACATCTACATTTATCCTCGATTAATATTCAAAACGCAAATGGGTTATCACCCCTGAGGACTTGCTTCGTTTGCAGTAAAAAAGGGTCTCTAGTTCTCTACACTCACCATATGAAGCACAGCAGTATTAAACTGCTATTTTACGCTGGTATCCTGTGAGAGCGTGGTCCTTCCCCGGTGGAGCCGACCCATTAGTGCTACAACCATGATATAGCTGCAGCGTGGCTCTACCACGTATACGCTGCTGTCCACCTCCTGATTTGCTTCCCTCTGTCGCCTCTTATGTCCACGGGATGATATGGGGCAGTGGAACACTAATATAGTTCGATTCTTTTTTGAGATTGTAGTGTCGTTGTAATAAAAGTTTTTATCGCCTCATTTCGACCAACGAGTGTCATAAGAGACGATGAGAAATGCCGAATGATCTCAAGACTCTCCATAGATGACGGTATAACCACCTTGCTATTTAGTAATTTATCAAGCATGCTACCCTGCATCATGTAAACGTTCCACAAACACATATCGTACATGGAGAGACATCCATACTCGACAATTCCATGCATTCATCACAGCCTATGGAAGTCCACCTCCTCTTCCTCTATAGATTGCTTCATTGGGAGGATTTTACCATAAAAGTAAAGTTACAGACTATATACGTCACACATGCCTCCCCTCATTTCTGAGAGGGTTTACCATAGTGAGTTGTTACTAGCAGAAAGATCTTTATTCCCATATTCTGTTTAAATAACCCTCTGCCGTCTCTTACGACACCCACGAGACGATATGAGCAAGTGGATATTCCTACATTACCTCTTCACGGTTTCTGGGAACAATAAAGCCATGAGAATAGTTATTTCCGTGCTGGGTGTGTGGCACTGCAGTCATAAACTTAACTAATAATAATGTTCTCCAGACTGACTGTCAGTCAGAGCGAGCAGAGAACAACGTACAACAAGACTATCCATCTTCGCTGGACAGTATTAAGTAATATGTCCAAGTGTATGCAATCCGACACGACCGGAGAGGGACAGCCGCAGGACCAACAGCTTTATGTGCTTTCCGAGACACGGGGGTAAAACATTGCCAACGTCATGACCCCGGGCTGCTAATAAGAAGATTCTTGATAGAAAAACTTAATAACTGACTTTTGGCCCGACCCGGGATTCGAACTCAGGACCTCGTAAAAATTGATTAATTACTGCGCCAAGCAACCATCTGGTAAACGCCAGATAAAATATCCAGACGGGCGATAGCGGGCAACGTCAATTAAGAGACTTCTGATATATCAAATGCTTCCTACAACGGAAGACACTTAGGTCCAGTAGTACATTTTAACGGGCTGATGAAGAAAAATATTTAAAAAATCTAATGTTTTAATCCAAAATATTATTAACAATAATCAATTCCGTAACAATATCGACTATGTCATATCATATTATGGGTGTCGTATGAGGCGACGGAGAGAAATTAACAGAATACGGGGAGCAGCATGTTCTCTATAACAACTCAAAAATAATAAAAATTAAGGTTGCCAATCCGCCTGTGAAGCGTGGCTACTTTAGCAATTATTTTCCCTATGATATATAATCTACTAGCTTGCCAGGCAGACGTTGCTCTGCTACGCCTTTGTCATGTCCTATTAAACATCCTTAAATTCGCAAATAAAAATTGTGGGTCACTCATGGGCAAAAAAACTATCCTATCTCTCAGATTGGACCAAACTGCATACGGTTTGCAAATTTGATGAAAATCGGTTAAGTAGTTTAGGAGTCCATTGCGGACAAACAACGTGACTCGTAGTTTATATATATTAAGATGGGGAAAGCCTTTGTTCAGATGTGGACTTTTGGATAAGATGATGAATCAACTCTATGTACAGTAGTGAACTTTTTTTGGCTGTAATGGATGGAATGATGATGATGATGATGGATCAATTTGATGATCTCGAAATTCTACTATTAAATAGTTTTAAAGTCACTATAGTCTTTATTTTAAATATATAGATTTAATTTTAAGATTTACTTATCGTGTCACACATAGGTTAGATAGTCATTGATAAATGTATAAATCGAAATGTACGCCGAAATAAATAAAATATCAAGATAGAAGCAAATACCTAAATATCAGAAACAATCACAAACCTGGATCGCCTTTGAGAAATAAAGTCCGCAGTTAAACAATGAATACATGGTGAAACCCATGATATTGAGCGCAAGGAAGTCGAAGTTAAGCCCAACAACGCTTTTACGTTTAAAGTTTATATAAATTTGAGGGTAGAAAGACACAGACCAAGCTGCAAAGTAGATCCATCCCATTATGTAGGAGATAACATTTATTGTGTTGGAGTGCATGACTGTGATACGTAGGAACACTGAACTGAGGCTGAAAAAAAGAAACAAATATTGATTGTATTAAAGTTGGTAAAAAATTACTTTTCATATATCCGCGTAATTTTTTACCAACTTTAAAATAATGGATTCCCGAAAAGTAACGCCTGATTGTGTTTTTCTATAAAGGTCAATTTTAAACCTTAATAATTTTTAATAATACGACATTAGTTAATATATACGATGGAATAATGATTTCTTATATTTACGCGAACACTACACATTGAAATTTTACTAGTTTTTACAGATTTTATCGCGTATATTTAACTATAAATACCCGACGTTTCGAGCGCTTTACAGCACCCATGGTCATGGGTAGGACTGAGATGTTCAACGTCCAAATGTCATAGTTAACAGCGGTTACCATAGATAAAACAAAAGTTAAATTTTTATCTATGGTAACCGCTGTTAACTATGACATTTGGACGTTGAACATCTCAGTCCTCCCCGTGACCATGGGTGCTGTAAAGCGCTCGAAACGTCGGATATTTATAGTTAAATATACGCGATAAAATCCGTAAAAACTAGTATTATTTCAATATACGATGAAAACCAAAGCAAGTGCTTCGTATATATATAAACGTCACTACATACAAAAAGATTATCAAAGCAATAAAAACCACTTTGAAGCATTATTATGTGAATATTCTTTAAAGTTATGATTTCGTAATCGAATCTATATGATTGCACGGAAAAACCCTATCACTCTTTTGATCTATGAATTCAAGAACACACTTTTGCAGAATATAAAATAATCGGTATATTATTTCAAATCAATTCCTTTCTTTTATCATAATTAATCATTAACCTGCTTAAAATTTATCAAATTGTATTTAAAAATTTCCATTTCTCAAGGTGCATTCGACTCGTTATAAAGTAAAATACGTGTATATAAAAAAAACTAACTTGACTGATCCAACTGGCGTAGAATTGAATGTAACGTCGGAGTGTCCTGGGCTTTTGCCGTAAGCCATGATATCGTGTGTGATCTTCACAGTATCATTGGGTTCTGCTGTACCAGGTATATCTAGTGTTGATGGAACGAATTGAACTATGTCTGGATGCTGCACTTGTAAGGCAATTTGAAGAGTAACGTTAGGTTCACCACTGAAAATATTATACACCTTAAAGTTAAACAAAAAGTTTAAAAGTTTAACAATTTTTATTACATCATATTTTAGTATATTAGATTTATCACAGTCATAATACAATAATGTTACGCGACTAAATTCTCGGTACCATACATGATTTATCAGAAGTTTTCACCCCCATACAGCTTCTATGTGAAATAAGTATTCAACTTGTTATGAAAACTAAGCTCAATTTGTTTAGAATTTTTCAATTTTTCATAAACACCTCCAATTAAGCATATGAAATAACATAAATTTATTTACTAAATTTCCTTCTTTTTAATTATATTTTGTCTTCATACTGCAGTTATGATGGATGATCGTATAGTGGCCCGTGGGTGTTGGTGAAAGTTAACAGAGGGATACAAACCAACTAGTAAAGCTGCGTATGCCCATGTTCAACAGTAGAATTTTGATAGCCTGTAACGGTTCTGGTTACGGTATATTATAGAAAGTGATTAAAGTTAAGTATTACACAATATGTAAAATATACTTCTAAAGAATTTATTTAATCAAACACGACGATATATTTTAGTATAGTAATTTAAGATTTAAGCTACTTACATTTGTACCATTCGGAATAGGCGGCTCTCGTCAACGAGTATATTCAATTCCGTAGAGTCTAAATACATTTCTTCTATTTGGCCATATGTATTTGGTAGACCTGAATTGTTGAAATATTTGTTAAATATAATCCATAAGATTTTTTTATAGAATAAGTGTGACCAACAAGCACACAGTCCAACTGATGGTAAGTGGATGCTGTGGCCCATACACATCTACATTTATTCTCGATTAAGAATCAAAACGCAGATGCGTTTTCACTCCTGTGGACTATGGAATGGAATGCCTATTTCCAGTAAAAAAAGGGTCTCCGGATCTCTACACTCACCATACAAAACACAGCAGTATCAAGCTGCTATTTTACGCTGGTATTCTGCGAGAGCGAGGTCCTTCTCCGGTTGAGCCGACCCACTCGTGCTACAACCATAATATAGCTGTAGCGTGGCTCTACCACGTATAAATTATAGATTCATGATAACTGTTTGCAATTTCCACTGCTTTTCAAATCATCCAGGGTTGATTGGTAGAGAATGGTATAAAGCATTAAGTACGCTCTTTTTAACCCTTAGTATAAGGTTTATAATGTAATAATAAGTACCATGATGGGTTTTCTTAATTCTCCTTCATCCTCGATGTTCGAGCTTAGGTGGATATACTCGGTAGAGCCACGCTACTGCTTTGTTGTGAGACTGGAAAGGACCATGCTCTTACAAAATGCCAGCATGCTGTGTTCCATGAGTAACGAAACACGAATGGAGAATGGAATAGAAAACAGGTTTTCCATCATAGTACTCCGGAGTGATAACTGACAAATCATTTGTCTTTTGATTCTGAATCAAAGACAGGTATCTATGAGCCGCGGCATTCACTTACCATCAGGAGGACTGCGCCCTCGTTTATCACACTTTTTCGTATAAAACACAAGTTGTAGTAGTACTATATCGTTCTTTACCGCAAACTTACCATAAATGTAAAAATAAAATGTGCGAAATTGTAAACAATAATAGTAGCCGCCGCACAGAGACGATGTAAATAATCCACTATCCCATATTACGAGGGCGGTTCAAAAAGTTCGCGGAATAGAGGGGTTAAAGAGGGGAGGAGGGATTTTTTTTACTGTTACTTTCGTTCGAGATTCAATACAACTATAAATACCAAGTTTCAGCTATATCGATTCATTAACCTTTGGAGATATCACAGATTAAACAAGACTACGGAGGAGTGAACACTAACTATGGAGAAAATTAAGTTTCGTGCCATGGTTAAGTTTCTTATTAAGCAAGGAAAAACGGCTCATATCATTATGGAAAAGATGGCATCTGTTTACGGGGACTCTTGCCTTGAAAAACGATGACGTATAAGTGGTACAGCCTTTTCAAGCACGGTAGAGACTCAATTAAAGACGATCCTCAGACATTGTCGAAAAAGTCAAAAAACATGTTATTGGAGATACTCGTCTGTAGAAAAAACAGATCGCAGAAGTGAGTGCAGTAACATCTAAGAGTTTTAAATATTCTTCATGACCATCTAGGCATGTCTAAGGTCAGTGAAAGTTGGGTGCCCAGAATGGTTTCACACCGCTTCAGAAACAGCATGGGTCAAGTGTTCGCGCGAGTTTTAACTGTAGATGAAACTTGGGTCCATGACTATGAACCTGAGTCAATGCTGAAATTTTTTTATAGGATAAGGATGACAAACAAGCACACAGTCCACCTGATGGTAAGTAGATGCTGCAGCCCATAGACATCTACATTTAACCTCGATTAGGAATCAAAATGCTGATGCGTTGTCACCCTTGAGGACTAAGATGGATTGCCACGATTCCAGTAAAACGAGTCCATGCAGTTTCATAAAAAGGCGTAGAACCCCGCCTAAGAAGTTCAAGGTGTCACAAACGGCTGGAAAGACTATGGCTTCAGTTTACTGGGGTTCAGAGGGGATTTTATTGATTCATAATAAATATATAATCACGGGACTGTATTACGTTATGTTATTAGAAAATTTAAAAGATGCGTTCATTGAGCTATTATGTACTACGTACTAGAGGCGACACTACATTCAGCTACTCTGTTCCACTCAACTGCGGTGCATACACCGCACTTTAATCAGTCACTCGCTAGGCGCTTAAAGAGTTGTCACGTGTTGTGTTGATTTAAAAAATATCTCTTGATAAAAATATGCCGTCGTGTGTACTTAGATATTGCACAAATAATTCAAGAAATGTCAGTAAAAACCAAGGAATTACTTTTCAACGGTTAATAAGATACTTAGTCAATAAAAACGTATTATGTATTAATAATAAAACAAATTATTCCTAAGACGCCATCTTGTGTCATGGAATATAGATTATGAAATGAATATGTTCAGATGCGACATTTCTGTGGGTACTTAAGTATAGGACGAATATATTATTATACATTTTTTTTGTAGAAACATAAAAAAAAGAATAATAAGCAGATTTAAAATGAAAAATGTTCTAGATAAGTTATTATAATTCGGCAAAATTTTTCATGTTTAAATCTGCTTATTATTCTTTTATTTTATTTTTAGGTTTCCACATCAAAGTCAAAGTGGTATAAATTCGTCCATTTTTTAACTCTCGCGTGCCCAGCATTTATGAACGACTTTTATTCTAATTTAAATATTTGTAATTTAAATGTTATGTTAATAAGTTTTGTTAAACATACATTTAGTATGTTTTTTATATTTGACTTAATTAAATTACCTTTTAAAATATTCAGATAAAAATATCATTAAAATTTAATTGTGATATAATATTATGTAATATTATATTAAATAAGCAAATATAATATACAAAATAAATGACATAATTTAAATATTGTTCTCGATATAATTTACCTATTTAACAATACAATTTACCTACGGGTCATTCTACCTATGTTTATTCTATGATTAAAAAAAAACAACCGCGCGAACACAAGAGTAGCGCACATTTTTTGTTTGAGATAGCTGTTCCAGTACGTAAGTACATATTACTTTAATGGATGCGTTTAAAGAAAAAGCAAGGGGAAAGTGGTTTCGAGGTGTGCTCCTTTTGCACGACAACGCACTCGTTCACAAGAGTGAACTTGTGATGGCTTCCTTATACAAGTGCGGCTTCAAAACTTTAAATCACCCTCACTATAGTCCAGATTTGGCCGCTTTGGATCATTATTTTTTCCCAAATATGTAAAAAGAGTGTCGGGAAAAGAAATTTACAGATGACAAAGAAATGAAGTCGGCAATTCCTGTCTATTTTGAGGGCTTTGACGAAACTCTTTTTTCGAAGGTATAAATAAGTTATTTGACCGGTCTGAGAATTGTATTTGGGTTAAAAGAGAATATTTCAGAAATTTCATCCCCATTCATTCCGCGAACTTCTTGAGCTCCCCTCGTGTCATTACGCGGATGGTTTTTATGCGGTTATCGACCTCATGAGGTAATCTATGAGGGAGGCCTATGTTTATCTGTAGACAATGGGTGCGTTTGGCAGAAAAAAGCGCTAGCAAGCGCTTGTAAGCAAAATGGCGATCGTAAGCGGTAAGCGCTGTCAAATAGTAAGTAGCTATTTTCCTCCAGGACACGATGTTAGTTTTAACCGGGGAATCTAACCTAATTTAAATGAATGAATGAATGAATGAATATACTTTTATTGTACACCACAAACAAATATACAGTTAACAAAACACAAAAAAAGATTATAATATTATGTAAGTACAATTTGGCGGCCTTATCGCTACATAGCGATCTCTTCCAGGCAACCAAAGGTGTAAGGATTAGAACAGTGAGAACTAGGTAGGTGGTGCAATATAAATATACATAATATAATAGCGATTTATAGACAATACATGCAATAAAATAACATACAAATAACTAATACATGAAATTATATAAATTGCTAAAATATAATAAAAATAAAGTAAAACATATATAAATATAAATATACATACATATATATAAATATATAAACAAACTTACACATTTACTCAAATATAGATATATATATACATATACATAAAAAATTCCTCAAACAATAATATAAAGCAGATAAATACAATAGATACATAATCACTTAATTTATTCTAACGGTGTTAAAACGACTGAGACAAGTAATGCTCTTTAAGTAGTCGCTTAAATATAACAATCGTTTGTGCTTCACGTATACGCAACGGTAGGGCATTCCAGAGCTTGATAGATTGGACAGTAAAAGATTTATTAAAAAAGGAAGTATTGTGAGTTGGAACCCTTAAAATGAATTTTCTTGAAGAACGTAGAGGTTCTCCTGGAAGCCCTACAAAACTAAACTTCTCCTTTAGATAAGGAGGTGTAGAAGGGTGAAATAATACACAGTACAGAATAGAAAGAATATGCATATTCCGGCGAAGTCGGATAGGTAACCACTTGAGACGTGAGCGAAATTGGGAAATATGGTCAAATTTGCGCAATCCAAATATGAACCGAATACTAGTGTTTTGAAGTCTCTCAAGCTTATTTAGCTGGTCCTCAGTTATGTCTACATAGCTTGCGTCAGCATAGTCGAGAATCGGAAGGAGAAGAGACTGTGCGAGCATAATTTTTGTAGGAATGGGAAGAAATGATCGAAGGCGACGCAGTGAACTAAGAGCGACAAAGGTTTTCTTACTTACCTCATTCAGTTGGCGTATCCAATTTAAGGAGTTATCGAAATAAATACCAAGATTTTTGACACTGTCAAAGTAAGGAATTACAATTCCATCGAATTCGATAGGTGGTACGGAGGACCAGTCAATTCTTGAGATAAAGCTCCGGCTACCAATAATAATGGCCTGTGATTTTTTGGGATTAACATTTAGGCCGTATGACTTACTCCACTCATGAATAATATTTAAATCGTTATTTAATGTAGAGATTGCATTCGGCAAATTCTCAAGAGTTGACTGGGTGTAAATCTGAACATCATCCGCATACATGTGGTAGAGAGAAGATATTTTATGAGTGATTGAATTAATGAAAATGGAAAAGAGTAAAGGTGACAACACGCCGCCCTGCGGCACGCCTGCAGTAATATCACACCAAGATGAGTGAGTTTCATCTACACGAATACGCTGCCGACGGCCACAGAGATAACTTTGAAACCAGTCAATTACTGATGGAGATATGTTAAGGGAACACAATAGACTCAACAGTATATCGAAATCAACAGTATTGAACGCATTACTGAAATCCAGCAAGGTCATGACTGTGAGTTGTTTATTATCCATACCCCACCGTATGTCATCAGTAACTTTGATTAAGGCAGTAGCCGTACTATGACCAGGACGGAAACCTGATTGTAAAGGATTCAACAAATTGTGCTTATTAAGGAAAAGGGTTAGCTGTTGGCAAATAAGTTTTTCAAGGACTTTAGAAAGGAAAGGTAAGATCGAGATGGGACGGAAATCAGAAAGGTTGACAGGATTGGATCTCTTCGGAAGGGGTATAACATGTGCACTCTTCCAGGCTTGAGGGAATTTAGACGAAGAGACACATGCATTAAGTAAATAAGTAATAGTAGGAGCGATAACATCAAGGAGAGGAATGATCATATCACGGCTAATGTTGTCGCTACCGACAGCTTTTGAGGAGATGGATAATATGATCTTCTTAACATCACATACAGTAAACTGACTAAAAACGAACGGAGGATAATTAGGAGTCGGAGTTACAGAAAGAGAACGAAGTGTTTGCAATTTCTGTTCTCTATCAAAAGAGTTAGAAGGATTAGAAAAATGTTGATTTAATAGTTCAACATCAACACAAGGAGGTAAGGCATTTAGGGATGTTCTTCCAACTCCAACTGTTTTAAGAAACTTCCACACTCTAGATGAGTCGCCGTTCTCGACTGATGTATGAATATGGCGTCGTTGTGCATCTCTACATAATGTATTGCAGCGATTCCTGATTTTGGCGTATTTCCTTTGGTTTTCCTCTGTTTTATTCCTCTTAAGCTTTGACAATGCTACATTTTTCTTCAAGATAAGTTTTTTCAGATCATCAGAGAGCCATGGAGCAGGTAAATGTTTGAGTTTTACGTAATGCATTGGCGCGTGAATGTCATAAAGCTGAGTAAGTAAGGAACAGAAAAGTTCAACTTTATCATCAATGCACGGTACTCTCTCAATCACTGACCAGTCAATGTTATGCGCATCTTCACAAAGTTGGTCAACATCCATTCCTCCAAAATTACGTCGCAGAACTAATTTAGGTTTGATTTTAGGAGGGCGTAGTTTATACGAAAGGAAAATTAAATCGTGGTGAGAGAATGCATCAGCAGGACACTGTCCGTGTTTGAAAACCAGTGTTGAAGATGACACTATAATTAAGTCAAGAAGGGAAGGAGTACAGTTAGGAAAGTTATGAGTAGCAGAAAGGGGTAGGATTTGCATATTACACGCTTCAATTATAGACTTAAGCTTTATAGCCCGATTGTCGCCTTTAAGCAAACAGGTGTTAAAGTCTCCCATCAAAATAGTATGACTATACGTAGGGACTAGTGATTCCAAAAGAGATTCGAAAGAAGTAAAATAGTTTACAGAAAGAGAGGGACTGTAGAATACTCCAAGAAGGATTTTGTTCTGAGACAGGGAGACCTCAACCAGCAAATGCTCAGCAGAATCAACAGGGGGTGGTTGACATGACGAACTAACAATTTTAAATGGAAAGTAGGATCTAAGATAGATCGCCACGCCCCCCGCCACCCCTATTAGTGCGATCATTTCTAATTAGATGAAACCCGGGCAAAGAGTAAGAAGTAGAAGGCAGACAGGGTTTTAGCCAAGATTCTGAAACTAAAATAGCGTGAATATTTTGGGATTCAAATGACGCAAGCATGTCAGGATAATGAGCCGGAATGCTTTGGGCATTAATATGAATAGCATTGAAGTTATTCACACAGTCTGAGAAACAAGAATTTAAGGTAATGTTGAGTGAAGGAGAAGCAGTTGTACTGTGATAACTAACGTCACTATGTGTCTCATCATCTGAAGACAACGTCAGAAACAAATCACTGTCATTACAAATGTTTGAGGATAACATAAATGCTATATTAAAATATACAAATAAATTTATACTACTTATATACACTTAAAAAATAAAATATAAATAAAAATGCAAGATCAGACAGTACCTACACTATTACAACCACCAGCAGCATGAAAGAGAAAGCATATAACAATACAACAACTTAATTAAAGAAATAAAACAATCAGTTAAATAGTAAAACTTCCCAAAACTAGCTGTCTGACACCAATAAATTGTAAGAAGAAATTAAACACGTCAGACTAGGCAGTATGGGTTTATATGCCTTTGCCATACTAATAAACTAAAAAAAGAAAGAAATCAAAGAATGCTTCTGCTTCTGTGGTTACAGGCTTACAGGTATATTACAATATAGACGACGAATATAGATTACTGACTTGGGTACCAATGTCATTATAAAGTTAATTAAACGTAAAAATTATTATCAGAAAATAGAAAACAAATAAAAAAGAATTAACAATTAATCTACCTGTATTGTGCAATGATTAAAATAATTTGAGTAATATTCATCAAACCAGTGCAAACCCATTATGAAATTAATGGCATAGAAATCTATGGCAAAGGATAATATTAATAATAAATACCTGATAACCAAAAGTTACAAAAAACAAGAAGAGGAAGAAAAATAGTAATAATATATGAATTGAGCTGCTGGAGTAAATGAATAAAAGCGGAATTACATGAGAAACACGCCACAACCATCATTTTTTCGTCATCTTCCTAGCCCTAGCTGTAGTAACACAGGGCTTGGGAGCCGAAGATGCCGCCACGGCCGTCGCCGGAGTCAAGGATGAGTTAGTAGGAACACTACCAGCTGCGTCAGGAATGGCGATCACCTCAGCCACGGTGTACACCCGGTGCTTCGTGCCATCGGACCCAAGCACCACAACATATCCGTCTCGTGTCCAACATTGCGAAACACCAAAACGCTTCCGAGCAGCAACGAATGCCTCATGACGGCCCTTAGTCATGAACTCAGATAGAGTAACTCCGCTACCCTTTAACTTGGTTTTGGTATACCAAACTTTGTCACGCAGATCCTGATCTTGAAATTTCACAAGCAGTGCACGAGGCTTGTCTCCGCGGGGGCGCCCTAAGCGATGGCATCTGGTGATAGATCCCTCAGTTATTTCTGGGATGTTCAGTCGCTCCGATAATAGCTTACTCGTGCAATGCACTGGATTCCCATCTCGGGCTTCTGGCACTCCATGGACAAGCAAAATCTTCCTCCTGGTCCTTACTTCCATTTCCTCTTGCTTCCTACAGAGAAGCTGGAGTTGAAGTTGCAGGTTCTCAAGTGCTGACAGGACAAATGCCCTAAAGGTATTAAATTGTGCATTAATGTCGGAAGATGGGCTTGTTGCAGGGATGGATGTTCTGACCTCCCTCTGGAACTCATCCATACGTGAAGTGAAGTTCAGCGTTAGCTCTTCAATTGACTTCTTAAGCAAATCCATGATGTAAATTAAAGGTTATTTAAAGGTCAATGTCAGGTGACAGTGAAGTGGCAAAATAAGTTTTAAGTTGTGCACAGTGGAAAACAAATTATTAGTAAACAATGCTGGTGGATTTATGTAATTATAGGTACATTTATATACTTGATTGTTCTTTATTTACTATTTTTAAACTTTAAAAATCAGGAACGATTTTAAATATGACAAAACACTTTGCGCCTACCCACCAAAAAAAAAAAAAAAAAAAAAATTTAAATATATGTTTGTAAAGTATTCATATTAAAAACTTACCAATCATGAGTTTTTAATAGCATGTATATGTTTATTTATGTCATTATATTACTTAAAACTAATATTGCACAAAACAACTTATAAACTCTACTTCAAAACAAACAAATTAAATAAGCAAAATGGCGGATTGTGTCAGCGCTACTGAAGTAGCAATCGTGTCCTGGCCGAAAACTATTTTAGCGCTTGTAAGCGCTTGCTAGCGCTTTTTTCTGCCAAACGCACCCTTTGATAGGCTATGATAACTCTGATGGCAACGATGATGACGCTGATGATAAAACAAATAGTCAAGGAGAGAGTTCTTAACATTTCGCTTAATCGACCTTTTAAGAAGTTTAAGATAGTGAATTTGTCTTATGCATGTGTAAGTATTCTTTACCACTATCATCAAACGGTATCTCCCTGAAAAAAACCTAGCAAACTGACTTGTTGTATTGAAGTGGACTGACCTACTGAAGCAATTAATAAAGCTTTAAATGAGAACAATATTACAATTCAAATTTCACTGGTAATGGAGATCAGAATATCGTGTATTGATACTGATTGGGGATCAGTGCTAAAACATCGGACCTGCGCTTCTGAAGTGAGTATAAGCAATTCTTCTAAGTTATACGCCTCATGCAATACTTTTAGACATACCTAGTATGAGATGTAGAAATAGGATTAAAAAAGGGTGTCAATGATAATGATATTACACCAGAAATTTCATTGATTGCACACTTAGAAAGCCATCCCCATATGCAACAAAAAGCTTTCTTTGTTTACCATATTCTCAAATTTATTCACTTCCTGCAGAATTTATTTTATAGTGAAAACATCAATCTAATTGATCTTAGAATGGAAAAGTGCACTGTGCTTTAAAATGTCAAATCAATCATCTACACGAGTAATCACACGAGAAAACACTTTGGAGTTATTACTATTATATTAATAATAATGTATCTGACACAAAAACTAAAGTTTCTTACCTAGTAAAAGCATGCTCACAATAAATCGTGTGAAATAGTAGCTTAAAGTATGACTAGATACTCTCGAGGGCCCGCTTAGAAACGTAGCTGGTCGGATGTGCGCCATTTTCTTTATTTTCAAACTAACCTGTGGACAACAAGATAATTAAAAATGTATATCAATAAAATTCAAATAAGATAAAAATATTGGAGATTTTTTCCCCAGTACATGTAATGAATGCATAATTTCACTCTTTGAAGAGTCTTTTTTAATAAAAAATATAAGCTATCAACTTCGTTTTAACATTACTCGTATTATCGGAATCACGATATGGTTCATGAGTTTACTACAACAGGTAGGTAAATAGAATACGGTAGGTACCTAGTTCTTAAAATCATCTAGGGTTGACAGGTAGGGAACGTGTCAACCTTAGATGATTTTACCATATGTGGTATTAGGTCCGTCCGTCCCTTTATATTCCTTAATATAATATCCTTAGTAAATAAAAAATTTAAAATAAGAACAATGATAGCTTGTCTTTATTAAAAAGCCCTTAACTATACCCTAAAAGATAGCGTTAGAAGCCGTAGTATCTCACCCTAAAATTGTATAATACTCGTCAACGCGATCTGCTGGCGCCACGGAAAATATCGTGAGAAAAACCTACATATCTGAGAATTACACAATTAGTTACCCGGACATTTCATTCCGCCAACGTTCACTTGGGCAGAACGGTGAACTTTTTCCTGCTCCTAAATTCCTTACTTTACTATCTCAACCACTATGCCACATCCACCTCATTTAAAAATACGCCACTGATATGTTTACTACAGCAATTCTTACACGCAGCCTTTCGTAGAAATCGCACGATAAAATACTTATTCATATAATTCTCATAACTTTTACGATAGGGCGCAATCTTCGATAAAAGTAACGAACAACCATATTTATAGCCGCGAAATTAATTGGAAAAACCGATGCCGTGGATACTCAACGAGATATATTCAAATTTTTTTTATATGAATGACCTTTTATCTTAGTTGCACTTACCACTCGCACTTGTCACTTCTCAAAATGTAAATCGGGCCTAAATCAATCTTCACAAATGAAAAACAAACCTAAAAAAGACCGTAATAGCGTAAGAATATAATATCTATTATTGTAAATAATATTGAATTGTCTACCTGGAATATTGAAATAACTGACTTCTAGTAAGCTCAGGAGGATATATGCACGCTATTAGGACATAAATAACTATTTATGAATTTTTGTCTGTCTGTCTGTCAAGGCTAATCTTCGAAATGGCTGAAACGATTGTGATGAAGCTTTACGAAGATAGAGAGCAACGCCAGGTGGGATTTACGCTCTATTCTAAACGTGAAGAATAACTGATAAAATAAATAGTATTCGATTTTCTTTAATCTGAATAACGCCACATTAATAGATTCTATACAGGTGAAGCTGGTGGAGGGGGGGGGGGGTCTAATCCTAAATAAAAACGAGAAGATCTTTTGCCTTTCGGTAGATCTTCGTATAACAATTTCGTATTTAACAAACATAAAATCAGACCGGGGCGGCGCGATGTATATTTTATAGAATAAAGGTAACAAACGAGCACAGTCCTCCTGATAGCAAGTAGATGATGTGGTCCATCGACATCTAGATCTATCCTCAACTTAGAACCAAAAACGCAGACGCGTTATCACACCTGAGGATTAAGATAGAATACCTTGCTTCTAGTAAAAACGATCGCCGAATCTCTACACTCACAATACGAAACAGAGAGTATTAAGCTGCTATTTAACGCTTGTACTCCGCTAGAGACCCATTCGTTCTGCAACCATTATAAAACTGCGGCATGGCTCTACCACGTGAAGTAATGTCAAAGAGAGAAGTTTGGCACTACGATTGCCAATACGCCTGTCAAATAGGATAATTGCAACAAATCCTACTGAGTTTGTTTAAGGCTCATGTCGAAATTGAACACAAATTAAATAAATTCGACCATCTAACCAACTAACAACATTGACAACAAAAACTTAAAAAAAAACATTAAAAACGGAATTACAGTGTGAAAATCAATATGTACATTAAATTCAAAACAGGACTAGGTATTTTCTTGTATCGTTTGAACCGAACAAAAATATTGGAGAATAGTAGGAACTCGGTGTACTTCTTGTACTTTTGCCAACAGGAATAAAATACAAATCTAAGCTGCAATTACTATAAATTTACGCAATCTAGATGCTTAAAATATCAAACTAACAAATGTTATTACATTCATAAAGTATTCGGATGAATCGTTACGAGTAGGAAGTTATTTAAGCATTATTTTATTGAGCCACCCATTTATCTGCTGAACTGAAATTATTCTAGAATATGTGACATGGATGTAAAGAAGATATCGTTACGATATATTCTATTCTGTATATTATAGTGAGACAATTATAGTAAACACGTGTCCATAAAATCACCATTTCATTAGCAATTTTGCTTTCTGACAGTAAACGTGCAATTCAAATGTGTAAACTTAGTAAACGGGTAGGGTAAGAACAAGATGAGGTATAAAATAGACTTCACTCAATACCTTAATCCCTTTATTCATAAACATTTTTAAACAGTTGATTAGTTAAATAGTGTTTTGTCACTTTCTAGCAACAAGTATCTTGCAAATATCAGAATGAGACAAAACACTATTTAACTAATCAAGCGTTTAAATTTTTTTATGAATATGGGAGTAAGTCTGTAAATGTTAAATATTATCACAACAGCATCCATCATGACACGCGGTCGGTTTAAGATTATTATATTATTTTTATTTATAACTCGTACGAATTAACTTGAGACCTGGGCCGATGGCGTAATTGTCAATGTACGGTGTGCAAAATAATGCGTCGTAATATTTTTTTATTCGAAATTTTTGAGATTTGCATGAGATTATTAATAAAAATAAAATAAAATGTTCTGGCAAGAGGTGAAGTAATAAGTGATATACTGTTGCCATTTTTATATATTTTAAATATTTATTTTTTATAATATATATAATATTATTTTTAGTTAACGCGTCAAGGAAGGACAAAGAAATAAACATACACACTTTCTCATTTATAATATTATTAATTTATTTATTATACACTTTATTGCACTATAAAAAGTGTTACAGATTCGTACACAATAAAAATACAAAGCATAACAGGCGACCTTATTGCTAAAAAGCAATCTCTCCCAGGCAAACTTAGGGTGAAAGTGAATCAATCTTGGATAAGCGGAACAGCACAAACTATCTATAATATCGAACTAGAGTCGAGACGCGTATCCGTAACAAAAATGCTATCGGTACTGAGTGCGCACGGCCAGCGCGGGACGCGGTGCGGGGAGTCGGGAAGGGGGTCGCATTCCAGCGGAGTCTCAAGTTAATTCGTACGTGTTGTATAAGAATACAAAGTTTAAGAAACAAAGTGGATATAGTGGCGATCAAGGAGAAGCCACTATTCCGTTTAGTCTCGTGGGCGTGGAATCTTTTGCCTTCCGATAGATGGCGGTATAATCCTCGTTTATGTCAGTCGTAAAATATTACTACTACCAGGCCTCTGTCACTCTTGCTACCTGCGTGAAATAATTACATCGCGACGCGCCCGGGCGAAATAACAGGCTAGCGCGTTGGAGACGATTGAATGTTAAAGTTTTTTAACGCTGTTTACGTACCTAAACAGTTTTATGTAAATGCTTGTTGAAAAAGTTTTTGTTTATTGTTTAGTATATTTATTGTAGGTAAAAATTGTTGTAAAAGTTTTAATGTATTTTAAAAATTATATATTATGTATTTGATAAATTATAATAGCAAAACATCGTTCCTACAACAGACAAAAGGTTTCACATCATTCTTTAAGTTACCGAAGAATTTTAGAAGGAAATTATGATAGGTGAATTTATTTAATTTTTTTAGATAGGTACTTACAGCAAAAAAGAATTAAGTAATAATTTGGTCTACAGAAGAAATACCTAAGTACTTTATTACAAAAATTAGTTAAAATTTACTTCACTATCCAAGTATTTACTTACATACATACCTATACTTGTATTTTGTAATTAAAATATTTTAACTTATAATAACACAAAATACTGAAATTAAAACTTCGTATACTAAGAAGTTTTTTAAGTAAGTAAAATAGATCACATTTCTGTTAGGAATCGTATTTCAGGACTAAGTAACATAGTTAACATTTCGCAATGTATTTTTTTTATTTTCTATTGACATCCCTTAATAACCACGGAAAGTCCGCCGTGACTTAGGAAGCGGAAAAGATGCAAAGTAATATGGACACTTACGCGCAGCGATAAAGTTTTATTTAGCTTGCGTTCGTGATTTATCTGATTAATAATAATTATGTAGGCTATTAAACGTCGACAAGCAGTTGACATCAAAGGAGTGCAACTTCTGTACGTAGTACTATTATTTATTCTGTACTATTACTGGCGAGCGAAAATCCGGCAAAAGTAGGAAAATCCGCTTTGCAACGGTGAGACTAGGGTCCCCAACCAATCCGGTAGGGATTGCCCGGGAGACTCCGGTAATAATGGTTAATCTCTCGACCTCCCGGGGTGTAATAATTTCTACAGTTTTTCTAAAAATTATATGCATCCGTCGCTCGCACTCGCTTTGCGAAATCGACATATAAAAGATGTTGCTCGAAAGAAAAATAAATATAAGTTTAAAAATGAATAAATGATTGAGACTTTCTCCCCGCCTCCTCCGTACTCGATTACAAAAAATTCTCCCAGGTTGGTCCTTTCGAAAGTTGGTAACCCTTGGGGAGACCGATGTCCAGCTGTGGACTTCTGCGAGCTAATTTAAATACTATTTATTTTACGTTTTGTCCGCATTGTGTTATATTTTCTTACTCCATCAGCCTGCAATAGTCTACCGCTGTACTTCATATTATTACGTGGGTGTCGAAGAGTCAACAAGGGGAAAAGAAACAGAGGATAAGCAGCAGCCTTTCTAATAACAATAAAGATATTGAATAATCTCAGCGGTCAGCCGCCGTAGAGTCTACATCACCTGAGGTTGATTCGTGTAGAGGCGAAACACGTGTCGTATAGTCGTCGATGGTGTGTCTTTCCTGGAATAGTGGTGTTGGAAGAAGTGGTGCCGGGAGTAGTGGTGTTGGGAGTAGTGGTGCTGAGAGTAGTGGTGCTGAGACTAGTGGTGACGGAATTAGTGCACGCAATTGAGGGAGGGCGGGAGGTGCTCTTCAATCCAGGTAAGACACATCATTATATTTAGTTAGCGGAAGGTTGCAAATTAATCAATGCTAAACTATGGAAAATGCGAGAGGAAACTGGGGCTATGTCCAGCTCAGTAGCGGTGGCCCTTTAATAGGCTATAATAAATAATTAATGAAAAAAATTAATTTTTGTTTGATTTTTTGTACGTAGTTCGAGTATCCGCAAATAAAGTGCTCAGTGCAAAGCTAAATATCAGATTGCAAATCTTTTTAAATAAAGACTTAGAGTAACAATATGAAGAGATAATATAATGAATAGATGAAAATTAAAACCGACTTCAAGGAACTTAAAGGAATAATAAATCTGAATAATATCCTCTAAAGTTGGTACTAAGTCAGTGTATCGAAGGAAATCCGGGAACCAGCCGAAAGCCGCGGATTTCTTTTATATAAATAATGCCGACTTTACCCAAAAAGCAAGAGCTATTCAAAGTAACCCCGATAAACCTATCGTAAATTTAATCAACAGTTGTGGGTACTTTTGTCTACGGTGAGACTATTATGATTCAGTAAGTAGTCAACTCTTAAAAGAATTCAAATACTGAGAAAAAGGCTCCACTAATTCAACAATTGAACTAATGCGTCGAAGTAGTGAGAAGTTCCGACACTTGCTATAAGAAAATCTGACACCACTTCAAGAGTGCTTCCTATACGATCGTTGTTGACATGATTTTTAAACAGACCGACACGACACCCTGTGTTATGGAACAAAGACAACTGAAGAACAAGAGAAACTCTTTTAAAGATAAATTTATTTAATATATTTAACTGTAATATAAACTAACTTAAAATATAGAAGTTGATTGAGAGAATTTGTGTTGTGGGATTATTTTTTTTTTTGCGCCCGAAGCAAATAAGGGCAACCCTCCGGTAACGGGGGAAGGAGGTGGAGAATGCTCATAGCATACCACGCAGCCGGCTGCGTGGTTATGTGGAGACTTTTACCCACTAAACTCCACCTTTAGGGATTGGCTTACTGATCTGACGAGAGATCTTTAAGCCGTAAACGGACGTGACCCTCCTTGGCAGAAAGGAGGGCGCAGTTGTGGGATCGAAGGACTTGGTTTATATGGTGTAGGATCGTAGGAAGCTAGGAGGTGTGAATAAAGATAGGCGAACAACATTATGCTTGTTTGTGTTTATCGTTAACTTATTCTAAGATACAATTAAAAATGGTAAACTTTGGAACAATAAACATTAGTATTTAAATATTACAATCTAATTAGTTTGGTTTCTAAGTAAGTAAACAATATAATTTAGTTTTAAAGTAAATAAACAATATAGGAGTATATAGGACTTATAATATAAAGTAAATAGCATACACAATAATAGTACCTATAACATAACACCTGTCATTTCTTATTGAACGATTAAAGTCTTTTCCACACCGAAGCCATAACATGCAAATTAAACATTGAAATGTAAATGTAAAATTATAAGCTCAGTTTTGTTATTAAAAGTTATATCTCATAATTTTAGTACTTATATATCAGTATATATCACAAACGCCTTTTTATCTGTTATATTCAAATATCCAGATTAAAATATTACTAACACAACTGCGGCTTGTTTTCATGTATTATAAAGCTATACTAAACTTTTTGTTGTTATTTAATGTCAAACTACATCAGAAGCTTGACAACTGAGGCCATATACTGAATATCTCCTACAATATTCTAACAACCTAACCTCAAATTGCCTTTTAGGAAAACAGCACAAATCGCTGCTGTTTGTCACGCTCTTGTGAAGAGGCATCATAGTTCTGCTAACCGGTACTCCAATTCACGAACACGAATGGCAATGAGATCGGTGAACTTGCTTTAAGATTGTCGGTGTGAACGGAACTCGCTTTACAGCCTTTTATTAATGGAATATACCACTTAGGAGAAACTGAACGTAATAAATGAACGGTTAACAAAATCAATTCAAAGTTGAAGTTTTAAAAACGTGTTTATTCTTAACAGCTATATTATTCTTCATCATCAGCAAATAAAAATCACACAATCGCAGTACAAAACGTTTCGTTTCGTATGGTGTGTGTAGAGAATCGGAGACTCTGTTTAACGGAAACGAGGCATTCCATCTTAGTCGTCTGGGGTGACAACGCATCTGCGTTTTGATTCTTAATTCAGTATAGATGTAGATATCCATGGGCCACAGAATCCACTTACCTTCAGGTGGACTATGTGTTCGTTCGTCACTCTTATCCTATTAAAAAGGCACCCATGGGAAGACTCCGAAATACTGTGATGGATTCACTTACGTCGCCAGAACACGTAGATGGAAAGACATTTATATTCTTCTTCTTCTTTAGACTTCTACTGCTAGACATGGAAGTCTCCCGTTAAGAAGATTCACCTTAACCGTCACGCTTGGCAAGATGATTTCTATACTACTCAAAAATAATAGATTTTTGTGTCCAATTATAATTATTGGTCGTCATGGGTCTTTCCCACAGCAACCACATGAACAGACTGTTGATGACAGTGGCCATAAACAACGTTTTCAATAATCCATCCATCGCATGAAAACACAATGTATCTCACAAGTAACACATATTATATTAAATTAGATTGCTTAGTGCGATTGCCAAGTCAATCTATATATTTAAAACATATAAGATTTTTAACATTGATATGGTCACTATAAAATCTAGTTAGGTTAGCTAATTACGTAATAACTTAAAACAGAAGGACCCTTAAGTAGGGACTGAATAAATTAACCGACTTGGTATTACATGGATCTCACAACTTGTTACGGTAGTAGAACTGAGTTGCGAGACTTGGTTTTTTTACAAGTTATATTTTTGATGGCATCTCATTTCTTTTTGTAGATAAGATAGTCCTACTTTTTTACTTTTCCGGTACCTTCTACTTCTTGAATACCAACAGCGTACCTATAAAAGTTACGCTATTATACATATAAAAGTACACTGATTCATTCACTGCAAATGTAACTTTGTAATTCTATATATTTATATGATATTACAAAGTTATTTATGTAGTTGGTGTATCTAGAAAACTTACCGAAATTAAAAAAATATTTTAGTTTTTCCTTGATTTATACACTAAACTCTAATTATATTCTAAATTTGAAGCTTCTATGTTTGCTAGAAGTGCCTTAGAATTTTGATGATCGGTCAGTCAGCGAGTGACAAAATTAAGAAACTTACTAGTTATAATTCTTAAACTACTGGTTCTAATTGAATGAAATTTGAAGTAAACCATGTTTTTTATACAATGCCTACTCGGTTACTGAAAATTCAGGCTTCTAGTTTAATTGACTACGAAGTTATAGGGGGTCGTAAATGGCCTGAATTGCTTCGAGAAAAGTATGGTACGGTCGTGCCGCTTTTTTGCTCGACTTGGCGGGGGCACTGCCATGCCCCCAGATAACGTTAATTTTTTTTTTAATATGTGTCCAGTTCACACACGGTAGAAAATGAGACGAATGCAGAGTATTAGGACTACAAAAAGGAGGATGTTCCAGATTCGAGGGTGTTTTTTAGTATGGAAGTTACGCTATATCTTCGCAGATTGTGGACCAATTTTAATAATTCTTTTTGATTAAATAGGCTTTTGCATTAAATTTTAAAGAAAAACTTTCGCCCCCAAGTGTGTAAAACAGGGAAAAAAGTTTCATATTGGACTACTGTTTAAGGAATTTCATATATTTTCGCACACAAAGAACTGATTGTAATGATTCTTTTTTTCTTAAATAGTTTATACTTTAAGGGTAGCCCCATATAAATTTGGACAAATAATTCCACCCCTAAGGGTTGAAAATAGATAACTCTTTGTTAGCAATTTAAATTTTAATTATATTGTTGCCAAGTTTAAACATTAATTTACATATTATTCTACATAATATATTACATAACATATCATACAGATTCCAAACTTTCAATTTTATCATCGTAAGCACTTGTAGCGATTACTAGCATTAATTTACAGACCTACCTTACCCAAGGGCAACACTCACAAGGGCTATTGCCCTTAGCAACTAAGTACGAATTAAAAAGATCACAGTTAAAAGTATACCAGCATGTAGTAGTAAAAACGAGTTTCTCTTGCCGTATACCGTATACAATAATCAATCGCGACAAAGAATCGAACAAATCTAGTCACGGATCCTCGATCGCACGACACACTTGTGACTGCTGACGAGAAATAAAAACTGGCTAAGACATTGTGGAGCGACGAGCGTACCAAGTGATGCAATTCAGGGCGCGTATTTAACATGCTTACAGAATTTTAAAATAATTTCAAGTACATATTCGATCTAAGTGTGTATAAAAACAAAAAAAAATCGCTTTTTCTCCTTTACATACCGTCATGAGCCCGTACTGTTCTTACTTAGCCCGGAATTCAGATACAATCTGTTCGAACTCAAACTCTACAATTTTACAATGTGTGTATGGTCTAGAGTCAAATTTTGATATTGTGGAGTTAGACAAAATTCTCTCTGATAGCGGCAAACCTCTACTATTGCATAGTTTTTTTTTATAGGGGAGGAGGCAAACGAGCATGCGGCTCGCCTGGTGGTAAGTGACTACCGCCGCCCATGATCAACCGCAACACATGAGGAATTGCAGACGCGTTGCCGACCCTTTAAAAAAGAGTAGGCTCTTTTCTTGAAGGTGTTATCGGTCCAAAAATATCACTGGTGGTAGTCGATTCCACAAGGAAGTTGTGCGAGGTAGAAAACTGCTTGTAAATCGCTCAGTGGTGGACCGCCAATCATCCAGATGGAATGGATGGTATCATGAGTTTTGTCCCGATGTGATCTAGAAAAGGGTACGGTCGTATAGCCCCTCTGGAAAATCTATTGGGAACCCTAGAAGTCGCGGCACTCCCTCCGCAGTGTCACTAGCTCCATCCCCTTGGACTCATTCTCAAAGTGAGTATTTAAATTTGGTGTATTTATTAAATACACGACGACAGTAAGTATAAGTGCCTACTACGTCGCGGTTTTTGATTACGAATCCGTAAAATCAACTGTCAAATCTGAATATCACCGTGCCCGACAATATGGTCCTATAGCCTACTTGGTACCCATATAACTTCAGCATCGAAAAACGGATATACTAAGACGTACGTAAGTGCCTCTGTTTTGACATGTACATTTGTAATACTATGTTATTTATTTATTTATTATGACACATCATATATGTATACTGGCAAACTCGCAACTCTCCTTGAAGTTTAAATGTGTTAAAATAGATGTAAGTAGCTGTTATCACTCAAAGACTGGTTTTTTGAGTTAGCTCGTTATTTATGCAAAGTAAATTAATTTTGCGGTACATAGATAATAACTCAAAGCAGTACAACAGTCTTGAATTTTTACTCGAGACTCAAGTACAATTGGCATTCTTCAGCCGTTCCGAAGCTAAAAGCGAACCTTCACATTTTTATTATACCACTTTTATTTTTGATGAATAATACAAAAGAAAGTCTTTTGTTACTTCATAAAAAGATATAGTTTAAAGTAGATGATGCTAGTATAGAGTGACTTAGCTAATCGCTTTCTATAATTTCTTTTTAATTTTGCACACCTCAAACGCGAAGCGGAGAGGTTGAGTGCTGCTGTCGAATTTTTAAATCACTCGTTTCACTCACATTAAGTCGTGTTTATTATTTTATATCGCACTAATTACACACGATTAGAAAGAGAAAACACTAATGAACAAGCTTGATGCTGTGTTTAATTCAACAACACGCATTATTATTGAAACATTATATTGAGGGTGTCCTTGAGTTTATGGTTCATAAGTTGCAAGATATCTCTGTGTGCAAGATATCTCGAGAACTACTAAATAAAACGACTTAAGTTTTTTTTTACTATATTCAGAATCATGTAGAGCTGGTTCCTTTCGATACTTACTTCTGTTGATCTATTTAAAATATTACATGAGCGTTTGGAGTGTGCTCTTTTGGATTTTTCAATGTTTTTTTAACATCTAATAGTAATCAAGAAGTTTTCTTCCTTGCAAACTTGTGGAATGGACTACCATCAGAGATTTTTTCAGACCGATACGACTTAGGGACCCTCGAGAAAAGAGCTTACTCCTTTTTAAAAGGCCGACAACGCACCTGCAATTCCCCTGGTGTTGCGGGTTGATCATGGGCGGCGGTAGTCACTTACCATCAGGTGACACTTACGCTCGTTTGCCCCCTGTCCTATAAAAAAAACTCCAACAAGCCTATAATGCATTTTTATTACTTTGTACGTTGTAGAAAAATATAAATGCAGCACTAATCGGTCGGCTCATCGAGGTTAGATTTCTTATGGCTACAACTCGGACCAACTAACTTACTTGCTTGGTATCAGACCAAGCAAGTAAGTTAGTTGGTCCGAGTCCGACCACAACTTCCACTTACCATTTAGGTAGCACTACTTGAACCAGTAAAAAGTGAAAATTCATTAACCCCGTTACTTCCATGATTATAGTAAAAGTCATATATTGGAATTGCTCGGAATATGTTCAAACCTCCGTTATGTGGCGGTTTAGTTATATCTCAAGTGTTATGCCCATTTAACCAAACAATATAATAAACCAATACCAAATCTTGTCGGAACTGAATGGGCTCTTGCTCCTGATAATATGTGTCAAAGTTACCAAAACTTTTTACATTTCTGCAGTTAGAACGAGTTATGCGCTATATACAAATATGTGCTGAGTATAATCAATTATTTATAAAAATTCAAAAATTAGACATTTTACAAGATACTTGTCGAAGCTTAAAAATATTTCTTACTCACAGACCTTAACAAAAAGAAATTGTAAAAAAGATTTTCACTCCTTTTTTTTTTGTAATTGTTGTTATGTTATGTACGCAATACGTACACTTCTATATGTGTCATACTAACAGAATATTTTGGGGTTAAATTATATGCTATGTAGTAATGTGTTATATGTAATGCTGTTGGTGTTTCATAATAAATAAATAATATAGTGTTACCGTGTAGTGGCGGTTAAGAATATCCACTACCCCATATCTTCCCGTGGGTGTCGTAAGAGGCGACAGAGGGAGACAGGCAGGAGATGGGCAGCAGCGTCTTCCTGATGACAACTGTGACGTAATAAAAAACTGCGGTTGCCAACCCGCTCGCCAAGCGTGGCAACTATGGCAAATACCCCCCAATGAATAAATACACAAACAGACGGCCCCCAGTCCCCGGCGGCCCCGCTATTCCTGGCTACGGTGGCGACCATGGTAACGGCGGGGCAGGGGGTGCTAAGAATCTCCGGTGGAGGTTCGGTTGCCACCTACGACGACTCGACCTGGCAACATATAACGCACGCACCCTGAGGACTGACGAGAAGATACTGGAGCTGGAAGAAGAGGTAGACAAGTTGCGCTGGCATATTATTGGATTATCCGAGGTCCGAAGAGAGGGGGAGGACACGGCAATCCTCGAGTCCGGCAACTTGTTCTATCACCGGGAGGGCGACCATCTGTCCCAAGGAGGTGTCGGATTTATCGTCCACAAATCTCTCGTCAACAACGTTGTAAAGATTGGGAGTGTGTCGACGAGGGTCGCGTACCTGATACTCAGAATCACCAAACGGTATTCGCTGAAGGTCATTCAGGTTTACGCACCAACCTCGGCACATCCCGATGAGGAGGTGGAGGAAATGTATGAGGATATTTCCAGAGCCATACATTCCTCCAAAACCTACTACACGGTGTTGATGGGAGACTTCAACGCAAAACTGGGCACAAGAGAAAGCGGTGAGCTGAAGGTAGGGAAATTTGGAGTAGGGCAACGGAACCGAAGGGGCCAGCAGCTGGCCGACTTTATGGAGAAAGAGGGACTCTTTATGATGAACTCTTTCTTCCAGAAGCGGCCCCACAGGAAGTGGACCTGGTCGAGCCCCGACGGTTCGACAAAAAATGAGATTGACTTCATTATGACGACCAGACGCCAACTGTTCAGTGATGTCTCAGTGATCGCAAGGGTGAAAACTGGCAGCGATCACCGAATGGTTAGAGGCACACTGAACCTAAACGTTAAGTTGGAGAGGTCTCGTCTAATGAAGTCAACGCTCCGTCCCCCTCGTGCTCTAATCCAGAATCCCGAAACCTTTCAGCTCGAGTTACGTAACCGCTTCCAGTGCCTAGAAGATTGCAATGCAGTGGACGATATGAACGACAAGCTCGTGGAAACTGTCCATGCGGTCGGAGCTAAGTTCTGCAAGACCCGCCGCAGAAGAACACAAAAACTCTCCGATCACACTCTTAATCTCATGGCTGTTAGACGGGAGATGAGGCTGCAATCGTCAACAGATTTGACAGCATACAGGCAACTGAACAGACAGATCTCCAAATGCATACGGCGAGACTTACGCAACTTTAATACTTCTCGTATTAAAGAAGCGATCGAGCGGAACCAGGGCTCCAAAGTCTTTGCCAGAGATCTGTCTGCCAGAAAGAGCCAACTGTCAAGGCTGAAGACTGAGTGTGGCAACATCGTTTCCGGGACACCTGAGATTTTGAGTGAGATTGAGAGGTTCTATGGGCAGCTGTACACATCATCGTTGGAGCCACACGCAAGTGTGAGTAACGATCCAAGAGCAAGTCTTATCCGACACTATTCCGATGATATCCCGGACGTTAGTCTAAGCGAGATTAGAATGGCTCTCCAGCACCTTAAAAACGGCAGGGCCCCAGGCGAGGATGGAATTACAGCGGAGCTTCTGAAAGCGGGTGGAACACCGGTACTTGAAGTCCTTCAGAAGCTCTTCAATTCCGTCCTCCATGGTGGCACTACTCCAGAGGCGTGGAGCAGAAGTGCGGTGGTCTTGTTCTTTAAGAAAGGCGACAACGCTCTCTTAAAGAACTACAGACCGATTTCCCTTCTGAGCCGCGTCTACGTGCTGTTTTCGAGAGTCATTACGAATCGTCTCGCACGCAGACTTGACGACTTCCAGCCTCCCGAACAAGCCGGTTTCCGAAAAGGCTTCAGTACCATAGACCACATACATACCCTGCGGCAGATTGTACAGAAGACTGAAGAGTACAATCTGCCACTTTGCCTGGCGTATGTGGACTATGAGAAAGCCTTTGATTCCGTCGAAATTTGGGCGGTGCTACAGTCCCTTCAGCGGTGCCAAGTTGACTGTCGGTATATCGAAGTGCTGAAGTGTTTGTACAGTAGGGCTACGATGGCTATCCGAGTACAGAACCAGAGCTCGAAACCTATCCAACTGCAGAGAGGTGTAAGACAGGGTGACGTTATATCCCCGAAACTCTTCACCGCTGCATTGGAAAACGTTTTCAAGCTACTGGACTGGAAAGGATACGGTATTGACATCAATGGCGAGTACATCACTCACCTTCGATTTGCCGACGATATAGTCCTTATGGCAGAATCGCTGGAGGACTTAAGCACTATGCTCAATGACCTCAATAGTGCCTCCCAACGGATAGGTCTTAAGATGAACATGGACAAAACAAAGATCATGTTCAATGTCCATGTCACACCTATGCCGGTAGTTGTTGGGAGCACTATGCTCGAAGTTGTTGACGAATACGTTTACCTGGGACAAATAGTCCGACTAGGTAAGTCCAACTTCGACCGAGAGGTCAATCGACGGATTCAACTCGGCTGGGCAGCGTTCGGGAAATTACGGCATATCTTTTCGTCAGGTATACCTCAATCTCTAAAAACTAGATTGTACAACCAGTGCGTGTTGCCTGTGATATTAGCTGAGACGTGGTCCTTCACTGCTGGCCGTATGAGGACGCTTAAGGTCGCTCAGCGAGCTATGGAGAGGGCTATGCTCGGAGTTTCTCTGCGTGATAGACTCAGAAATGAGGATATCCGCAGTAAAACCAGAGTGACCGACATAGCCCAACGGATTAGTAAGCTGAAGTGGCAATGGGCCGGCCATATAGCTCGAAGAACCGATAACCGATGGGGAAGAAAGGTTCTCGAGTGGCAGCCTCGTACCGGTAGGCGTAGTGTAGGGCGACCCCCCGCTAGATGGAGTGACGACCTGGTAAGACATGCAGGAAGTCGATGGATGCAGGTGGCTCAGGACCGTGCTTTGTGGCATTACTTGGGGGAGGCCTATGTTCAGCAGTGGACTTGTGAAGGGCTGTAATGATGAATGATGATGATGATGGGTGTCGTAAGAGGCGACAGAGGGAGGCAGGAGATGGACAGCAACGTCTTCCTAACAACGACTAAAAATAAAAAAACTGCGGTTGCCAACGCACTTGCCAAAGCGTGGCAACTATTGCAAATATCCCCCCTATGACGCAATCTATAGGGAAGGTCTATGTTCAGACTTTAATAGGCTGTAACGAGTATTACCGAGTGTTACCGAAGTACACGGCCAAACAGGGGCATTAACTTTAACTAGTCTTAGTATGTCCGATTCCGATGTTTATGTGAAAAGGGTACGAAACCGGCCAAGAGGAGACTGTCATTTCGTTTTCTTTCATGTTTTTTATTTTATTTTAAAGCGTAATACTTATCTGACTAAATGGGTCCCACAAGACGTAAAACGGTAGCGTTAACCGGCCTAAGCGATAACGGAGAGACAACCTTGACTATACGAGAAAGAATGGAAAACTCAAGCAATAGAATGAACACGATGGCAAAAGAAAAAAGAGGACTTTCCTCAGCAGTAAAGACAAATGTAATAATAATAATAATAATCGATTGCAAAGACGAGGAAAATAATACCTTCAACGATCGTTATGAAAAAAAATTTCTTTACTTATCGCAACATATCATTGTGGTGGCTAACGCCGCCCTACAAGCGAATCACATCGAAGCCTAAATCACGCTATCAAAGTTCCGAAGTAAAGCATTATAAGTTTATAAGTATATAAAGGAATAGCTTCGAACTACCAGTCGGAGCGTTGGGCGTTGGCCGCTCTTCGGGCAGAACACCTTGCCCGGCGGCAGATCTCCTTTTTCTCTTCCAACAGCCTAATTTATAAAACGTAAACCACGTAGCATTCGCATTTGCACATCATAGTAATAAAACCATACAAAGTTTTTGACTTGGCAACGAAGAGAAAAAAAGTGTTTTAGTAAAATAATTGCACGTTAGCTCTAAACTTCACTTTGTGTGACAGATACAAAACATAATGTAGTCAATACTGACTTTGTTTGTGCGTTAGCCTGTAAAGGTCCATAGATGGTCATAGACATTGATCTATCTAGATGTGGGGTGGATTTATGCCTGGGATTAAGATGTTTCTACAATTTGCCTTAGCCTCTTACGACGTCCGTGTGAAGAAATGGGTCGATGCATTCTCCAACACCGCAATGGCACGGCATCTTTACCCACAGAATATGAAAGGAAAATTTTTTTTCAACTTCCATAACTACTAGGCAGACCAGCCAATATGTCAATGCAATCGAAATTAGAACATGTCAAATTACTATCACAACGGATAACGTACCTAATAATAACATCTTTGTAGAACAATTGAATTGTTTAATTGGCAATAAAATTTCGACTATCATCGCCGTGGGTCACACATAATATTATGCCTCAAATCTCTACATCGTTGTAATTATCTAAATTTTACAACACGTAAATCTATAACACAAACACACAAAAAACTGCCTGTCGGTGTCCCAGCTTTGGTGTATTATAGCATTATCAGACTAAATAATACCGACTTAAAATACTAAAAAGTAAGGTCAACACGCATTGGGCCAGGATGGCGGACTTGTCCTAACCTCATATCCACTTAAAATTTTGAAGAGGCATGTGCCCAGCAGTGTTACGTACGTAGATTGTAAATTTAATTACAAATATGATTATCATATTAAATAATAATCTACATTCGTGATTAAAGCTAAAGAAACCGTATTCAAGGGTAAAAGCAAAACTAATTTTATTGATACATGAACGAACGCCAATCCACACCCATTCATTTGTTTTTGCGTCATTCTTCGATAAAGCCGTATTGAGATAGGTACATTGATACGTTCCGTTAAACATTGCAATATGAGTGTAACGAACTTACGAAATATTGATTCAATCCGTTCTGCTTTTAGATTATGCAAAAAGGAAATTTCAGTCCTGCGGCAATATTCGCTAACTTCATTGACATTAAAATATTAGACGACTACATGGCGCAGTGGCTTAGCAATGAGTTGCTGCGCTGGGGGCCGCGGGTTCGATCCCGCATAGAACAAGTATTTTATATGGCCTACAAATAATTGTTGCGGGTCTAGATGTTTGTCCTTGTGAAATTTGTGTGTGTAAACTGTCTCCACGATACAGGAGGAAATCCTAGTGAGGGGGTAACGTTAAAAAAAATAAGTCACGTTGTAGCACCTACATTGTGTCATATGCAACAGTCTGTGCTATAGTATGCATTTGTCTGTCTGTTTGAAATATCCAAATAAACTGCTTTATATAAAATTTTCATATATCTGTCTGCACGGGCTTATCTTCGCAAAGGCTGAAACTTCACGAACAGAGAGAGCTTCCAACACTGATTCAAACTATATTTAATCCGAAAATTTTGGAGATTTCTTGTGAAATAGAAAAATTGATAAAATAAAATATCATTGATGATTATTTTAAAAACATCTAAATGATCACATTAATAGATCTCACCCAGGCATAGCCGGTACGGGTCACTAGTATTTCTATATGAACCACCGTGTCCCATAAAACGTAAGACACAATCACTATCATTTTGATGTCAACAAAGTTAGAGAATAGAACAGCAGGTTAGAGATTATGGGAGTTGATGATTCAAAACAGAAATATTTACACTTTAAAATGAGAATTAGTTCTTCTATATAAAAAAATCCTCCCTCATCAGTCACTTAATCACAAAATATTCATCATCAGGAAATTAGCGGTCAGTCACCGCAGAGCCTATTTCATCTGATGATGAATAGTTTAGAGGCAAAACACGTGTCGTAGTATTGATGGTGGCGTGTCATTCCAAGCGTAGTGGTGCTGGGAGTATTGGTGTTGGGATTAGTGGTGACTGAAATAGTAGGTAGAAGCAAATAAGGGAGGGCGGGAGGTGCTCTTCAAATTAGGTAAGACACATTATTATATTTCTTTACGCAGATCTGAGCTAATAATTTTTAACATTTTAAATATAATGGGATTTCCAAAAAATTACGTTTTATTCTACTAATTAAAACATTTTTTATAGGATAGAGTGACAAACGAGCACACAGTCCACCTGATGGTAAGTGGTTGCTGTGGCCCATAGACATCTACATCTATCCTTGATTACAATCAAAATGCAGAAGATGCATTGTCATCCGTGAGGACTAAGATGGAATGCCTCGTTTCCGGTTTCCGGTTTTCTACACTCAACATAGGATACACAGCAGCATTAAGCAGCTATTTTAAGCTGGTATTCTGTGAGAGCGTGGTCCTTCCCTACAACTACAACTATACTGCTACCACGTATGTAACATAACATTTAAACTGAACAAATAAGTGTAACATTGATGGCTCTGTAGCGCAGTGGCTATAGCATTGTGTTGCGACACTGAGGGCCACGGGTTCGAATCCCGTATTTTTACGGCCTACAAATAATAATTGTTCCGGATCTAAATGTACTCGTGTTTGTAAACTGCCTCCACGATATTGGAGAATATCATAATGTGGGGAGAAAATTATTTAAAAAAATATTAACGACAAAAACTAAAAAGAAATGTACATACGTTGAAATTGACATGCAACAATTCAGATTATTTATTTTGTACCGTTACCGTTACAGCATATTTAAGTCCACTGCTGAAGATAGGCCTCCCCCATACATCGTCTCATATGGGCCATATGTACCATATGGCCACGCTCATTTGTTGCCCTCTCTTCGTCTTCGTCCTCTTCCGACACCCACGGGATGATATGATGGTAGTGGATATTCGTACACCGCCATCACACAGCAATTATTATTTACAAAAATATAATTTTATTAAAGAAGAAATAACCTGGACGCAATAATAAAAAAGTATGTCAAAAGTGTAACATAAATGGCTCAAGCTCTTTTACTTATCTTTGAACAAATATTGACCTTGTTTAATGGTATTACCTATTGCAAGCATTGCGTAAATAAAACATATTTGTACGTGCCTGTATGAATACGTACATACATAAATTAAAATTGTATAAAATAGAAGTTCTCATGCAACACTCGTGTTGTAATTGTAATACATCTTTATCGGTGTTTTGTGACGGTTGTTGCTAGTGTTAGAAATAATTCAATTATTGACGGTAGGCTATCGGTGTTGCTTATGACGGGAATTCAAGGTGTTAAAATGTTTATGATTAGTTACTAAATATAATTAACATTATGGTTATAGTGGCATGCTATTCTTAAACATTTGATAAAGGACAATAGTAAATATGTTTCGTCACTGACTGGCAAACATCGGTTAAAACACATTATCGTTTGAAAAATAAGAGCCTTTAATGTAATCCGGAGTCCGCCGATCTCATGTGACTTGGCATTTGGAAAAATTATTTGTTTTTTGCTGTTTCTACTAATATATCAAAAAAAGTGCCCTTAGCCCTAAGCCTAAAAAACGGGCTATTGGAAGCTCACCTTAAGAAGATTGTGAAACTGTAAATTTTCATACAAAAAGCGAGGTTTTCCCTCCCGTAAACATGGTCTAATTTTCATAATTTTTGGAAATGTTGTAGATATAATTAAAAACTAGGTCCGTACGTTTTTATTTTAAGGAAATATTGCGAAAGATATCAATGACTAGATTCTAAATATCTATATTTTTGACTTAAACTTTTATTCCAGCTTTTTTATTTTTAAATTAAACTAAACTGAATTACTAAAAAAGAAAAATGTACAGACCTAAAATTAACTGAATCTAATGATACGAAAATTGTCTCACTTCGTTCGTTCGGCTCGAAACAATATTTTAAAAAGGAAATGTAGGCAATTACTTCAAACATTAAGGCGACACCGCGAAAAATGCACCTTCTTTCATAGAATAGTATAGGACTATGACACCACTAACGAAAGTGGAATTTTGATATAATATGTAAATTCATGTCTTTATCTTGAATTTGATTGTTCAAAAACACGATTGTATAATTTCGACTCGATCATAATTATTTGCGAAAACACCTCTAAAAAACCACTAGTATAGGACTATGACACCACTAACGAAAGTGGAATTTTGATATAATATGTAAATTCATGTCTTTATCTTGAATTTGATTGTTCAAAAACACGATTGTATAATTTCGACTCGATCATAATTATTTGCGAAAACACCTCTAAAAAACCACTATAGTTGAAATAACAACGAAATTACTTAATCTATATGCTTGGGAATCATTTAAATATATTCATAACATCAATATTTACAATTTACTTGCTCGTTATTTTGATTACATAAATCAATAATTTTTTAAAAATATTTTAAGATTCTGACAATTTCTCAGCAGTTTTAATCATCGCGGGCGCTACGCAATTTTAGACCTTATGACGGCGTTTTTTCAAGTTTTTATAGAAATTATGTATTCACTCGGATCAGTATGGCGATAGCCTGGAGCCACTTTTCGATGTGTCGTCTTAATTTGCAACTGTCTATCGCATGACAGCGATACGGAGCGAGCGATGTGAAACAGATAGCATTTTTGAAAATACCTACTCGCGCTTCACAATTTCACAATCCTCTTAAATACGTGCGTACTTTCAACGTACTTAATCTAAGGTCTTTATTAGCTTGTCTTAAAGGGATATAGTAAGTCAGCTCAAATTCTAATTTCGCCCTCACTTCCCCGCGCGTCGTATGCTATGTACCGACATGTTTGTAATCACTAATACCGTAAGTAGATAGGTCGTTAGACACTTATTTCACTAGGTTTACTATATTTATGCCTGTTTCTTAACGCCAAGCCAGTCGCTTCTTATTTTTATTACGGTTATTTCCCATTTTAATTTTACGTCGTCCTGTTGCGTAATGTGTATTCTGAACGTAAGCGACACAACCTCCCCCCTTCAAAGGCCGAAGCGAAACTGATCGAGCGGCTGGAATCAAGATTCAAGAGGCCGATAGTTTAGGTAATTTCATTTTACAGTGAAAACAATGATATTTAAAAAAAAGTAAATAACATAAGCACTGCTTTAAAGTTAGTTCAGTTAGTATGCAAAGTTTCATGATCTTATTTAAAGTATTTTATGAATAACAGCGGTTTATTGTTTATTTTGGAGGTAACTTTGAGATTTTTTTTCTATCGAGAAAAATCTAACATAATCCTTAACATTAATCCTCAACTTTACCATATATTTATTTCAAAATTAATGCTGCAATATTTTCGTTATAACGGAGGATAACGGCATAACGGAGGATCTTGGTAAGCCAATTGAGGTTATATTTCCCCTTAATTAAGTTTTGAGTACGGACGTACTTAAGTCAAGCTTCTAAAATCCTGATCAGAAAATATTCATATACTTTAATGATCTTAAACCGCGTGAAAATTTACGAAAACGTACGATATCATTTACGTTCACTTTTTCGCATACATTTGAATGTGAAATAAAATTTCACTTAGAGTGCGTCTGCGGCGTCGAAGCAGGAATAACTACTAATGTTGAACGTTATTTCATTGTAGATCGCATGCAATAAATGGTCACGGTTGCCAGGCAAAATGATCGTATTACGTTTCTCACGTTTGACGCTGCTTACCTTCGTCAGTCTTGGTACTTCATGCCTGGTGTAAACGAGAAGGTTAATCTACGATGTATCAGAAGCTATTAGATCTTTTTGACGTATTCCATAGTCGCCTCTTAGCCGTATAGTGGCGGTGTAAAAATATACACTACCATCATCCCGTGGGTGACGTAAGAGGCGACAGAGGGAGATATTTTTATAGGAGAGGGGGCAAACGGTTCACCTGATGTTAAGTGACTACCGCCGCCCATGAACAACTGCAACACCAGGGGAATTGCAGGTGCATTGCCGGCCTTTTAGAAAGGAGTAAGCTCTTTTCTTGAAGGTCCCTAGATCGTATCGGTCCGGAAAATTTCCGGTGGTAAACTATTCCACACAGAGGTCGTACGCGGAAGAAAACTCCTAGTGAAACGTACAGTGCCGGACCGCAAAGCATCCAGATGGCGTGGATGGTATCGGGAGGTTGGCCGCGTAGTGCGTTTATGAAATTCGGCGGCTGGGATAATCTCTTCTAGGGTCTATAGCGCTTCTTTTAAATATCTACGTGCTAAAAATATCTACTATAGCGTTTGTTTAAATATTTAAAAAAAAGCGCTATAGACCCAAGAATTGCACCAGATCTAGCGCCAAATGCGCTGAAACGGCAACACTGCTTACGGCCTTATTCAAACGTAACAAATGGTGTAAAATAATAACTTAAAAGGTTAGTTGTGATTTTCTTAAATGTTATATATTTTTTCTTTAAAGTATTAAACAGATGATAAGCAACAGTCACTATCACTATCACTACAGTTCATCACAGATCTACTGCTGAACACAGGCTTCCCCCATTGATTGCCACAAAGTGAGCCACCCACATCCACTGCCGCCCTGCGTGTTTCATTAGATCGTCATAACATTTATTAGAGGTCACCTAACTCGTTGCCAGTACAAGGTTGCCACTCCAGGACTTTCATCCCCAACGGTTTCCAATTTTTCAGGCTATATGTCTGCCCTATTGACATTTCAGCTTATTAATATATTGGGCTATTTCATGTACTTTTGATTTTCTGTGTTTAAAGTCACTCAGTGATTTTGAACTTTCTCATACGACCAGCAATGAAGGACCACGTTTCAATTCCGTAAGTCATTCCTGCCAACGAGCACTGGTTGTACACCGTCGTAGTTATCATTCTGACGAATATCAGACAAGAAAATTTGTCGCAGTTCTCAGAAAGCAACCCAGCCATTTTGGGTTCTTAGGTTAATCTCTTGATCGAACTGAACTTACCTAGTCGGACATTTTGTCCCAGATAAACATACTCATCAACAACTTCGAGCGTTTTTGTATTCTCAACAACTACCGGTATAGGAATAACATGGACGTTAGACATGTTTTTTTTCTTGTTCATGTTCATCGTATGACCTACCCGTTGGGAAACACTGGTATAACAATGATTATATCGTTGGCAAATCGAAAGTGAGCGACGCATTGGTCATTGATGTTAATACAGTATCCTTGCGGTATTACAATAAACAACAGTCATACTGTTTTATTCCGATCACATAACAAGAATTGAATAAAGTCAAACTGTAAAAAAAGCAGACAACCTCCTTTCAAAAGTTGTTTGCACAGACATAAAATCGATACGCTAACAAGTCGCTCACGGGAAACGCTGACACAGTTGTGGATGAACGCGGCCAAGCTTTCGCGACATTAAATTCTCAGAAGACATTAACGTATTTTGCTATCGTAACGTCTAACGCCTATCAAAGTTCACTGCTGAACTGAAGTCTCCCCATAGAATGTCCGATAAAGGCGATATTTGATATATGTTATGCTTAGCAGATGGGTGGGCAACTGCAGTGTTTTTCCAGTTGTTATTACTGAATTTGCACTGACGCGATTTTCACAAAAACATGTTCTAAACACTGTTTTCTGTCAATGTATCAAAAAGCGTTTGCATAGTCAAAGAACATGTTGTGGTGAAATATGTTTGACAGTTTATTGTACATGACATATTTTAACTATAATATTATACCTTTATAACTACAGAAACAAAATGTTTGAAAACAAATTTGTCATTTTGAAAGATAAGTTTGAATATCTGTTAAAAATTTTACACAGAAAACTGTGTAAAATTCACAAAAATATGAGTGCGAATGCCACCGTCAACAAAACATGTTGTGTGATTTATTTTATGCGATTTTTTTCAAAACATTACGTATTGGATGTTTCTCAGTGCAAAATAACTGTTAGGACGCGGCCACCTCTGATTTGCTTCCCTCAGACGCTTCCTACGACTTCCACGGGGCGATATAGGATACTGGATATTCTTACACAACCACAATACGGTTAAAAACAGATAAGGCTTCAAAAGATATTACATATTCAAACGCAGTACCTGTATCTGTTGATATGTTAAGCACTTACAGCGTATCAAAATCTACTGCCGAACATGGAAACCTATGTTGACCCACAGATTGCTTTACAGGCGGGATATTTACCATAGATGCCACTCTTGTCAGGCGGGCTGGTAACTGCAGTTTGTTTTGTTTTATATTAGGAAGACGCCACTGTCCATCCCCTGGTTGGTTTCCCTCTGTCACCTATTACGAGAGCCACGGAACGTTACAAGGTAGTGGATATTCTTATATCGGTATAGCACGATTAGAGAGAGATAGGACCTCTAAGATATTTCATATTAAAACGCACTATAACTGAAAATATGGAATGTTAATTTGTCATAAAGTAAACATGACATAATTAAGACTATCTGTTACATGACTCAAAACAAATACTTAAAGCCTTCTTATTATTCAGACTAGCTGCGAATTTTTCCTGACTAGGATTAGTTAATGTCTGGGATAGTCAAAACAAACTGGTTTCACTTGGTGCAATTTAACTATACAACATTAATGATATTAAACACTGGCAGCAAACATAAAATGAAAAGGTGAATATAACTGACCTAGATAGCTATAAACACCATGTGAAAGATAATAAAAACAAAAACGAACATAGACAATATTTTGTATTTTTTATTTCTCAATAAATAAATCGGTCAACAGCATAATTTGTTAACATTTCGTGAAGATCATCAAAAAGCAGATTAAAAAACAAGGTCAAACACTTCTGATAAATGAGATAACTGAATTTCGATGGCAGCAATTGTATATAGTTTATATAAAAATAATAATTTAACAAAAATAATGCGTATTCATTACCATGAATTTTAATTAAAAAGTTCAAGGTAGAGATTTTCGATATTTTGGAAAATTTAGTACTTACAACTTTAAATCCGTAACATTTTGCAGAACATATTATATTGTGTTGTTTTGGTAGTTATTGACTCAAGATAACACCCCCCGCACTATGCCGTACTATTTACTGTACACCTTGTATATATTATAATAAGAAAATATCGCGAGGAAACCTGCAAGTCTTCACAACTGAACAAGTGGTAAAATTTAAAATTTTGTACAATCGACTTCAATATAAATAAAATGAGAACAATGAAAAATGTAGGCAAAGTCAATTAAATACGCATTATTAAGAATTACTTAAGAACTACTAGTCAGATCTTCATCAAATTTAAAGAGGTCAACATGAGAAGCACCATCTTTCAAATAAATACTCAAAATCACATCACATAAAAAATACAGTCGAATTGAGAACCTCCTCCTTTTTTGAAGTCGGTTGAAAAATTATAACATATTACGAAATCTGCAACAACGCGACAGACTCTTCAATTTTGCATAATTTTGAAAAAGATGGAAACTGGTTTCCTACTTGTTAATTTTGTTGTATTGCGTTTTTTCTTACTTGAAGAATCTTTAAAGAGAAATGTACTTTAAAAGGTCCATTTACGTCCAATACCATAAAGAAAGCGTCGAGTTTTGTTGACATATAGACGTTTTAGTAATGCTATCAGTAGAAATAAATGAGATTTTAAGTTTCGAAAATGAAGGGGGAAACTATAATACTTAAAATACTTTCACCAACACTGGCATCAAGGCTACAAAATCCCAGCAATCAGGGCGAAATGATGGTAGAAGAAAATGTTAATTTTCTCAAATTACTCAGTGATTCATATGAACAAGTAACGGTTAATTACAACTTATGTAGTTTTACATTAGTTATTATCAAAGTATTACCTAACACCAACAGATAATCAAATGAATAGTTTATTAACCTGTGCAAGAAGTAACAAAGGCACTTTTACTTCAACGCAATAAATCTCGGTCGAATTTAAATATAAATTCGTCACCTTTTTTTAAATTCTAATAGAAATTAAAAGAAATGTATGCAAATCTATGATAATATACCCAACCTAATAAGACCCACGATTTCCGTTTTTTTAACATATTAACATATCTTCTTCTGCATCGATGTAGATCGATGACAAAAAGTCATGATAGCAAACAATTTCCATAATAACAGAGTATTAGTTACTAGTGTACCTAGCATAAAAGAAAATACAAATACAAGAATGATGTGTCTAAAATAAAACATTGTGAATTTGTATAATACCTACACGTTCAAGGATGCTGGTTGTGCCTCTATTTTTATGGGGCTGTTCAAAACTGTACTGACGTAGAACCCTTGTAAACTATTTAACCCCCAAAGAAAAAGGGGGTTGTTATATGTTTAACGTCTGTGGGTGTCTGTGGCATATCTGTTAGTTTTTTTGTTTGTTTGAAAAGTGACTAGATCTAAAGCGTTCTTAGCTATGATCCAAGAAAATGTTAGCCGTTTGAAGATCGTCAGTTATTTTTGTTTCGGTGTTTTTTTTTCTTAATTTTAAATTAAAGTTATTAAAGAAATATACTACCAAATATTGTAATCTAGATTAGCGATCGTACTGATATGATTCAAGATTTTTTTAAATGTCGCGCTCGTCGCCGATCAGTAAATTTTCATAGATCATCGGACATTTTCCAAAGTTGACCTATACGACATCCACGGAACGAAATGAGGTGGTGAATTCCAATAACTAATAACCCATTTCCTTACGGTAAGTCGCAACAGGTCAATGTGATTATGAGACGATTGGGAAACGGTCTACTAATTTCAATTCTATAAGTACATCTTCCTACTCCTACTGAATTTAATAGAAAAATGGCTCCATTGTTTAACCAATGTTGCTTTTAAATGGAGTGATATAATTTTTTTATATAGGATTTATATCGGGAAACGGACCCACGTCTCTGTCTTCATACCTGTGAATATTTGCCACAGTAGCCACGATTGCCAGACGAATTTGCGACCGCAATAAGAGGCACCATCCACCAAAGACGCTTCTCGACAACATTAAAAAAATCCACCAGAAATCCCATTTTAAAATGTTTAATAATACGTCTAAGTATATGTTTTTATGCAACATTCAAAAATTTTCTTAATTACAGTTCAAGGAAGTTTAAAAAAACCACCCGTTTAACCGGGCTAAATGCCGCAAGTGATGATTATTTCGGACCGACTTATCAGAGCCTTATAAAGTTCTGTATTTTTCATAAACATACTGGTACAACCTCGTGCAACATAATTAAACGTAAACTAGTTATTACTTAAAAAATAACAAGTTTTTATTAAGTTTGCGAACACATAATTAACGATAATTTATATTCAGTACTATAAATGAAAGAAATGACCGACCAATGTCGTTATTCGAAGTAAAATCGGTTACAATAAAACAAGTTTTGAGGGTATTTATAATCGCTGTTGTATACTTGTACCTATATATCATTGGCTCCTGAGATACAGGTTCACCAACATTAGGAACCAGGGACTTTACAATTATTTCATCATCATCATCATCATTACAGCCCTTTACAAGTCCACTGTTGAACATAGGCCTCCCCCAAGGTATGCCACAAAGCACGGTCCTGAGCCACCTACATCCCATCGACTTCCTGCATGTCTTACCAGGTCGTCACTCCATCTAGTGGGGGGTCACCCTATACTTCGTCTACCAGTACGAGGCTGTCACTCGAGAACCTTTTTTCCCCAACGGCTGTCCGTTCTTCGAGCTATATGGCCGGCCCATTGCCACTTCAGCTTACTAATCCGTTGGGCTATGTCGGTCACTCTGGTTCTACTGCGGATATCCTCATTTCTAAGTTTATCACGCAGAGAAACTCCGAGCATAGCCCTCTCCATAGCTCGCTGAGCGACCTTGAGCGTCCTCATACGGCCAGCAGTGAAGGACCACGTCTCAGTTCCATATGTCATCACTGGCAACACGCACTGGTTGTACAACTTAGTTTTCAGGTTTTGAGGTATACCCGACGAGAAGATGTGTCGTAATTTCCCGAACGCTGCCCAGCCGAGTTGAATCCGTCGATTGACCTCTCGGTCGAAGTTGGACTTACCTAGCCGGACTATTTGTCCCATGTAAACGTACTCATCAACAACTTCGAGCTTAGTGCTCCCAACAACTACCGGCATAGGTGTGACATGGACATTAAACATGATATTTGTTTTGTCCATGTTCATCTTAAGACCTATCCGTTGGGAGGCACTATTGAGGTCATTGAGCACAATGCTTAAGTCCTCCAGCGATTCTGCCATAAGGACTATATCGTCGGCAAATCGAAGGTGAGTGATATACTCGCCATTGATGTTAATACCGTATCCTTTCCAGTCCAGCAGCTTGAAAACGTCTTCCAATGCAGCGGTGAAGAGTTTCGGGGAAATAACGTCACCCTGTCTTACACCTCTCTGCAGTTGGATAGGTTTCGTACTCTGGTTCTGTACTCGGATAGCCATCGTAGCCCTACTGTACAAACACTTCAGCACTTCGATATACCGACAGTCAACTTGGCACCGCTGAAGAGACTGTAGCACCGCCCAAATTTCGACGGAATCAAAGGCTTTCTCATAGTCCACATACGCCAGGCAAAGTGGCAGATTGTACTCTTCGGACTTCTGTACAATTTGCCGAAGGGTATGTATGTGGTCTATGGTACTAAAGCCCTTTCGGAAACCGGCTTGTTCGGGAGGCTGGCAGTCGTCGTCTGCGTGCGAGACGATTCGTAATGACTCTCGAAAACAGCACGTAGACGCGGCTCAGAAGGGATATCGGTCTGTAGTTCTTCAAGAGGGCGTTGTCAGCTTTCTTGAAGAACAAGACCACCGCACTTCTGCTCCACGCCTCCGGAGTAGTGCCACCATGGAGGACGGAATTAAAGAGTCTCTGAAGGACTTCAAGTACCGGTTTTCAACCCGCTTTGAGAAGCTCCGCTGTAATTACATCCTCGCCCGGGGACTTGCCGTTTTTAAGCTGCTGGAGAGCCATTCTAATCTCGCTCAGACTGACGTCCGGGATATCATCGGAATAGTGTCGGATAAGACCCGTTCTTGGATCGTTACTCACACTTGCGTGTGGCTCCGACGATGATGTGTACAGCTGCCCATAGAACCTCTCAATCTCACTCAGAATCTCAGGTTTCCGGGAAACGATGCTGCCACACTCAGTCTTCAGCTTTGACAGTTGGCTCTTACTGGTAGACAGATCTCTGGCAAAGACTTTGGAGCCCTGGTTCCGCTCAATCGCTTCTTCAATACGAGCAGAATTAAATTTGCGTAAGTCTCGCTGCATGCATTTGGAGATCTGTCTGTTCAGTTGCCTGTATGCTGTCAAATCTGTTGACGATTGCAGCCTCATCTCCCGTCTAAAATCCATGATATTAAGAGTGTGATCGGAGAGTTTTTGTGTTCTTCTGCGGCGGGTATTGCAGAACTTAGCTCCGACCGCATGGACAGTTTTCACGAGCTTGTCATTCATATCGTCCACTGCATTGCAATCTTCTAGGCACTGAAAGCAGTTACGTAACTCGAGCTGAAAGGTTTCGGGATTCTGAATTAGAGCACGAGGGGGACGGAGCGTTGACTTCATTAGACGGGATCTCTCCAACTTAACGTTTAGGTTCAGTGTGCCTCTAACCATTCGGTGATCGCTGCCGGTTTTCACCCTCTCGATCACTGAGACATCACTGAACAGTTGGCGTCTGGTCGTCATAATGAAGTCAATCTCATTTTTTGTCGACCAGGTCCACTTCCTGTGGGGCCGCTTCTGGAAGAAAGAGTTCATCATAAAGAGTCCCTCTTTCTCCATGAAGTCGGCCAGCTGCTGGCCCCTACGGTTCCGTTGCCCTACTCCGAATTTCCCTAACTTCAGCTCACCGCTTTCTCTTGTGCCTAGTTTTGCGTTGAAGTCTCCCATCAACACCGTGTAGTGGGTTTTGGAGGAATGCATGGCTCTAGAAACATCCTCATACATTTCCTCCACCTCCTAATCGGGATGTGCCGAGTAGGTGCGTAAACCTGTTTACAATTATTTGTTAAAAGTTATTGTTGAATTTAGGCATTATTATTATTATTATAAAAGGACTTTACAATTGTTTGTTAAAAGTTATTGTTGATTTTAAGCATTATTATTATTATAAAATTGGTATAAAAATCAAGCATATCATTTGAATCACATAAATCGTAATAATATTATTGCTATCTCTGTGATTTGAATATATTTCTAGATAGTGCGCTTAGGACCGTGAACCATATATATGTAGAAATTATGTATGTATTACAGTAATAGAAATGAAAAGAAATGTATGCAAATCTATACTACTACTGAAGACCCTTTTTTACTGGAAACGAGGTACTGCATCTTAGTACTCAGGGGTGACAATGCATCTGCGTTTTGATTCTTAATCGAGGATAATTAATGTGATCGAGGATAGGTAATGTCTGTGGGCCACAGCATCCACTTACCATCAGGTGAACTGTGTGCTCGTTTGTCACCCTTTATCTTAAAAAAAAGTAATATATATCATAGATAATAATATTTATAATACCAACTAACGATGATGAAATTCAAAAATAACATTACTATGTACCTACTTTATTTACAAAATATGATATGTAGTACTTTATTGATGATGACCTTTTGAGTAAATGTGATATATTGATAATAATGATTGATTATATTATTATCTTTAATAATAATATAATCATTATTATCAATATATCGCTGACGAGATCATAATATTTAATGATTTTAATTACGCGAATGTAAACAAATACGAGTATGTATGGAACTATATTATATCTATGTTGTTAATATTTTATTGAAAATTCTTTATGCAAATGTGAGTGCTTTTGAAACTGTACATTTCCGAAGCCGTGACGTTTTTCTTGAGCATTGACCAAAGCTTCTTACGATATCCACGGAATAAAAAGGGATGATGGATTACTTGTTTTACACGACAATTATCACGAGCTCCACTTAATTCCCGGTAGTGCCTACTAATTAAGGTTGCAAATATAAAACAGCAGCGTGGCTCTATCACGTGAATCATACAATGCATCACTGATTAAACACAAAGGCTTATCTAAGCTTAGTACAAAATGGGTATCTAATCTATCGGTACCAAGAAGACCTTCCGGGCAATTTTCCTATCGTGGGTAAAATTACTCAAGAACATCTTCCGCTTCGTGGACAACGAAAAAGTTATGCCAGACAGCTACCGGCTAAAACCCCACGGTGGTTACCATCAGCGTATATGAGAGAGGCAATTTGACAAACTCGTATTATTCTAACTCGTATACTATTAAATTACCCACGGGATAAAATTTTACCACAATTAGTTACCACACCAATTTCGTCTGGATAGACAGAACCGTCTGACTTTTAATTAGCATCAAATTGTATGGCCGTGTTCCGGTACGAAAGAGCCAGTATAATAAAAAATGTGAGGCATTCTTAGTTCTCAAAGGTTACAACGCATTAGAAGCATTCCTTGTTTGAAGTTGGTTGCAGTAACCACTTACCATCAGGTGGACAGTCGTATGTAACTTCAATTTTGTAATTTAAAAATTAACTTATATCTGCAAATAAAAATCATATTAAAAATATTATTCATTAATATGATTTAGTACGCGAGCGTACCTGTTATAATGAGGCAGCTTTCGGACTCGAGTAAATTGATGGAAGTCAAGAAAGTGCAGCCCCACAAGAACCACAATAACGTGTTTTAATTCTCAGAAATCGCTTATATTACCTCAGTCCAACATTTTACGTGCATTAAATTACGTGAAAACGATTTATAAAAACATTTTGAAAATTTCATAATAACATATAATTAACGTTTAATGTTACTAGAGCACCTTTACCAAAAAAGTAACCGTATAGCTCGTCGGTCGAGCTGTTTATAGGCAGGCAACTCTATCTCAGAAATGAGATGTGACCTGTGCCCAGCTCTGGACCTTATATAGGCAGCAACTTTACTGTCATCAATGTATACAAATAGATGCAATTCTTTTTTTTATTTCAATCATAATTTTCACAAAAAATATATACTGATTTTGAAACAGTTTGGAGATTAAATATGAAAAAAAATAATAACTACTATAAATACCGGTGTAGTGGTGTTGGGATTAGTGGTGACGTGGATAGTACACGCAATTGAGAGTAGGCGGGGAGGGGGGTGCTCTTCTAACTAGGTAACACACATCATTTTTTTTTTGCAGATCTTAGCTTACTAATTTTTAACATCGTTAATATAACACATTTCCGCTAAGGAACACATTTTATTTCTAGGCGTTATTTTGCTATTAAGCGATCGTAATATTATTTATCTAAAATATAAAATAAAAATTATTTATTTTATCAAATATGCATAAAATTAATTTACCCTTGTTTCAATATCTAGTGAATAAAAACCATATTGTCTTACAAAACACAATACGAATACTAATATTTTTGCTAGATTTCTAATTTGATTTGCAATAACAATTTTACGTGGTAGAGCCACGCTGCAGCTATTATGGTTGTAGCACGAATGGGTCGGCTCGACCGGGGAAGGAGCACGCTCTCAGATATAATATATAGAAGAATACCAGCATAAAATAATAACTCAGTGCTGCTGTATTTCGTATGGTGAATGTAGAGAACCGGAGACCGTTTTACTTTCCAGTCCGGGGCGTTACATCTTAGGCCTCAGGGGTGATAACGCCTCTGCATTTTGATTCTTGATTGAGGACTGATGCTGTCTGTGAGCCACAGCATCCATTTACTATAAGGTGAACCGTGTGCTCGTTCCTCCCCTTATTCAATAAAAAAATCAACCCGAAACGTCGTCGTGTTAACGATTGCTTTGCTACGAGTCTAGTCTTCCTAAAGTTTGGATTTATTTAAAATATGAACCAGTATATTATTCGAAATATCTACGTTTGTTAACTATCGCATTTAATTTAGATTATTTTTAATTACTAATCCCAATCCATTAATTTCGTCTAAACTCTGTGATCATGGGTGCTGTAAATCACCTTAAACGCCAGAAATTAAGAAATAAGTAAAAATAATATTAGTCATACATAAATTAAACAAAGTATTGCACTCTGTATACTTTCTCATATGCAAACGATGAGTTTTGTAATGCCTTTACTATTTAGTCTCTTACATAATTAATAAATTGTATTTTTTAAATATATTGTTACAACTTAGTATTGTATTACAATATATTACCAGTGTATATAGTCATGTTTAAAATTTATTGTTATTTTTATATACCTCTATCTTGTTTTTTTTACTAGTATTACTCAACTGATTATTATTGATATAATATTCTGTAACTTCTATATTTATGGGATACTAAGGACTCGCCCCGGCTTCGCAGGGGTGATTTTTTTTATAGAATAAGGGTGACAAACGAGCACACCGTCCACATGATGGTAAGTGGATGCTGTGGCCCATAGACATCTACATTTATCCTCGATTAAAAAATCAAAACACAGTTGCGTGTTACTTCTGAGGACTAAGATGGTATGCCTCGTTTCCAATAAAAGGGTCTCCGGATCTGTTCAACAGCAATATTTAACTGCTATTTTACGCTAGTATTCTGTGAGGGCGTGGTTCTGCATCTCGACGAGAGTCCACCATTACTCCATGGGTACATCATAAAATTACATCAAAATTGTACAGACTTGATTGTTATGAATACTACATGCAATCAACTATAAAAATCATTATCCGACCGTCAATTATTATAAGCATCAAATCGATTGAATCAAAAGGTCTATACATATATATATGAATAAAATAATTATCATAACCCATCGGTACATTATGTACTACGCACAGTACACATAACTCGAAGGCATTAACCACAAATATCGTTGTAACTTTGCAATTAATATATTTAATTTTATCCTAATCAAAGTTCACTCGTTAAAACTTATACGCATTGGTGATTTGTTTACTTGACCATGTGTTTTGTTTGCGTGTTATCGAATACACTATACAACAACCTCGACCACTTCCATAACAACAGACTTAGCTAAGTTTATAATAAGCAGTCGACTCCAACAGACGGTTAACAACCTTAGCAACAAAGCAATAAGGATGGTGACGTTAGAAAATTTGTGTTATATGTGAAACTTATTTCTGACCAGTACAAGAACTGTTTACGTTTATTGAGTAGTATCCGTATAACGGAAATTTGCGGGTAGGATAGTATTATAAACAAGTAATAATGTGTTGATTGACTACGAATTACTTTGCAGATATCCATTTTAAAGATGTCAAAAATCAATTAACTTTTAACATCCTTTAATTTAAGTTCCTTTCATTCCCACGACCATGCAGTAATATTAACAGGTCATTATTTTTAAAGCAATATTTAAAATGCAACATATCAATCGTGTTAAAAATCTATACATATAATAAATCTGTAGAAAAATTGTGTGTTCGCGATTCAAGGAAAAACTACAGGAGGGATTTCCATGAAATTTTGTACGTAGGCAGTAAATGACCGTTTATAATATACCATATAGAGTTACCTATATGTTATATTATAAACGGTCATTTACTGCTTATCCGCTTACGGAAGAGTAAATAAAAGGATTATGTTGATGGTTTTATTTGTCCTAAAGAGGATTTAGCTATACGTATAATTAATCTATGGAAAAGTGTGAGTTTGGAAAAGAAACTGATCGCGCCACCAACCAGAAACGGCAGAACAACGTATGCTCGCCCGGTACCAACTAGTATTTTAATAAAAAATATTTTATTAAAAAAAATTTACTTTTTTTTAAATTGGGTAGTATTAATCCTTTAATGCCTAGGTAGCCGTTTAGGTAAGTAGGACCATGTTATCTACACCAAGCAACAGTGCGTGTATCTATTGCTGTGTAGCGGTCTGAAGGATAAGAATGCCAGCATAATTACAGGTTGTGAGACATTCCATCGTAGTCCTCAGCTGTGACCTGTAACAAGTGACAACGCCACTTCTTTGTTTGGAGTTCGTTGCAGAGGTCCATGGAAGCCACTTAACATCAGCTGTATGCTCGCTTGTCACTCAAATTTTATAAAAATGCATATTAGAAGTAGATTCGCTCTCAGCGAATGATCTATCCATCAAGCAGGTTCACAGGTCTTTTAAGACTTTGCAGTTTGAAGTTGGCTGCAGCTATAAAAATATTATCTCCTTTTAAATAATAATTTGGTAGCCAAAAAGCCGAATAATTCAAGCAACCTAGACAACATGAGATAAACTGTTTTACAATAATTTTCACTTTTCAACAGAAAACGACTTTCAAAAGACGGAAAAACCGCTTTCACGTAACATAACACATAAGCACACCCATACCGATGCAGACATTCTACGCCCTTGACACGATATTACTCCTACAAGTACCAAACAAACAAAATGGAAAGAAAACATACAAGTTTAAAATCGTTATTGGAACAAAAATGACAATTTTAGTAACAACAACGAAACAAAAAACATTGTTGGTGCTTACACTTACTAATGTAGTGAAACTTGTTCAAATATATATTTTAACACCATGAATAAGATGAAAGCGCCACGTTAGCCCGCTTAATTCAAATTTTCTTAAATTTTTTGCAATTTGCAGGTTAGTGTCAGGCAGTATGTTGAAAAAAAAATATGATTCGCGACCGTAACGAGTATGTATTTACAGAATTACAATAATTATAATCATCAATACAACCCTCTAAGTTCGTATAATTCCATTGTATGGCTATAGCCAGAAAAATTTAAACTCATTTCGCGAGCTACCCTGGCGCTTTCAACTAAATTAGTGACAAATGAGCTAATACTCTAATGAATTTAATTAATTTTAACTTTAGAACGCTGTAGTTTGTGGTCTAACTTTAATTATAAATAAAAATTAAATACACTCTCTTTTTCTAAAACCGAAGCGGCAACAGAATATACCGTTCACCTGGTGGTAGGCGGCTATTGCAGGGCATGAATACCTGCGGCCAGTTTCAAACAAAGAAGGTTAAAAATGCGCTGTCACCTCTGCAGACTAAGATGGAATACTGCATAGCCTACATAGGCTGCACTAAAAGTATCGGGAATGTAATATTTCCACTGTTCCTGTCATATTAAAATCTTTTTTAATTGAAAACTCCTTGGTTTTAAAAATCGAATACCATTTATTTATTTAAAAAAAGATTCTCGGTCTTGTCACAAGGTTTTGTCAAACTTGTTCAGCCGTTGAGAAAATGGAATTGACTCGAGAAAATTCAAGAGCGATGATTTATTATGACTTTCGAAGTGGTTTAACACAAAAACAGTGTGTTGACCGGATGATTTCTGCATTTGGTGATGAAGCCCCATCCAAAACCACAATTTATCGCTGGTTTACTGAATATCAACGTGGACGTGTCAAGCTCAGTGATGATCCCCGTCAAGGTCGTCCAAAAACTGCAGTCACCCAAGAAAACGTTGATGTTGTGCGTAAGCTGATTGAGGAAGATCGACATGTGACATACCGCGAAATTCAGGCAACTTTCAGACATTGGCATGAGTCAAATACAAATAATCTTGCATGAACAATTAGGTGTAAAAAAGTTGTTTACCCGATGGATACCGCATTCGCTCTGTGAAGAGCAAAAAGCGGTTTGCGTAACTTGGTGCGTCAAAGAACTCTCGAAAGATTCCACGCAGGATCCTCAAATGCTGTATACAACATCGTATCAGGTGACGAATCCTGGATGTACGCGTACGAACCCGAAACAAAAAAACAGTCACGAGTTTGGGTGTTCGAAAATGAGTAAAAGCCAACAAAAATTGTTCGTTCACGGAGTGTTGCAAAAAAAATTGGTGGCCACGTTTGTCTCCAAAACCGGCCATGTTACGACTATTCCTCTTGAGGGACAAAGAACGGTTAATGCAGAATGGTATGCTAGCATTTGTTTGCCACAGGTCGTTTCTGAACTCCGTAAAGAGAACTGCAAGCACCGCATCATTCCTCCATCACGACAATGCGAGTTCTCACACCGCACACAGAACAAAAGAGTTTTTAGAACAAGAAAACATAGAATTATTAGACCATCCGCCGTACAGCCCCGACCTAAGCCCTAAAGATTTCTATACTTTCCCTAAAATAAAGAATAAATTGCGTGGACAGAGATTTTCATCACCTGAAGAAGCTGTGAACGCCTACAAAACGGCCATTTTGGAGACCCCAACTTCCGAATGGAATGCTTGCTTCAATGGTTGGTTCCATCGTATGGAAAAATGTGTCAAATTTCGCGGAGAATACTTCGAAAAGCAATAAATACATTTTTAATAGTAATGTTGTGTCACTTCCTTGATTCCCGAAATTTTCAGTACCCTTGTATTCTACCACAACATTGTAAGCACTGTACATTTAGTAACAAAAAAGGTACCTAATAGGGTGGTGGTGTTACATACCTAGCAGTGTTGCCAACATTAAAATCTAGCTCCCGTTGTAGAGAACACTATAATCCCGTCAAAACCCGTCAAGTAGGGATTTTCGAGATTTCTTTCCCCCCTAAATATTAAGAATGAATTGATTTGATATTGATTCTTGACACACATGAATTATTTTTTAGAATTCAATCTACCAAAGTACATACATACATCCGTTTTATAATACCTATAACTGTCCCGTTAAAAAATCCGTTAGACATTAAACACAATTTTTTCCGTTGCAAACCTCGTAGATCTAGCGGGAAACACCTTAAGTTGGCAACACTGCTACCTAGACGCACTCCTAGACAGAAAAAGAGTTCTACCCCACCTCAAACTACGTTATGAAACTTACTTCAAAAAGCGATATTTAAATCTAAGTTTAAAGTCAAATTATATACATATAAAATAATAAACAACAATATTTTGACAGTGGTATAGCCACGCTGCAGCAAAATTACGGTTGTAGCACGAATGGGTCGGCTCGACCGGGGAAGCCCCACGCTCCCAAAGAATACCAGCGTAAAAAAAACAGCTTAATACTGCTGTGTTTCGTATGGTGAGTGTGAGAGTGTGAGATCCGGAGACCCTTTTTTATTGGATACGAGGCATTCCATTTTAGTCGTCAGAAGTGACATGCAACTGCGTTTCGATTCTTAATCGAGGATAAATGTAGAATGCTATGGGCCACAGCATCCACTTACCATCATGGACCCGTTTGTCATCCTTATTCTATAAAAAAACATCTGGATAAGAAAATATATAAGAACCTATAAAACTATAAAAACGTTATAAACAAGCGCAATCCGATGCAGAGCGTGTGGGCGAAGTCGTAAACTAACTGGGTTGCAAATTCTATTCGTGACTCTACAATGTTAATACGTAAATGACAATTGAGCTTCCATTTGTAATGCAAAATCTTAATTTGTATGTTGTGTTCCTACAGTTTTACAGCGACTTGAGTGAAGTGTGAAATATTGCAATATAATAAAACTGAAAATGCGAAAATCGACAGAAAAGCTATGAAATAATTTAACTACATTCTAAACTTTAGGGTGCAAAACGAAAATTGCCAAATATATGATAGTTATAAATGCGTTTATAATATGGACCAACGATATTGTTATAACTTGTGGAGTTTTGGCGTTTGGAACTTGGCCGTACACGGATTGTCGCTCCTGTTTTGTCGTTTGAATAATGGTTTGAAGTGGATTTTGATTCGTAAAAGTGATGCGATTTCGTGAATTAAGTAGTTCTATTAGAGAAAACGACGAAACAAGTGATTTGATGTCGATATAAACCTCAAGTTATTTTGATCGCTTGGGCGCCTTATGAACTTGAGTGGCTGTCGTCAACTGTCCGCTAGGTTAAGCTGCCGTCAAAATCTCCCAAGGGCTTCGCAATGTGCCGCATCAGCATATTGTGAAGAAAAAGAACATAAAATGAAAATTCCAAAAGAAAGGATAGGCTCAGAAGGTCTAGAAACAAGAGCCGTAAAGCCAGTTAGTAAAAAAAATGTTATAACTTGTCCAAATGACACCCAGCAGAGTGCACAACGTCCACATTTCTGCACTGGACGTTATGCACATTTCTAATCAATGAACGATACCCACCGACTATGCTGTCAACTGCGTACCCATAGACACAAAGTATAAGCAGGTCACTAATACTCTCTGATACTCATCAGGAAGAGAGTTGCGGAGACAACGGATGTACTTGCCCATTACATCGTTAATACATAGTATAAATACTGAAGAGGTAATGCTGTGTTAGTCGTAAAGATCTATTCCTATATATCATAGACACTGAATAGTGAATACTACACACTGAAAACTATATCACAAATATAAATTACCTGCACTTGAAACAATTGAATCAATTCGAGGATACAGGAATTCGATAAGTTGAAGCACTACTCTATCAGTCTTTAACCTGATATCGATAGTGATCTACTTTTAAACGTCTGTACAAATATTTAGCTTTAGTTTGTTTAAACTTGTAAATTTAAAACAATCTGCAGTATTGTATTGACGAAAGTAACTTTAACGTATTAAAACGGCAACATAATATTTAGCTCTTAACGCTAAATTCTTAATTATCTGACACTACTATACTTTGTCACACACAGTCAAGATATAAACAATAACAAGCCCTTATGAGTTGTCACCCTTGAGGACTAAGATGGAATACCTTGTTTTCCGTTAAAAGGGTCTCCGGATCTCTACACTCGCACAGCATTAAGCTGCTACTTTACGAAGGTATTGTGTGAGAGCGTGACTTTTCCCCGGACGAGCCGACCCCATTCGTGTTACAACTATAATATAGCTGCAGCTTGGCTCTACCACGTAAGTATAAGACGAGCAAACTCAATGTATGTTGAGAATTAACATCTACATTGTTAGATTTACACCAATACATTGCGCAATTAACTTTCATACTGCAATTTTAGCTCCATGGCTCGCTGAGTTTCTAGTTTTTATTTATTTTAATGATATTTTTCATCTTTTTCTGAATGATTATATGTCTGTATAAAGAAACAATTGTTTCTCTGGTTATAAATAATGCATTAAAAAAGCAACCTCTAGTAATCACAACTTTAAAATTATTGCTATATCAAAACAATAAACAAAATACTTATCGCTAAACGTGAACGTCTGGAATCCTATTGTTCGGTTACAGTGCTCTGGAGCGGCCAATGTACGAAGAGAACTCAAGATGACCTTGGGACAGATTAAACCGGTTCCTCGCTGATTAATAATATTTGGCGCACACAAACAGGACATTTGAAGACTGCTTTAATACAAATTGCACTGCGAAAACCGATAAAAAAGTTTTTTAGGTGGTACGAGTACATATCTAATAAGATATTGCTAAACTCGAACTACATTATTGCTGTGCCTGCAAATGTTTATGCTAATATTTCACGCTGTTATTATAATATGAGAATAACATTTATATGGTAGAGCCACGCTATATTATAGAGTTAGCACGAATGAATCGGCTCGACCGGGAAAGAACCACGCTCTCACAGAATAGCAGCGTAAAATAGCAGCTTAATGCTGCTGAGTTTCATATGGTGAGTGTACAGAACCGGAGCCAGAGACCCGTATTAGCGGAAACGAAGTATTCTATCTTAGTCGTCAGGGGTAACCAACGCATCTGCATTTTGATTCTTAACTGAGGATAGATGTAGATGTTTGTGGGCTACAAATCCACTTACACTACTTATGAGATGCACTGTGTGTTGGTCACCCTTATTCCATTAAAAATAAATGAGACCGTAGTACTTCACTGGTGGAACCGCTCATACGTGTCAACGGATACTGTGGTCATTAGCACCTCTATCAGGAAACGACCCTTTACTGTTACAGGCTCTTATATTCTTGTGTGCTTAATAAATGTCGTTGGATTTTTTTTTGAATTTTATTATAATATAATAGTTAAACTTACGGCCTTATATACGTCCCACGGCTGGACATAGGACTTCTCTCGTTTCCGATAGTATTTACATTACTGGCAACTCAGGGACCAAGCGCCCACTGTTAATATGACATACGGTAGCAACACAGGACCGATCTCAGTCGGCACCAATGAAATTGAAAATTGCAATTTGATTTACCATTTAATTATTACGTGTATGTATAACTTTATGAAAGCATTTGTCTACAATCGGAGCCCATTTCTTACAGTTTACCAATAATTCAGGTTTACCAACCATTAAGCGAGTAACTACACTCATGGACAAATTTAGAGGAACGCAAAAAAGGTTTAATTTCTCCTGTGTTAAATATCCTACATACTGGCCAAAAACATCAATAAATGCTATTAAAAAAAAAGTTTTGGAAAAATTTAATTTGTTTTTATTTAATTATAGAGTAATATTGTGTTATTTCATACTATGAAAAATTTTGCCAAATTTTAATTTGTGTTTAATTTTAGATTTTGTTTAAATTTTTACCTAGACTGACATATTACCGTGTTAAGCGTGTATTGTCACTGCAAATAAACTGAGAATGCCAGATCTAAACGCCACTCAAGTAGCTGTAACTATTACGTAAATTTAAATTGGGCACACCTACAAACATGTGGCACTACGGTTATCAAAATTGGTGGTAAACCGAGATGTCAAGAGGTACCGACAAACTGGACAGTTAACAAGACCCGCAGGATCGTTTTTTCGATGTTTGCAATTTTATATTAACGAATAATAAGAAAATTCATGATAATTTGTTTATACACAGTTTCTTTTTGCGTTCCTCTAATTTTGTCGAGAAGTATATAAGCCATCGGCTTGCACTAACCACTAAGTATTAATCTACAGCTGTCCTATTTAAACCAATAATCGAAATGTTATTGATGTAATTTAGGCGATTAGTTCAGCATAGTTTTGCCCATCCGCTTAAATTAAATGAGACTAGATTGATTGGATTTCAAATTACATCTGAAAAGTATTAGCGAATAAGACCTAAATATGTCATAATAACGTGAATCTTGTCTGAATCAAAAGAAAGGAAAAGATAGGATCCTTAGAAGGAAACATATCCTTTCCTTTCTTCGAATTGTTTCACAAGTCTAATAATAAAAATAAGCTAAACATAGTGGTGGTGATTTAATATTTCGAGGACAAATTAAGTCCGCTAACATAGATTTGTACAACACAGTAACACCTTTTATTTGGGTCTTCCCCCCATCTTCTCTTCAAAATTATTATATTTTTTCCCCCAAAAAATTTGCTTGTGTGTGGGGGTCTTCCCTTTTTAATATATATATATATATATATATATATATATATATATATATTCGAAGTAGCCGTGTTTGTAAGGAAACATTTTAGCATATTTGAAAACCCTAATAATAAACGACATAGGAACAAACTACGTACAAAAACTCATAAAACAGCCCTGAATTAAAAAAGTTTCCTGGGTATGGCTCCTAAAATGTTTAATAAACTCCCAAAAAACATCAAAGAAACTGATAATATAGACTTATTTAAGAAATTGCTTTAGGGTTTTTTAATAAATAAAGCATACTACTCAATCTACTAATCAACGAATATTTTGAAGATAAAATGAATGATTTTTAGTACCTACAATAATTAATGTCCGATTTATTTATTATATTTTTATCTTTATGTTATTAAGAATTATGTAATTGATATTTAAGATAATAATTTATGTATTTTTTAAACCAGCCAATTATAATTGAAATTGTTATTTTATTAAAAATTTATTTTCATTTTGCTAGGCGATAACCAAATATTTGTATTTTATTTATATTTACATAGTGTCACTTATCATACCTTTTCCACGAAGTTTGTAAGGTTTTACCTATGTTTTTACAAATAAATTATTTAATTTGATGATTTGATTTGAATATCTGTATGAAATAAATCCACTTTTAATGAATAAAACTACATATTCCACCTAAAATTCTTTAATGAGTATGACTTACGTCTTCGTAAGTACACGTCCGACTCGTTGTGAGCAAAATATTTAAATAACATAAAGCTGTATCAATTTTTTTACATTCACTTTCAATGTCTATTTCGTGGTTCTAAGCTTAATCTTTTATTGTCATTAATTCGGGATACGTTATTTACAAAAAATTCTAATAAATCAACAGACTTTTTTAAGTGCAGTTGGAGATGATCTTAGATCTTTCAAAGAAAGCGTCAAATCAAAACGGAAAAACTAATCGCTTAAAATCGTTATAGCATAACCGTGTAAAAATCAAGAAGTTAAGGAGAATTTAAACATATATATTAAGAGGGTAGTAAGCACATGTTATTGTAGAAAAGTGACATGCGTTTAACTAACTAAGAAAGTTAAAAAAACATTGCATAATATACGTCTACGCATCGTGTCGCGTTATTGCGTCATAACAACATTGCAAACAAAATATTGCCGTTACGGAAACTTAATTCATAAAACAAAGGAAAATTGTACAACAACACCTACAAAATTTAACACCCATCGATCGTAACTTTACTGCCGTTTAATAAATAATAACATGAGTCAAATTACTTGACAAGCATGGCGACAAGTTAGTAAACCCGCAAGAATTCTTTTTTTTATTAATTAAAAAACTTACATAAAGAATTTTTTTTAAGATTCTAAAATAAAAATTCCTTGTAAATGCATAATCAAGATGACATAGTTATAATATTTGAATATTTTAAATAATAAAAATCTAATGTAACTTAACCCAAAAAACGTGATTTATGAACGCTGCGAAATGTAGCAAACTCTAAATTATACGAGGTAATTCATTCGTGATGGTTTTTACTACCAAATTTTCACAAGTCCTTTTAAATGTAGTAATGCAAACGCTTCTGTAAAAATATACCTACCTAGACAAAATAAATTGAGAAAAAAATTGAAGAGGAAAGGCAGTTCAGTCAGTGGTCGTTTAATTTACCATTCAACCGGTCGGGGAAACCCGGGGCAATGACACGTCAAATACGTCTCGAAGGTACATTCATAGGGAAAATGCGAAACTGTGTAAAACTGCAGTTATTAACGTCAGTTGTACTATAGCGATGATGACGTCACGCAGTGACTGTATTATTATAGACGATAGATAATATGACGTAATTTCGCAATGCTTCTTGACACAAATGATCGCAGGCTTAGATAGAATTTCAAGTTCCTATTAATCATGTAAATTCACTAATACACTAATTTATACTTGGTAGAGCCACGCTGCAGCTTTATTATGCTTGTAGCACGAATGGGTCGGCTCGACCGGGAAAAGACTACGCTCTTACAGAATACCAGCGTAAAATAGCAGCTTAATACTATGGTGAGTGTAGAGATCCGGAGATCCTTTTTTACTGGAAAGGAGGCATTCCATCTTAGTCCTCAGGAGTGACAACGCAACTGTGTTTTGATTCTTAATCCAGGATAAATGTAGATGTCTATGGCCCACAGCATCCACTTACCATCAGTTGGACTGTGTGCTCGTTCGAATAACAGTAACACCGTTATTCTATAAAAAGAATATTTTCCCACATTGTCATAAAGACATCAATAGTTTAAAAACAGCCTGCTCTAGAAATCTTAAAGGTTTAGGATTGGAGTACAAATTTATTTTTCTTCGTTTTTATGAATGTGTTGTTTCACTGACTTTATATTTTACGAATATTACTGCGTTTCTTCTCTGTAACCGTGTACCGAACAGGTAGGTACGAATTTACTGACGACTTAAAACTTTAATCGTATCTTAATAGCTCAGAATTGGAAGTGTGGTCAAAATGGTCAACATTTTGAATGATAATTATTTATGCCTATTTTCCCGCATCTTATTCATAAACCGGTACCTATGAACAGAAACCGGACAAGAATTTTGGTAAAAATATATCGTAACTTGTCATAAGTATATATAAACAATATAATAAAACATTACTTTTAAACCTGCGATAGCTCAATTGTGTGATCGATTTCCAACTACATTAAGTAAGTCGCTGGCTGTTACTTGGATCACTAATCAACAAAGCCGTCAAAGGACATCAAGTTCTCTGCAAAGTACATAAGTGCCGGCATTGAGTTCTATCTATAAAAAAAGTATTTTACAAATTATACTATTCTTGCTAGACTATACCAATTAGTATTAAAAAGCTTCCTTAAACAAAATACCAAATTTACGTAACCATTAATTGAAGTTTATATAATAATTCGATATCAATCTCACTTATTGAAAACATTTTGGTATGCAGTTTATCAACACCTAATTTATATTGAGAATGTCTTCAAAAGTACACCCCTAAGATGCAAAGATCCTAAAGCAAAAATTAGTTAAAATTTTAATAAAACAACAACTAATATTCCACGTTACGTTCTTCATATCAAATGGCAGGCACTTGTAGCCGCAACTGAAACCGATACAGAGCCGGCTCTTACCTAAGAGAGGTTTTCTGATTATAACAATATATTATTTCAATTCTTATTAATTACCTGTTACTGATATTTATATGATCAAAATACTTGTTTCAACCTAGACTAAGACTGAGGGAAATGCTTATAAATGAAAAAAAAAATAGTAATTTCAACTATTATTTCAAAAATTATAAATTAAATATTATTACTGCTCTGGTTACTTTGATATTCATTTTACTATATTTCTTTCAGTTTAAAAAAACTCTTATAATATAAACTAAAAAATATTGAATAAAATATGGAGTAAAAATTGTTAATTTTTTCTGCTTATTTTAAATTGAAGCAAAAGTGAAATTCAAATGCCTTACAAACGTATTATCACAAAATTTCTCTATGACAGAATGTGGAACGAAAATTTTCGAACAGCATTTACTGTACTGTAAACTAATTGAAGACTATGTGAACAACCGGATTCACAATTTCTTTTGTTAGTGAAATTTCATCATCTTGATCATCATTACTGCCCTTCACAAGTTTACTGATGAACATAGGCATCAAAGAATACCGCAAAAAAAACAGTCCTGAGGTATCTTCGACCACAGGCCTTCCGCTTCTTGATAACTAAAAACGGATATAAATGATATGACATTGGGTTCAATGCTATTATAAAAGCCAATATAAAAAATCAATACTCTTAGATTATAGATAACGTTTCTTTTCTTCTGCTATTAAAAAATTGCAGAAATCTAAGAAAAGAAGAAATAGATACATTATAACTATTTTACTAGGCAAATTAAAAATATTTAAAAAACGTTTAATCAAACTGAAGGTGTTTTAAAAACTTACATAAAATAATTTAAAGATATGTTTGCTGGCTGGAAATCCAAAAACACAATTCCTTAAAAAAAAACAACAGTAATAGCTGTGGATATTTAAAAGAAAAATACGTTCGAAAGTTTAAACTTTAGTGTCGGCACATGCGTTCTCCGTCACGGCACCTCGCGGAATGTTAACAGACAGCTTAGAGCCGGTCTTAATTATATCAACTAAAAACTTTTTAGTTTTACATTGCACGGACACGATACGACACAACAGCATCGCGTGAGTGATATAAAAATCGAAAACTGTAATTACGATAGCTATTATGATGACGATTTAAGTGAGTATTACGATTTATTATGCAAAACGTTTTACGTGCGTTCTGCTCTTACACGAACATTTTCAGTCTCTGGTAAATTAATTGCTTTTTTATTTATGACGATACTTTCAATTTAAAAAAAAACAATGTTCGATATACATAATATAAATTCGTTACAATTACCCCGAGAGATCGTCATAAGATTCGAGACGATGAATATGATAGAATACTAACTGACGATTCCCTCAAAATTACGTATAAATCTATCTATCTATAGTCTTAGGAGAATATATAATATTATTTTACTGCACATTTTCCAAAACTTTCCGTCGATAGAAAGGAAACAGAACTTTTGTTAGTTAAATAATTAAATATCATAAGCTAGGGCTTGACTAAAAGCCCAGCTGATGGTAAGTGATGATGCAGAAGAAGATGGTAAGTGGTGATGCAGCAGAAAAAGATGGTAAAGCATAGTGACTTAGCTTTACATAAGCCTATATAGCTCTTGTCTTGAAGACAGCCATATTGTATCAGATAGAAAGACATATTGGCAAATTATTAGACTCATGAGGCACACGCAGAACTTATTTACCATACACAATCACTAGATACGACTGAAGCCTACTGCTAAGAATGAGCTTCTATAATTCAATAGAATAGTTGTGAGACTACATTCTGAAAGTGAATCTTATTTTTTTAACGTAAATTAAGAAATAAATAAGTATTAAAAATTAAATCGTTGTCTACACGTTGAGCGTATTATTCACGCCACACTTAGTGGTCGCAGTCGTGTCGTTATCTTCAATTCTAAAGACCTTCTTTAAGAGTTCAGGTGTATGCGGTATCGTCCTTTTATTTGATGGAAGATAATTTGAATTGATAATCTTGTCAAGTCATCTAATAATGGTAATCTGGTTGATATATCAATAACAAGGTCCGATACAAATAAGATTTAATGCTATATTGTTCAATAACATACTTAAATTTCTTCTTATATTATAAGAGCTTGCCCGGTAGATTTATTTATTTAATTCAAAAACTCTTGTGGCTTACAGAAAATCCAACACGCACACAAGGTTAAATATATGATCTTGTTCTCTACCTGTTTCGTTATGTTACGCGATGAGTTTCGCTCAGAATTTACTTCTGGCATTTTACAGTATTAATATATTGGGTCTAGATTTTGGCACTAAAACAGCATATATTATGAATATGATGAGTCATTTATGTCAATTACTAAATAATGTGCTAATAACTTGACTACAGCGCCAATCATCGGATACATAGTTCTATAGGTCGGTATCCGAACGACCCTGTTTGCCAATCGAAAGAGACGACTGCAGGTTGAACTGTTAATACATATAAAAGTAGACGAAATCATCATCTCGTATCCCCCTCTTTCCTCATCTAAAACTAGACTTATTTAAATTATATTTTTAAGAATAACCTAAGAAAGATTGTGACTATGTCTTTATATATTTATCTATTTATGTTTGTTAAATTTATTTTGGATGTCTGATTTAACGGCGATATAACTTTGTAACTAATTTTAGAAATTTTAAACGGTTCCTAGTGTTAATAAAAATGATTACTTTAACACTATTGAACGTTATTTGTTGAAATTTAAACTGTACTCACACTGCACACGCACGTGCTTTAACGGGATAGTGTGAGTTCTGTTTACATCACAGAAATCTAAATAATTGCCTTATTATTTAGATTTCTGTGGTTTACATATTGTTTGGTTTCGGCAGGTCACAGGCTCAATTTAAGAATTATACGTTTATATTATCTACTTACCACGTCCTTCAAGTACGAGTAACATCAAAAAAACGGCTGTTGAAAAGTAATTTATTAAGTATAGATGTTATTCAAGGACGGAACGACGGACGGATTTTTTTGAGAAACAATTTAAAACATGAGAGAAGTAGATATTAATTTTATCGTTAAAAACTACACTTATTTCATTATACAGGGGAAAAAAACAATAGAATTCGTTTACATAGAAAATCCAACAATAGAGTTCAACAATAGAATTCGTTTACATCCAGTGGCGAAGCTAGAGCTCCAAGCTAGGGCAAGCCCAAGATATAAATTGATAAAAATATAGATTGTTGTTTTAGCAGTTTTATAAAAATACACCAATCTTGATCTGTCTCCACGCTTCAGTTTCATATTCAGTGCTGTCAAGGACGTGTTTAACAAAGCACACAGAAGGCATACCACTGCTAGATAGATTGTATTATCTACATATCAGCAATTGCATAGCTTCGGTGGCTTTGAAGAAAGCCGTTTGGGTTTGTTTAAACGAAAGAAAAAAATATTTACATCCAATACAATACATAAACAAAAGTAAAACATGAATAAAGTACAAACTATGTACAAAATTAAAAAAAATTATTTACATTCTAATGGATAAGAGATAAGATAAGATAAGTGGAATCGTCTCGCTTTCTTATAGAAAGATTTAATTACGTCCACGTAAAATGTTGGTGAACGTTTTAATTGTACCAATAACTGTTTTTAATTGCGATAATTGATAAGTCTGAAATACACTCTTAACCTTATGTATTATCTCAACAAAGTTTTAAGATTTCCTCTCCGATTATCACTTTAACACACTTTAATTCATCACAAGGAACACTATTATCCTCCATTTTCATTGAAACTTTTTAAATAAGCGTAAATTTTGAACTAGTAATATTAAATCGCTTAAGATAAGCACACAGAGTAAATAAACATTGAAACGTGAAATGAACTTGCAAACGTATTGACCGCGCGCCTCCGCTTTTAACAAATTAATTCCCAAAAGCCTAGCTTAATTGCTATATATACAATCGTAGTTATATTTCATTATAGAATATTTTGTCATAGGTTAGAAAGAGAGCGATCGTCTTCTCGAAAGCCCCGTAAAAAGCCCACGCGAGCGAGGGAGACAACTATTACCTCTATTAAAACTCATTTTTTATGACAGCAGCAGTATCGCTAAGGCAATACGAGGTCATCGGTCGACATGTGTCGAACAGTGGAGTGCGCGGGAAATTTGAAATAGCTTGAAACATTTTACGAGTTATTTTATTGATTGATATTATTGATTGATTCAGGTTTAATAAGGCAAGCCCGGCTTTTCGGCTTTAATGGAAGCTTCGCCACTGTTTACATCGTGGATGCATAGAACGCGGCCCGCGGGCCGCGTGCGGCCCGCCGGTCGAATACTGGTGGCCCGCCAACAGCAAAAATAATACTCTCGTACATTCGAAAAATATTGAATTATATTCCAGAATAAAATCAAAAAAAATATGTTCGAAAAATAATTTGAATCTTGCGCGCGCGCTCTTAAGTACGCTTATCGGTGCGCGGTGCATGCGTCGGTAACAGCGGTCGGTAATGTTCGTGCTGATCTCGATTAAATTCGTTTTCTTGAGGACGATGGCAGCGCGGTGGCGGCTTATCCACGGGTTATATTGTTAGAGCAAGCGAGATAGCAATAATCCCAAATTCCCGATTACTCGCGTAGGTAGATACACGAAGCTTCCAGAGTCGGTTTCGTGATTTCTCTAGACAGTTTTCGACTCTATACGCGCGGTATAAACCTAACCGCAGCGACCGACAGTTCGGTTTTAATTTGAGTGAAGTGTCAATAGTTCTAGTATAGATTTTAACTCGACTAGCCGGTGTCATATATTTTGATCCACATTCAACATAGATTTCCCGTCAAGTGCCGTGTATACTTGTGTTGTGAAATCGTAAGTAAAACTCTGTTATTAATAAGTGTTTCCCTACCCATTTAATCAATTATTTTTGGTATTTTAAAAAAGGATGGGTAATTTAAGTAGGTACGGTAATTGTTTTTTGGTGCTGTGTTAATCCTAGCCAGGATTAGAACGCAACATGGACAAGCCAGGACCTAGTAAAAAACGTAAGGTTAAAGATGAAAATCTGCAGTTTCAAGAAATTTGGACTGAGAAATACTTTTTTGTATGGTCGCATAACAAAGTCGTTTGTTTAATTTGCAAGAATTCTGTTGCGATTGCAAAGGAATATAATGTAAAAAGGCACTATCCTACTTTTACCAAGTTTACAGGCGAATTAAGAAAGCAAAAAATGTTGTCTTTAAAACGGGAGCTTATTGGTCAGCAAGCTATGTTTACAAAACCCATTCAAGATTCAGAAACAGCTACAGAAGTTAGTTATGAAATTTCTCGAATGATAGCAAAGCGAAGTCGCCCCTTCAATGATGGGGATTTTGTAAAAGAATGCATAGAAATTGCCGCTAAGATAATGTGTCCAGAAGCAGCAAAAAAGCTTGAGAAAATTCAACTGAATCGTATGACTATGCAAAGACGAATTATGTCTTTGTCAGGTAATATTGCGGAACAATTAAATGAAAAAACTAAGATCATTGAATTTTTTTCATTAGCACTCGACGAATCCACTGATATTAGTTCCACAGCTCAACTTCTGATATTCATACGAAGTGTTACTCAAGATTTTGAAGTCTTAGAAGAGTTATTAGGAATGTGTTCATTGAAAGGTCAAACCAGAGGAGTTGATATACTCAATGTACTTTTGGATGAGTGTTCAAAAACTGATTTGGACTTATCAAAATTACCGGTAGTTGCGACTGACGGTGCTCCTTCGATGATTGGTGTCAATTCTGGGCTAGTTACTTTGCTGAAAAAGCATCTGCAAGAAAAAACATCTCTGCTGAAGATCTCATGCAGTTTCACTGCATTATACACCAAGAAGCCCTCTGTTCGAAAAAAAATTGAATTTCAAAATGTCATGAAAGCGGTAGTTTCGACTGTAAATTTCATAAAATCACGAGGACTCAATCACAGGCAATTCAAACAATTCCTTGATGACATCGAAAGCGAATATGGAGATTTACTGTATTATATAGAAGTAAGGTAGCTAAGTCGTGGATTGACACTGGAACGATTTCTAAATTTAATAGAAGAAATTGGAATTTTCTGGCGGAAAAGCAAAGGGATGTCCCGGAACTTAAAAATCCTGATTGGTTGTGTGATTTGGCTTTTTTAGTTGATATTACAAATCATTTGAATGTCTTGAACACACGGCTTCAAGGCAAAAATCAACTGATATCCCAGCTCTACGCTCATGTATCATCCTTTCAATGCAAGCTGACACTTTTCAGATCGCAATTGAATTCTGGAAATTACAATCATTTTCCGAATCACAAGAAAATGGCTGAAAAATTCAACAGCGATTAATTTCAGTTATGTAGAAAAGCTAGATATTTTGATTCAATCTTTTCAAGACAGATTTTCGGAATTAAAAAAAGTGAAACCTCTGTTGGACATATTCAGCAATCCTTTCACGATTTCAGTTGAAAATGCGCCAGAGTCAATGCAGTTAGAAATTATCGACATTCAAAACGACCAAGATTTACGCAACAAATTCAACGAAGGAGACTTGCTGAACTTTTACCGCTGCATTGATAAAAATACGAATCTGCTGAACAAGGAAGAATGCGCAGGCGATCCATTCTTTCATTAATTAAAAATATATAGAAAAGGATGACAACCGATCACACAGCTCACCTGATGGTAAGCGGATGCTGTGGCCCATAGACATCTACATCTATCCTCGAATAAGAATCAAAATGCAGATGCGTTGTCACTGAGGACTAAGATAAAATGCCTCGTATCCAGTAAAAAGAATCTCCGCTTCTCTACACTCATTGGAATGGTATTCTTTGAGAGCTTGATCCTTCTCCGGTCTAGCCGACCCATTCGTGCTACAATCATAATATAGCTGGAACTAACTACTAAAATAGTTCAATGCTGAACCATGGTCTCCGCCTCCGTTCCTCTGTCACTTCTTATGACTTTCACGTGTAGAGTAGTTTTCTTACACCAGTACAAAACCGCAGGTGGTAATTTTTTTATAAATGCAAGTGAAAATATCTACTACAACTAAATTGCCATTAAAAAGTTCACATATCACACAGCTGTTCTTTTCTCTGTGAGATACATTTATCTTTATAATATTTTATGTCAATACAAACGTTCCGTCCTTGAATAACATATATAATAAATTACTTTTTAACAACCGTATTTTTGATGTTACTCGTACTTGAAGGACGTGGTAAGTAGATAATATAAACGTATAATTCTTAAATTGTGCCTGTGACCTGCCGAAACCAAACAATACGTAAACCACAGAAATCTAAATAATAAGGCAATTATTTAGATTTCTGTGATGTAAACAGAACTCACACTATCCCGTTAAAAGCACGTGCGTGTGCAGTGTGAGTACAGTTTAAATTTCAACAAATAACGTTCAATAGTGTTATAGTAATATGGATTGCTATAGCAATGTCACTGGCAGAGAAACTATCGGAACAGGCTTTAATACGACCATTGCTTTAGCACAGAGTACGTAATAGTACTACGTAAGTTTAGTCAGACCTCTGTCACTCTTGCTACCTGCCTGAAATAATTATCTACAATCGCGCGGGACTTCAGGCTACATACAAACAGTCAACCTAACTAAAAATACTATTATGCTGTTTATTTTTGAATACGAGCACAATCAAGAATAAATTGATAGAGAAAATCTTTATCATTAAGGAATATGTGCCAAAATCTAAGAAGAAAGAAATAAATATTTTATTTCGCCATAGGAATTATAACGACGGCATATTGTACACATTTATACGTGGTAGAGCCACGCTGCAGCTATATTATGGTTGTAGCACGAATGGGTCGGCTTGACCGGGGAGGACCACGCTCTCACAGAATACCAGCATAAAATAGCATAGCTTTAATGCTGCTGTGTTTCGTATGGTGAGTGTAGAAAACCGGAGACCCGTTTTACTGGAAACGAGGCATTCCATCTTAGTCCTCAGGGGTGACAACGCATCTGCATTTTGATTCTTAATCGAGGTGAAATGTAGATGTCTATGGGCCACAGCATCCACTCACCATCAGGTGGACTGTGTGCTCGTTTGTCACCCTTATCCTATGTAAAAAAAATCCCATTTCAAACACTACCAGACGTTGCCGAACCCAAACGTGACGAATATTGATGGTGAACCACAGCCGGTGTTTACCAGTGTATGCCTGTGGCTGCCCACGTCGTCATTCCCCTTCCATGTACCAGACGACTTGAACCTTTGACGCTGCTCTTGAGGAGTTTTACGTACGGCGCAAATGTTATGCGATCTATCTGACATTTCCAATAACCGTTTCTTACAATACCCATGGGAAGTGATGCGGTCCTAAATTCGCTGCCACACGCAAACATTACATATACACGTACAGGTTTATACCAACATATACACACAGACAGTATTTGTGCCACGATGGAACTTAAATACTTTTAAATAGAATTACGTCACGTAGCTAACCATGCATTGTCATCCAAACGAAACATATATGAAAAATGTCAGCTCAATCGGTTGAGGATAACTCACTGACCTCTATACAAGTACGCTGGACTGGCTATACCATACAAAATGACTGTGCCAATTTGAAGCGCTGCTAAAGGATGTCTTGAAAAATAAAATTGACATAATATGCCAAAGTCTGTTGTCTTATTTATATTGTCATATTTAAAAAGTCTCTATTTTGAACTATTAAACTAAAAAACGAAAGTATTTTATGTTGTTTGATTGTGTATAATATTAGTTACATATTAAAAATTATTTTTAATAATAATGAGAATGAGCGTAATCTGTAAAACTCGTTACCAAAAGGGAAGTCGTATAACATTACACAAGTAAGTGAATTTGCAGCTAATATTTAACAAATTAAAACTATTTGATAATATAAGTACTTAAAATTTTGTTACTAATCTTAATATTATATATAGTATATACCAACATGTTTGTCTGTATGTTACTGAGTTTTGATAAACAATAACATTCAATAGGGTTGTCGAGTTCCTTGTCTATAATACTTATCGATGTTCTTTCCTACCCATATCTGTTAACAAAAGTCGCCAACAACAGATGATTATCAAATGTTTATTAATTAACAGGTTTACAACAGGACCTAGACTAAAATTATGGCTTAAAAGCATAAATATTGTGAATTGGCGTCCGAAACAAAATAATCATAATTGTTCGAAAGAAAACGGGGACGAGAAGTCAGAAACTAAGGAGGGGCTGCCATTGGGCGGCTGGCGCCAGAGGGGCCGCGGATGTGCATGAAAGCGTTTCCGTGGCCCTGCGAATTTGCGTCGGAGGTAGAACACCATGGGGTTTTATTAAGTGCGATCTATAGATTTAATTCTCTCTCAATTGCAGGCATGTAATAGTATGAGTACATATTTGTGCTATTTGCTGTAGAGACTACTGATCCATAGGGTGCACATGCGGTGTAGTTCCTAAAAAACTGTATCTGCGACTGATCATCACTGCTGGTAATAAGAAGTTGTTTGTTGCTTCCTCGCTTGAATGCTAAGTATAGCCATTCAGAGAGGACACGTAGCCAGCATTCTTGGGACGATACCACGGAAAGTAGGACTGTATGATGATTTCAGTTATTATTTTAATATTGTAATTTTAATTTCGAAAATGACGTTGTAAATAACTGATAACTATGTAATTCAAAGTTTATTTTTTATATTATCTTGCTAGCTCGTACCTGGCACATTGCTGGCGCAGAAGAAAAAATTTTGGAAATATCGTTAAAAATGTGGAACAGTTATATTGTATAATTAGGAATGATAATGCAATCATTGAAATATAATGATATATAACTTTATATACCTTGGCATTCCTTGTGGGAGGCCTATTTTCAGCAGTGGACTTGTGAAGGGTTTTTAATGACGATGAATGATAATGGCATTACATTAATATCATACATAAATAGAATGGACGTTACGGGTAGTGTCTATCTATCCATAGAGTCCATTCTATTTATTTAGGTATAGGTAGGGTATAGAATTTTTGTCGATATAATTTGATACACTGTCTTATCCCTATTATTAATTCCGTGGACGTGCACTTTTGCTGTCAGCGCCAAAATGGCGGAAATCAAATCGCTTCATCATGTCACGGTTTATAGCCAGTCCAGCGTACTTGTTTATATAGAGGTCAGTGGGATAACTGCTTTAAAATTCAGTACCATGATTTTACCCTAACAAACAAACATTGCAAGTTTAATAAAATTTATAAAATACTGCAAATTTTCATACTTCCAAAATGACATGAGTTTTAAGTCGAATGCTAAATATCAATCTTCGAGGTATAGAAGTAACCAGTATAGAACCAAACAAATGTAAATAGGTCAATATCTATTTACGGGATGACGACGATAATAAAATCATTCCAAATTAAAAAAGATAATGATGATGTAATATAAAATAAATACATGCTTATTCAAAAAACTGAAAATCGTTTCATCTTAAGGATGTTGCTTGGTTAATGGTTTAGCGGATGACGTCATGTATTAATTTGCTATTGTAACCGCGAAACAATGACTAGACAGATTTTAAAATTATTTAATGTTGTGCAATAACAACGTCACATTTAAACCAATCCCGAATAATACATTTATTTACTGCATCCTCATCCTCTTCGGTCCGTAATCAGTCCACAGCTGGGCAGATCCCTCGCAGTAGCTAACATTTGTTTGGCAGCATTGTGAATTGACTTCTTTGGATTTTACATCCGGTGTAAATATAAGATGTTTATACCTTTTTTTATAGGATAGGGTGACAAACGAGCACACAACCCACCTGATGGTAAGTGGTTGCTGCGGTCCATAGACATCTACATTTATCCTCGATTACGAATCAAAATGCACAGATGCGTTGTCACCCGTGAGGACTAAGATGGAATGCCTCGTTTCCATTAAAAAGGGTCTCCGGTTCCCTACACTCACCATACGAAACATTTTACGCCGGTATTCTATGAGAGCGTGGGGCTTCCCCGATCGAGCCGACCCATTCGTGCTACAACTATACTACTAATATAACTGCAGCATGGTACATTCATGGTACATCAGCATGGCTCTACCACGTATGTAGAGTATTATATATACCTGTGTACTGGAGACCAGAGAAAAAAACCCACAAAACCCTTGGCATTTACTGCATGTAGAATAATTGTTTACAGAGAATATCTAAAATCTTGGATCACAAACATATAGTTGATCCTGTCGGGCTTAGGAATAACTAATTTAGCCTAGGAGACATAAGTTTGTCTTAAAATCGGGAATTCACCGGTAAAAAGGGCTTTCGACCGCAACCTACACTTTTGACTGCTTTCGTTGGTCAAAGGTATTTTTGACAGGGAAACAAATTCTGACTATAACATTTAGAAAGAAAGAGCAGAACAGATCGACGCAACGGCAGATTACATACTAATACGAATCACTTCGACCATTTTAGAAACCCCCATAGCTTAAAAACTTAAAACTACGCACTATAAATATGTGTACCTAGAATCAAAATAAAATTTCATAAATATACCTATTATTTCTTGAGCTATTAAGATCTGAAAAGGTCTAAAAATGTGAAAACGACAATTGATCGATATTCGGTGTCGATAGGTCATGTATTTATTTATATTAATAAAAAGATAAAACTCTTACAGACATGTTTTTGGTGGAATATACAGTTACGATAAAAAAAAAACAATTAGTCAACTAACTCCGGAGATTAAAGAAAGAATATCTTCGACGTCGGTAACCTATTTACAAAATAGGAATTTTATTTGAAATTTAGTTTCTCTCTTATTGAACCTAAATAATATTAATAGGTGACTTGAAGATACGTGTAAGGTACTAGACGTGGTAGGTAATACGATCGCCAGTCCCCTTGCCATTGCATATAGAAATTCCATCCAACTTAAACGACGGTAAACGATAATACGATATTATTATAATGATGAATTGAAAACCAAGTAGGTACGTTCTATTCAACAGAGAATCTATTCCTTTCACTAATCGTATCGCTTACATGCTTTTTTTATATAGAATAAGGGTGACAAACGAACATACAGTCTACCTGATAGTAAGTGGATGCTGTGGCCCATAGACATCCACATTTATCCCCAATTAAGATTCAAAATGCAGATGCGTTGTCACTCTTGAGGACTGTAATGGAATACTTCGTTTCCAGTAAAATGGGTCTCCAGTTCTCTATACTCACGATACGAAAGACAATCGCATAAAGCTGCTGTATACAGCTGTTTTACGCTGGTATTCTCTGAGAGCGTGGTACCCCGGACGAGCCGACCTATTTGTGCTACAATAATAATATAGCTGGAGTGTGACTCTACCACGTAATAATAGATCACAAATACAAATACATGCATTCTCTACAGCCTATTGGAACCTCACGTATGTTACTTAAGCAGGTCCTTCAAATCAGAATATACAACCAACAATAGAAGTAACAATATCTCGAATAGGAGCCCTGGTAGTTCAGGGGCTAAGCGCTCGCTGTGAGTTTCAAAATACGCGAGCAACAGAAGAAAATTGATAGTTATAAGTTTATGCACTGACTTATCACGAGCTCGGTGATGAAGGAAAACATCGTAAGGAAACCTGCATGTCTGCAAAATAAAAAAAAGTATTTCGAAGATATGTAAAGTTCGCCAACACGCATTTTGGCAGCGCGGCGGACGTTTCTCTGCCCTAAAACCCTCTCAGAAACTAGACGAGGCCTGTGCCCAGCAGTGGGACGATGCAGCCTGCAAATTTAACCAACAATAGATATCGTGACTTATGGTTGTACATTTCAAGAGAAATAGAAAAGCATGTCAAAAATAATGTTTTATTTATTATATATGTTAGCGGAACGTCTCAGCGTAAAAATAAATTTAACGAAGTGCAATAAACGCTACTGTAACACTAGTTTCGAAAATATTAATCAGGTCACTCGTACGACATTAGGTTATTTTAAAATAAGTCAGACGAGTGTCGTCATCTTGTGCCTGACAAAACCTGCGTGCCATCATTAATCTTCAACCACGACAGATTAAGACTATAAGTAGGCATTTTGATATTATAATAAATAAGATTCTGTGAAGGCTCCACTCAAATATTATTTCCTGATGTTTTCAACATAAGACCTGATGATTGTCTACAAATTGATTTACACTAGACGGCTCAGTGATGTTATATAAACAAAAATCAAAAGACACATTTATTGCCCAATAATAATTTTTCATAAATTTGCGATGAATCAACCACGGAGAGTAATTTAATATAATCGTGTTGGGGTGTCTCTACTAAACATTAGGTTGAGATACTGCGGGCTGCGGTTTCGGACCTTGCATGGAAAAACAATTTATATAATCTGTTCACTATTAAGACAGTGTGGGTACACCCGGAGGCGCACTTATTATTTTGCTTTTATTTTATTGTTTTTACTGTTTGTAAAATAAATGTTTTTCTATTCTAAGAATAAAATAAAACACAATTTTATTCTTATGGTTATTGTAATAAAATACGAACATAAATAACCTTTACCTTTACCTTTCACTACGGCGCGGCGCTTCGTTTTAAAATGCGAAATTCTCCCTACCTTTGACACAGAATAAATAATAGTACTACGTACGGAAGTTCCACCCCTGTGATGTTGACTGCTTGTCGACGTTTCAATAGCCTAATAAACGCAAGTTAAATAAAACTACCGCTGCGCACGAGTGTCCGTATTACTTTGCATATTTTCCCTTTCTTACGTCACGGCGGACTTGCCGTGATTACTAAGGGCTGTCAATAAAGTGTAAAAAGAAATACACTGCGAAAGGGTAAGTAAGTTACCTAGGTAAAGTAGGTACCTATTCTATGATCGACTGACCATATTTTCACTACTATGTGAGTTTTGTGACGCCCAATGTATGCAACTTGTAAGGCCATTCGCCTCGAATCACGATGCTTGGCTCGGAAGAAATAGTAGTGTAAACAACAAATATACCCGAAATACGATTCCTAAAGGAAATGTGATCGTATTCTACTTAGTTAAAAATCTTGTCAACAATGTTTTAATTTCAGTATTTTGTGTTTAATATAACTCAAAATATTTTAATTAAAAAAGACAAGTTTAGGTATGTAAGTCGGTATTTGGATAGTGAAGTAAATTTCAACTACATTTTGTAATTAAGTACTTAGGTATTACTTACGTATTTAAATTGTAATTTAATTCTTTTTGCTATTAGTACCTATCTAACAAATAAAATCAAGGTATTACTTACGTATTTAAATTGTAATTTAATTCTTTTTGCTATTAGTACCTATCTAACAAATAAAATCAAATAAATTCTCCTTTCATAACTTCCAACTAAAACCTCTCGGTAAGTTAAAGAATCTGAGACCTTTTGTTGATTTTAGCATCCATCCACGCAACAATTATAGTAGGAACGACGTTTTGCCATTATTGTGCCCTACAAGCACATTTATATGCTGGGTTGGTGGAGAATAAAACACTGACACTTTTTTCTTTCTTCTATATTTGATGTTTTCCTTGAGAGAGCTGGCCGCCGACTGTGTCGAACGACGAAAATCGCCCCTCTTTTATACTACCTCGGCCGGGTCGAGTAGTACGGCGTGCGTACCGTGTGACGGCGTCGACCAATCAGCGCGAGGCGCTACAGAGCTGAGTTACATTGTTTACCTTAAGCTAGTTATATTATTATACAAAGTGAATTACTAATTCTAATACATGAATATAAGCTTTACACTATTAGTTTTCTTAATATAAAATGCTTATATCTTCTCTTATGTGTAACTTTAAACTATAATCACAACATAAACGCTTATATCCTATTTTATGTGTAACTTTAAACTATAGTCTTTATTAACACAATATAAACGCTTATATCCTATTTAAGTACAAACTCTAAACTACTATAATATAAAAATGTTCGTCTTATTTAGGTATAAGTCTATTTATTTTCACTTGTCCCGCACATCACTCCCGCCGTGCGACCGCGTCGCATCAGCTTCCGGTGCGGGCTCGACGTCCGTAGATAGAGGCAGGATCACCAGCTTCCTTATTGGCCGGCGTAGGACTCCTCCCTTTGTCAGCACGTCCACTGTCCGCACGATGTTGTCAGGACCCGGATATGTAGCGATGACTCTTCCTCGTATCCACACGTTGCGGGGTAGGTTCGGATCGACGATCTGTACGAGGTCGTCGACGCGTACTGCTTGGCCTCGTCCGTGGGGCTCCCGCCGGTGTTGGAGCTCAGGGAGGTACTCCTTCACCCAGCGTAGCCAGAAGATGTCGGCTAGTCTCTGCGCAGCTCGCCAACTTGACCGTAAGAGGGTGTCTCGTTCGGTGAAAGTGCCTGGCTGTGGTACTCGTCCCGGTCCTCCCAACAAGAAGTGGTTAGGAGTAAGAGCTTCAGGATCCTCTGGACTGACTGAGACGTGAGTCAGCGGGCGGCTGTTGACTGTGTATTCTACTTCTACTAGTAGTGTTGTGAGGACTTCCTCTGTCGGATGACGTTCGTGCAACGTCGCGATGAGAGCGGTCTTGACAGAGCGAACCATTCGCTCCCAGGCTCCGCCCATAAATGGAGCTCCAGGCGGGATGTAGCGCCAGGAGATAGTCCTCTTCGCTGCTTCTTCTGAGGTCGCTGCGTCGACCGCCCGTCGTAGTTCCTTATCGGCTGCCTTCAGGTTGGTGCCGTTGTCTGACCATATTTCTGTCGGGCAGCCTCGCCGCGCGATCATTCGCCTTATGGCCATTACCGCGGAGTCAGCGCTGAGTGAGCCGGCGACTTCTAGATGTATGGCTCGCGTAGTGAGACATGTAAAAATGGCCACATATCTCTTTTGTCGAGTTCGTCCGACAGTCACCGAAAGGGGTCCGAAATAGTCCACCCCGGTGTAGGTGAGGGGGCGCTTGTGGTGAGCTAAGCGACATGTTGGCAGGTCTCCGGTTCTCGGATGCGGCGGTACTTGCGTCTTCATTCTGCAGAATAGGCATCTTCGTATTATTGCGCGTACGGTAGGACGCAGTCTCAGTACCCAATACTGCTGCCGACACTCGTTGACTGTGGCCTCTACACCGGCATGATGGAGTTGCCGATGTATAGCCTGTACCCAGAGTTTGACCGTGTGATGATCACCGTCGATTATCATCGGGTTCTTGAACTTTTCTTCCATGTCGCAGACCGCTCGAATACGACTTCTAAGTCGTAGTGTGCCGTTTATGGACTCTACGCTGAGCTGGTGAAGGCGGCTCTCTTTGTTGATCGGCTTCCCGCTGTTTAGACTGTCTATTTCTTCCGTAAAGGATTCTTCTTGAGAGGATCGCATCAGGAGTTCTTCAGCTGTTTTAAGAAGCTCGGCTGAGACCATTAGTGGCTTTATGTCTTCTGGTGACCGCTTTTTTGTCGTCGTGCGCGCCTGACATTTTACGGTAGCTTTGTTCTTTTTCCAAGTGGGATCAGCCTCTTTATTCTTCTTTGTTCGTTTGTAGTTGACTCTCTGTTTGGTGTTTCTGCAGAGTTGAATGAACTGTAGAACACGTGCGGTTGAGTATCGGAGTCGGTCCCAGTTGGAGAACTTCGCTGGATCAGGTAGACCTTCTGCAAGCTTCAGTCTTCCTTTGTTGCTCACGTGATGTGTTCTTTCTTCGTCGGAAGGTTCTTCCGCTATTGCTCTTGTGGTTTCCGTCGGCCAGAAGTCTTCTGTTAGATATAAGAAGTCAGGTCCTTTGAACCATCGATGGTCTTTATTAAATGCTGCTGGCACGTCTCGTGTGGCATCGTCCGCCACGTTCAGCTTTGTTGGCACCCAGCGCCAGTCGTTAACTTTGGAACTTTCTTCTATTGCTGCTAGACGATGAGCCACGTAGGGCTTATATGAACGTGACCCTGTCCTTATCCAGGTTAGTACTGTCTTGCTGTCCGTCCAGAATACTTTGCGGTCAGGTTTCCTCTCGTGTTCTTCGACTACTGTTTCTGCGAGCCTGGTGCCCATGACTGCAGCCTGTAGTTCCAATCTTGGGATGGACGTCAATTTTAACGGTGCCACCTTTGCTTTCGCCATAATGAGGGATAGGTGGGCCTCGCCTACTGTTGTTACAGTTCTCCAAAAGAGAACCACAGAGTAGGCTGACTCGCTGGCATCGCTGAAGACGTGAAGTTCTAGGGAGGCCGCGTCGCTGTAGTGAAGATATTGCCGCGGGATTGCTACTTCGCGGAGGCCTTTCAGATGCTCCATCCACATTTCCCACTGCTCCGCCAGGTCCTCGTCGATCTTGTCGTCCCATGCTGTTCCTCTACGCCAGACTTCCTGGAGTAGTTGTTTTGCCCTGATGGTGATAGGTGAGGCGAGCCCGAGCGGGTCGAAGAGCGACATCACTATTCTCAGTGCTTCCCTTTTCGTCGGCTGCTTCCCTTCTAGGAGTGTTGAGGATATTCTGGCTAAGTTAAGGTTGAAGGTGAGTTCGTCTGAGTTGATCTTCCAGACAACACCCAGAACTCGTTCCATTTTTTCTTCTGTTTTGTAGAGTTCCATGTCTTCTGTCTGATTGTTTTCTCCGAGTGTTTCTAGGAGTGACGCTGAGTTCGATTTCCACTGTTTCAACTCGAAGCTGGCTTTCATGTGCACGGCTCGTACACTCTTCGTGATGCGTTTGGCATCTTCGAGGGTTCTGAAGCTGTCCAGGTAGTCGTCGACGTAGTGCTTCTTTATGATGGCAGCTGCGGCTTCTGGGTGAGTTTCCCCGTGCTGTTTGGCGTTCAGGTTCTTGACGTATATTGCTGTCGAAGGCGAACTCGATGCTCCGAAGATTAACGATGTCATTCTGTATTCTTCCGGAGGTTGGTTGTCTCGTCGATCCCCACGCCACAGGTAACGCAGTGCGTCTCTGTCTTGTTCTCGCAACTTGACTTGCATGAACATCTCCTTGATGTCCGCCGTAACCGCGATCATGTGTTGTCGGAAGCGCATGACGACACCCGGTAGCGATTGTAGTAGGTCAGGCCCTTTGAGTAGCATGTCATTAAGTGCCACCCCTTTGGTCTTGGCTGCGGCATCGTGTACCACCCGCAATTTCTCCGGTTTCATTGGGTTGACTACTGCAAAGTGAGGTAGGTACCAAGTCTTGTCAGCTGTCTTCTGTTTTGGGGCAGGTTCGGCGTAGCCCTTTGCGACGAGAGCGTCCATTTGTTCCACGTATTTCTTCTTTAAAGTAGGATCACGATCTATCTTCTTCTCTATATTGAAGAGCCTCTTCAGCGAGTTTTCATAGTTGTCTGGTAACTTGACATCGTCTTTGCGCCAGAGAAGACCGGTCTGGAATCTTCCTTCTTCTATCTTTGTTGTGGTCTTTTCCAAGATACGAAGTGCTTGTTCTTCTGGATCAGTTTTCGGTCTCTTGGGTTTTATGCAGAGTGCGTCCATCTCGAAGTATCGCTTCACAAGGTCCTCTAGATTCTCGTCTGGATCCTCTGCGATGTGTGACACGAAATCGATGTTCCGTCCGAAGCTTCGTGTCTGACTTCCGTGGAGTACCCAACCTAGTGGCGTGAGAGATGCCACTGGGTGGTTCTTGTCTCCTCTTCTTACTTCTGATGTCAGCAGAAGATGCCAGTTATCTTGACCGATCAGTACTCGTGGCTTTGCGTTTGTATATGTGAGATGTCCTTGGATATCAGAGAGGTGTTGACACTCCTCCACTAGTTCCTGTGGGACCCGTTGAGATGAGACTTGCAGGTTCTTCACTGTGCGCGCTTGTATTTGTTCTTCATGATCGTTGAGCCCCTTTAGTTTGATGGTGACTCTTCTTGATGCTGACTCCGATACTTTCTTGTCGTTGATGGTTTCTATCTTCAGTGGGTCTATGGGGCCCGTTGCTCCGACGCTTGTTACTATGCTATCGTCGACGAGCGTGACTGTTGAGCCGTCGTCCATCAACGCGAAGGTGTTGACAGCTCCTTTTGGTCCTTTAACCTGGATCGGTAGGATTTTTAAATACGATTGCTTCTTGACGGTCCACGTTGAGTTGATGACCTCTGATTGATCTGATGCCCCTTGATTTTCTTTTGCTTCTGTGTCTACCGACTTCTTTTCGTAGTGCAGCATCTTGTGGTGGGAGTACTTGCAACTGTTGACATTACATGACTTGGGTCGGCAGTGGTGTGTCTTGTTCCTATAGCGAAGACACCTGAAGCAGAGGCGCTTGGACTTGGCCATGTCCCATCTTGCATTTGCATCTAACTTCTTGAATTGTTCACATTCTGTGGCGTTGGTGTGCCCCGTATCTTCACATACAACGCACCTTGGTATGTATGTCTTCTCAGTCACGTTGTTGATCCTTTGAGTCTTCCTTTGTGGTGCGGCTGTAGTAGGCGGTGTCATCTGTTCGGGCAGCGCGTAGGGTCCACACAATTCTGCTTCCCTTTTGAAAAACTTCTCTATCTTGACGAGACAAGGGTCTTCACGTGGCTGCATGGCTGAGAAGTCGTAATATCTATAACGCAGAGTTGGCGTCAGTTTGTCTATTATTGTCTTCGCGAGTTCAGGATTGTACATGTAGTTAAAACAACCCAAAGTCTTCAGAGTCGCCACTACGTTGGAGACCTTGGTGGCGAATATGCATATATCTCTTGGTGACTCAGTAAGGCGCGGCAGACCTCTAAGCGTCTCCATCTCCAGCATGGCTATTGACTCTGGTCTTCCAAATCTTGACTCCAAAGTCTTCATTACTTCAGCCGGGTGTGCGTTGGTCATAAGTAGGCCTTCAACTGCTTCCTTGGCCTTCCCTTTCAAGTTTCTTCTGAGTCGATTCGTATTTTCAACTGCGCTAAATGTTGCTTCTGTCTCGTAGTAGGCGGCGCGAAAGGGTAGCCATTCCTGATGAGACCCACTGAAGAATGGTAACTCGACGAACTTAGGTCGTTGGGCGGCGTTGACAGCCCGAGTGATGGCTTCAGCTAGGAGGGCTACGTCAGTTTGACCTCCCGCCGGTGACTGATGTGTTTCTTCATGCTTTTTCTGACTTGGTTCTTCTGCGTGGGCGGTTGTTGGTTCTTCTATGGCATGGTGAGGTTCGTTGGTGATTGCTAACACCGGGCGATTCACTTGATTTTCCAACCAGTCGTCCACTCTTGCATTGACTTCTGAGTAGAGGGAGGCGTCATCTTCTTCTTCCTCCTCCTCTTCTGAGTCTTCCCTTTCCAAGGCAGCAAGACGTGCTGCGGCTAATTCCACTTGAAGGCGTAGCAAATCTTCTTTCGCCTTTGCAAGCTTGAGCTGCTTCGTTCTACTGTGTGTAGATCCCCCCCCTCCTCCCTTCTTGCTGGGCAGGCGGGGTTCCTGTAATGCGGTTTGCTTCGATGGACCGGCGGTGCTTCTTATGGCTCGCTTCACTGTATCAGTTTCTGTTTCTCGGCGAGTTGCTCTGGTGACAGTAGCGGGCGGCTTCATCAGCTGTTTGGCCTTCGCACCCGCAGTTAGCGTCGTCGCCGCGGATGGAGTTACGGAAGGAGCGACGGTGCTGGCGGGGTGCGCGGCGGGGGTGGCGGTTGCGGCTGAGGTGGCGGCGGACGAAGTGGTTGCTGCGGTGGCGGAAGTCACGGTGGATGGATCAGTTGCCGCGGAGGTGTCTGTATACTCCGAAGTCTCCGTGGCGGTCGTCCCTGTAACTGTCGATTCCGTACTGGCTTCCGCACTGTTGGTACCGGTCGCCGAGGTGGTAGCCTTGGACGACGGCGGCTTGCTGCCCCTTCCCTCGGAACGCGTAACGGCCATACTGTTAGCTGACTTTTTCATCGAATAACGATTTCCGAGGAGTCTTCTTAACTCGATGTAGCACTATTTGAAGTCTTCAGGTAATTATTTTCCACAATATTCGGCTGGCGAAGGACCATTAAATGTGCCCTACAAGCACATTTGTATGCTGGGTTGGTGGAGAATAAAACACTGACACTTTTTTCTTTCTTCTATATTTGATGTTTTCCTTGAGAGAGCTGGCCGCCGACTGTGTCGAACGACGAAAATCGCCCCTCTTTTATACTACCTCGGCCGGGTCGAGTAGTACGGCGTGCGTACCGTGTGACGGCGTCGACCAATCAGCGCGAGGCGCTACAGAGCTGAGTTACATTGTTTACCTTAAGCTAGTTATATTATTATACAAAGTGAATTACTAATTCTAATACATGAATATAAGCTTTACACTATTAGTTTTCTTAATATAAAATGCTTATATCTTCTCTTATGTGTAACTTTAAACTATAATCACAACATAAACGCTTATATCCTATTTTATGTGTAACTTTAAACTATAGTCTTTATTAACACAATATAAACGCTTATATCCTATTTAAGTACAAACTCTAAACTACTATAATATAAAAATGTTCGTCTTATTTAGGTATAAGTCTATTTATTTTCACTTGTCCCGCACAATTATAATTTATCAAATAGGTAGATACATATAATATAAATAATTTTTAAATTACTTTAAAACTTTTTAAACTATTTTATCCTCCAATTAAATACATATCATCATCATTACAGCCCTTCACAAGTCCACTGCTGAACATAGGCCTCCCCCAAGTAATGCCACAAAGCACGGTCCTGAGCCACCTGCATCCATCGACTTCCTGCATGTCAATTAAATATACTAAACACTAAACAAAAACTATTTCAACAAGTATCTACAAAAAACTATTTATTTAAACATCGTTAAAAAACTTTAACATTCAATCGCCTACAACGCGCTAGCCCCAATTGCATATGCGTCTCGGGCCGTCTCGCGATTACGTAGGCAGCAAGTGACAAAGGCCCACCTTTAATGTCACCGAAAAATCCTTATATCGCGTACGCTGCGAAAACTACTGACAATACAACAACGTGATGTTTTATAGAGGACATCAATATCTACAAAAAAAAGTCTTAGATATCATATATCTAACTATTAGTTATGTCACAATAACTACTTTTTCGTGTTAAAATATACAATAGTAACGACGCGGTACAAACTAAGTCGCGTTAATTAAAGATAAAAAATGTTCCTATTTTGTGGCAGAATGCGCAAAAACTATAAACAATATCGCTTTCGTATGTATAAAAGGTTGATAGAAAATTCATCAGGAATCGTTTCGTATCTGGGTAAGGCCGTCGATGTTGCCACTTTTTGAAGGAAAAATATTTTCATATTTTGATGACTTATAAAAACCAACATAGTTGGTAAATTGTAATGTAGGTACTTTAATTAGGTTATATATCTCTTAAACTCTTATACCATATTCTTAAAATTATGTAAGTTGTACATAAAAAAATACAGCGTGTTAAATTTGTCCAGACCCCCAAATTTAACGAAAATCATGTCATTTTGGCACTTACACTATAAAACTTATGTTTTTTGTAATGAACATTTAATTAATTTGGTACTATCTAAAATTTCTTAATGTTAAGCTACTACATCGTGCTTTGCGTGTCTTTAAAAACGCATTTTTTGTAGATTTATTACGATTTAAACTTATGTTCATATTTTCGCTTCTATGTTACTAATTTGTATGTTACCAAAATTTTCCCTTAAAAAGCACAGTTTGATAGTGTTTTGTAACTGAATAGACAACATCAAGTATTCAGACATCATAATAAAAAAAGAAAAGATGCCATCATCTCGTCGCGTCTCGACTGTCAAATGTGCACGCGTGTTTTTCGACGATTTCAAAGGTAAATCTCAGTTTTATTGTAAACATCTTATATAGTATTATGCTCGAGTAACTAATACAAGGCATCATAGTGTATCTATGTTCAAAATTCACCTTGATATCGAGTTATGTCTATTTATTTCTTTTTGCAAAATCGCGCTTTAACGTTACTTCTATGTAACTTTGATGTTACTGATAACGTTGATAATGTTACGAGCTTAGGGTTCGTGACAATAAAAACTGCCGATTGAATTACCAAAATTGACACTTTTATTAACGAACACCAATCAAAACTTAAAACGCACTAATAATAAAGCACACTTAACACTTTAGTTCACTTTATTTCGCTCCGAAGTCTTCGCTTGTGTCCCCAATTTAATATGCACTCTGTCGCGTCCCATACTGGCCTTATATAGGACCTTTTCTACTGAAAACTTCTAAATACTAGAATGATCGAGTAGAATGTCGAATGATCTAGCAAATAATTTCCTAGAAAGCTCTCCTAGTTCTGTTACTCTATACTAGACGGCGCTAGTGAAGTTTCTAGAAAGATCTTGACGCTCCTATTTCTGCTACTCGATACTAGATGGCGCTAATAAAAACCCGCCATGTACCAGGCATCAACAATAGTATGTTTCGTAACGTTTTACTGTACTGTTTTTCGTTGGCATACTCAACCTTATAAAAAATATCAACCTTTTTCTAAAAGTTTTGATCGTGTAGAGTAACGAAAAGCCCGCTAAGTATTTTTTTATTTAATGTGCAGAGGATAACATTCAGTATTTCCATCATTAAATTACTACCGGACAATTTTAAAAAAAAACCACCATGCAAGATTATAAAAAAATATCAACCTTTTACTAAGAGTTTTGGTCGTGTAGAGTAACGAAAAACCCGTTAAGTATTTTTTTATTTGATGTGCAGAGGGTTACATTTATCTTACCGTAACATAGAAGTGTCTATGTTACTGTATGTTAAGTTGTAAGTATGCTATAATGCGTAAGTATGCTAAGTGGCAAAATCTACGGTCTTACCCACCTCCACGTTTTTCATGTATCGTGTACAGTTCTCTTTAAAACTGAAAAAAAAACCGCGTTTTGGGGAACTTTTTGGGACACAGTGCGATGACACTCGTCCGGGAGGGGAAGGGAAAGTGGAAAAATTTAACTTCTAAAAGTACTCCATTAATTTTGCCAATTTTTTAGCTAAAATGCTACCCGACCGAGGTGTCAAGTCATGTCGCGCGGCGCAGGCGCGTGATACACGCGGGTGAAGCCGCGGAGCACAGCTATATAAAATATTTTTGAAACAAAAAACAATTTATAAAATTTTTGTGGTTGAACCAATTTTGTCAGGACTTTCACTGGCAGATAGCTGATGTTATATGGAGTAAATTAGGCTACTTTTATTTTTGAAAAAGAATTGAGATCTTGCGCAAACAATTCAAAGTCGCGGGGATATATATATATATATATATATATATATATATATATATATATATATATATATATATATATTTGTGTGTGTGTGTGTGTGTGTGTGTGTGTGTGTGTGTGTGTGTGTGTGTGTGTGTATTCATAATAGGTACGTATAAATATTATCTATGTCAGAACAAATGAAAAATATATGCGAAAATAAGAGCTGTGAACGATTTTTTTCACATGCTTATGGATTTGATTTTTAAAAACAAATTTGTTGGAAGCTTTTTTGATGTCAAGACGAATAATAATTTCTGTATCCTATTGAAACTAAAAAATATAAAGTAAACTTACCCTAGACATGCGCAGTTAATCATTTTTAGATATTATCTGAATTTTCTCAATTCTTACAGGCATTGTCTGCAATATCTGAAAATAAATTAATAATATATAAGACACACTGGCTGCCAGGAGAAACAAATCTAATATAAAAGCATATTCGTACATAAAAAGCAATGCATTACAGCATGCGCTAGATCACTGGTCGTCTGCCAATCAAGATTTTATCGCCTAATTCAGCAGCACTGACCACAACCAAAAAGGAAGTAATTTGCGAGGACCCTTTTATCCCATTATTGTAAGTAGTATAGAGTATAGTACGGCACAATTGGAAAATTGTGCTCTAAAAACCGTTAGCATACAAAATAAATGTTCGACCAAATATTGCTAATGCACTTTTTTGTTATTGTTCGCGATACCTTTGTCAGTTGTGAAGCGATTTTGTTGATTCATTGATGATTTCCTCCGCGTGGATTTTATTACGATTGGATTTCATGGGATTTTAATTTTTTTTGGCGCGGAACTCTAATTATTTTTCTAATATAAAAGTAGCCGAAGTTACTCCCTTTAACATCAACTATCTGCCGGTGAAAGTCCTGTCAAAATCGGTTCAGCCGTTTCAGAGATTAGCCGGAACAAACACACAGACAAAAATTTTAAAAATGTTTAGTTGTTATAAGTACCGTATATTCTTTCTTATGCATTTAGTATAAAGCTGTTAATTTGACGTTACAAACAGACACTTGAATTTTATTTATTTGTATAGATCGCCCGCCCGAACGCCCATCACGCCGAATGGCTCGGTTCACGTTTAACCGATCATGCGGGGAGATCTGTTCATGATTTTGCCTTGGCATATGGTCTGACACAACTGGTTACTTCGCCTACGCGGATTCCAGATGTGGAGGATCATGCACCTTCCCTGTTGGACCTTCTGCTGACCTCTCACCCGGACGGATATCAGATTTCCGTTGACGCCCCTTTAGGCTCCTCGGACCATTGTCTTGTCCGGAGTGTGGTGCCACTCACGCTGAAACCGCGGTTGCATTCTGCAGGCTGCCGCCGTGTTTGGCACTATAGGTCAGCCGATTGGGATGGGATGCGGTCTTTCTTTGCATCCTACCCTTGGGGGCGGGTTTGCTTCTCGCCGGATGATCCCAACGTTGTTGCGGATTCTGTCGCTGATGTGGTACTTCAGGGTATGGAACTTTTTATTCCTTCCTCTGTGGTGCCCATTGGAGGCAAATCTCAGCCATGGTTTGGTCGCTCCTGTAAAATAGCATCATGCTATAAGCAGGAGTGCTACCGAGCCTGGGCTGACGCATCAGCGTCCAGGGATGTAAACACCAGCGCTCTAAAAAAGAAGTATAATTCCGCCTCTAGGTCCTTCAAAAGAGTCATTGCCAAGGCAAAGTCAGAGCACATAGGCAGAATTGGCGAGAGACTAGTTCGTCTTCCTTCTGGAACCCGTGCATTCTGGTCTCTCGCCAAGGCTGTCCAAGGGAATTTCTGTCAGCCATCTCTTCCATCTCTGCACAGGGAGGACGACTCACTGGCCCACACCGCAAAGGAGAAAGCCGATCTTCTAGGCTCTTTCTTTGCGTCTAACTCGACTCTCGATGACGGGGGGAGTACGCCGCCGACCATCCCGCGGTGTGAGTGCTCCATGCCGGAAGTGCAGTTCACTCAGCGCTCGGTTCGCAAAGCACTCCTCTCCCTGGATATCCATAAGTCGAGTGGGCCTGATGGAATCCCCCCAATTGTGCTGAGGACGTGTGCTCCAGAGTTGGCACCGGTTTTAACGCGTCTTTTCCGGTACTCCTACTCCCTAGGCGTAGTCCCAAAATCATGGAAGACGGCTTTCGTCCACCCGATCCCTAAAAAAGGCGACCGCTCAGACCCGTCCAACTACCGGCCTATCGCCATCACCTCCTTGTTCTCCAAAACAATGGAGTCCATTGTAAACTGCCAGCTCATGAGGTACCTTGAGGATCACCAGCTGATTAGTGACCGCCAATACGGTTTTCGCCGTGGTAGGTCAGCTGGTGATCTTCTGGTCTACCTAACTCACAGATGGGCGGAGGCAGTAGAGTCCAAGGGGGAGGCATTGGCCGTTAGTTTGGACATTGCGAAGGCCTTCGATCGGGTTTGGCACAAAGCGCTTCTTTCGAAGCTCCCTTCCTATGGGCTTCCCGAGAAATTGTGCGATTGGATCACCAGTTTTCTTGCAGATCGGAGCATCAAGGTCGTTGTAGACGGTGCAAGCTCCGATTGCAAGCTTATTAATGCTGGTGTTCCACAGGGCTGCGTGCTATCGCCAACGCTGTTTCTTCTGCATATCAATGATATGTTGCAAACCCGTAGCATTCATTGCTATGCAGATGACAGCACTGGTGATGCTCTTTACACCGGCCGAGCAAATATTTCTCGGGAAAACGTCTCTGAGTGCCGGGACAAACTTGTGTCTGAAGTCGAGTCTCTGCTGGACAGAGTCTCGGATTGGGGGCGACTAAATCTAGTCCAGTTTAACCCCCAGAAGACACAAGTTTGCGCGTTAACCGCTAAAAAGAACCCCTTTGTCGTATCCCCTCAGTTTCAAGGCACTCCCCTTGTTGCCTCAGCCAGTATCGGAATCCTCGGCGTCGACATATCGAGTGACGTGCAGTTTCGTGGTCACTTGGAAGGGAAGGCCAAATTGGCCTCTAAAAAGCTTGGCGTGCTCAGCAGAGCGGGACAGTATTTCATGCCGGCACACCGCCTGCAACTTTACAAGGCGCAGGTTCGGCCGCTCATGGAATACTGTTCCCATCTCTGGGCTGGGGCTCCCCAGTACCAGCTCCTTCCACTTGACCGCATCCAGCGCAGAGCGGCTCGAATCGTTGACGACCGAGTGCTTTCCGATCGGCTCGATTCACTGGCGCTGCGAAGAGATGTTGCATCTCTTTGCGTATTTTATCGCATCTATCACGGGGAGTGCTCTGAGGAATTGTTCGGATTAATCCCAGCCGCCAAATTTCGTGAACGCACTACACGGCAAACGTCCCGATACCATCCACACCATCTGGATGCTTGGCGGTCCACCACTGTACGTTTCAAATGGAGTTTTCTTCCGCGTACAACCTCTCTGTGGAATAATTTACCACCGGTGATTTTTCCGGACCGATACGACCTGGGGACCTTCAAGAAAAGAGCTTACTCCTTTCTAAAGGGCCGGCAACGCACCTGCAATTCCCCTGGTGTTGCGGTTGATCATGGGCGGCGGTAGTCACTTAACATCAGGTGAGCCACATGCTCGTTTGCCCCCCTCTTCTATAAAAAAAAAAAAAAAAAAAAGATATAGATTAAATTCTTGGATAATCCCACAAAAATTCCACCCCTCAGGCGCTGTCCTATTGTCATCGCTCGCACGATGATGCGATGCGATTTCATCGTCCGATGAATCCTTCAGTCCATCTCTTCAGTCGCGTCGCATGATTGCACGGCGTTGTATATGAGTATGTTAACACACGGTTGCACGATCATTTTCGTCGGACGCAACGCGATAACACCATCATTTTAAAGTACCTATAAATGCTGAATATACCTACAACTTTGATTTATATGTTCAATAATTATTCAACAGTGCAGTATTTTAACTTATAATAGCGGTGAATACTACTAGAAAATCGATTTCAGTTCGTTTTTAGGTTATTGTTAGATTCATATTTTATTTGTTAATTTCTCAGGTCTCCTTTTAGATGCAGTAAAACAAATAATACTGCTATATTCATACTATATTCTCAATTTGAGGTCAGCCATCATCAAAGTTCCGATCAAATTTCCGTTATAAATGTTGCGAAAACAGAAGCCGAAAAATATGTTAAAGCGTGCGGAACTTCCGCAGTTGCGGATGCATCACTACTTTTCTTAATGCACTACTCCATATGTGTCCACTTTCATTAATAGCTAAAGGAATTACCAATATTCACCATACAGGCAGTGCTGTGATTTGCTCAGAACCGATATTTTCGCGCTGCATGTAATGATGCTCGCAATCATCTGCCAGTGAAATAACCGAAGCCTTATTTCAAATTGCTATACGAAAAGGATTCTTAAAAAAGTCCAATTGAATTGAATTCTTAAAAAATCCATTGTTTAGCACCACAATGGGAAGTAATAGCAAAGTTCTCCATTCAATTCCATTTCCAGAAGAAGTTAAAATCCATGCAATATATAAAATATGAGTGAAATTAAATATTAAACCTACAAAGACTGATATTGGTTTTTAAATGTTACTGGTTTAGAAATAATTTTTAGAAAATTGTTTTCTATTCGAATATGAATACTATACTAAACCACCAAACAATATAAATTGAAGCAAAAGTTGTATTTATAGTTATTTAAATTTATCTAAACATATAATTATGTCTGCAAAAAAAATCGTGTCTGTATGTAATTCTGAAATTTCCTGTAAAAGTTAAGCCCATTGGACTAAATAAAGGATTACCAAATTACTGGATTATGACAAATGAGCACACAGTCCACACACCAACAACAGTAAGTGGTTGCTGTGGCCTATAGACATCTACATCTATTCTCGATTACAAATCATAATGCAGATGCTTTGTCACCTGTGAGGACTAAGATGAAATGCCTTGTTTCCAGTAAAAAGGGTCTCCAGTTGTCTTCACTTACTATACGAAACATTGTAACGTTAAGCTGGTATTCTGTGAGAGTGTGGTCCTTCCCCGGTCGAGCTGACCCATTCCAACTACAACTATACCACTAATATAGGTGCAGCATGGCTCTACCATGTGAAAAAGCAAAAAAAATGTTTGTGGACATATGATAAGTGCTGATACGCTTTGCAGCATTGTGGTGGACTCTTTAAAACAATATAGATAATGTGGAACACTGTGCATAATCATGAGACTATATTAGCTGCTACTTTCCTTTTTTACTATTAAAGTGACTTATTATAAAACAGTATGTCATTCATTAAAATAATTTTCAGATATAATAAGATTTTTATGACAGACTTGGTTTTTCATAGCTCTCATGAGTTTATATAAATAAACAAACTCTTGTGAAAAAGCGCTTTGTAAAATTGTCCTGGGCCTTACGGGGCTATACAACCAACTTCATCACAACTTTCTTTATAGAGGCATTTATAAATTCACTAAAATATGAACACCTAATGATTTCTTATATTTACGCGAACACTACACGGGGACTACATGGTGACCATGGGTGCTGGAAAGCGCCCGAAACGTCGGGAATTAAAAATAAAAGTAATTAAAAGTAAAATAAACGCAATAAAATAAGCAAAAGTAGTTTTAATCAATATGAACACCAGCTAATTTTGTTAACATTTTGTACATTTTTTGATTACTTCTGCTGGATAAGTATTTTGTTGTGGCTATGGATTAGATTATTGCCTTTTGATGTTTTTGTTATCCCCTGACTAATGTCATGTGTCGGTATGCACTCCCACTCGTAATTAAAATGTACATTAAGTAATTTATGTGAGAAAAGCCTAAGGAAAAACTATTAAGTCTTGTTATTAGACTAATTCTTTTTTGAACACACAGTATACTGAATCTATCCTTGACAATGAGAAATGTATTTAGCTTTTAAGAGCCTTCAAATCATTACTTATATTAATAATAAATTATATTTTAAGTTTAATAAAAAAATTACACAACCAGTATATATGAATAAAACTAGTTATACAGATTTAAGTGCGATTGAATATTAACATGATTTATTGTCTTTTTAGTTTTTTAATCAATGTGTATTAATATTTATATTATATTTAAATTTATGTATTTATACAGATATTTTTATTAATTGAATTACTTAACTGTCTAAAGTAGGCATAAAATCACAATGAGGGACACACTGATCAAAGGATGGCGGAGTTGTAAACGTATTGTACAGTTTTCGATAACATATGGTGTGTAAGTATTTTACTGTGGCTATACTTCCACAAAAGTCAAATCCAAACCCTAATTTATTCTGGTTATAGAATTTGTTAGTAAGATAACGAAACAGTCGTTCGTAGAGCAACATTCATAAAGTATAGATGCATAGTGTTGAATCTATGTAAGTGCTACTATAATAGTGAAGTGTTCACTGCAGTTGTGATAAAGTGTCTTGGTGTGTGATGAGCTGATAAGTGACTATATGTCATGAAGACTAATACCACATAAAATATACAATTGTATTAAGAACAAGTATTTCATTTTATGTAGGTACATTTATTTCATTCCTGTCTGAGAGTTCGTCTAATATTTAAAATGGGTTAGGTTTACAATTACGTTACTTGAATTTGAGGATTCTGTTACTGTAGGGGGTCAAGGGGGTTTATTTGAAGCACTCCCATGCGATTTTTGCTAGCCGGAGCAGTGTCGAAGTATTTTAAATTATTTTTTAAAATTATTTGTAAATGACTAATTAATTTAATATTCTCACGTTTTTGGCGTTACATCTGTCAATATCATATTGATATATAGTACTGAATAGATATTTCACCGAATTTTCGAGATCGAATCTTTTTCTGTTTTATTTAGAACTATGAAAAATTAGTTGAATGTACTCCAACTCATAAAGAATGACAGTATTTCAATTCAATCATTCAATGTTATCTGTACTTTATTGTATCTTTTTATATTGTAGATATAAATTCATTAACACAAATGAAAAAAAGATCGATTTTTGTGAAATCGATCCTTAAGACTTCAATTTTTTGTGAATTGTTTCATCCAATTTCGATTCGAATTGATTTAAAAATGTGTAAAATTAATCGCTCGGCCGGCCATTTTGTTAACAGTGACAGTAACACTTTACGTCATGCCGTTGCTTCTGAGTTTCAGAATTTTGGTGAATAGTGGAATATTTGTGGCGGCTGAATACTGCTAAATATTGCAAAGATCCTTTCTTACAAATTGTGGCAGCCATAAATTATTTCTATAAATTAAAGTAGTTATAGAAGTTAATTTTGGTGTTATAATGATTGCAATAGCGAGCTAAGCGAGCCTGGGATGTGGGGCACTCTAACTCGGACAGGTTAGGTTAGAAGGGGGTGATCATCCCCTTTGTGGTTATTTTTTATAAAACACTCAGAAGTAGGAGCCCCACGAAGCGGGGCTCCGTCGACCGGGCTTCCCTTGACTGAACCACGTTAAGTGGCGTGGGGCTTCCATCCCCCAACTCTCTCTCCCCATAAATGAGGTCAAAATTATCATAAAAATTACGAAACATAATCTCAAACTGAGATTTTTAAAAATTTATAAAAAAAAATAAGCATGTTCAGCAGGGAGGGGACGTAAGGGGTGACTCTACATCTCCTCCACTCCCCCCACACCACCACTACACTACTAACTTTTTAAGTGTAATTTCTTAAGAACAAAGTTACAACATATAAACAGCTGGGCCCAGGCTTCCTCTCATTTTGAATAATGGTATATACAAAAAATTTTAAACTGTAGTGCGTATTCCGTTTAAATTAAAAATTTACCCAAATAAACGAAAAACTTATAACTTACATAGGTACACAAATAATTCCAGACATCCTAACACCTGCCACTATTTATTTATCATCCGAGAAAATAGCTTCTCCTATTACATTTTTGTAGTTGTAGTTGTAGTTACATTTTATTCATAATACGCCCACCAAACATATTTTCAAGACCGCCCAATTCAGAATTCAAGTTCAAATTCAAAACTTCGGTCAACTTCTGTGACATTTAAATTTAATTGTCTTTGTCATTGTCAATGAATTTCTTATGATTTTGTATTAACTGGCTTTACAGCTCTGGGTTCTAGCCCTTCTGAGCCTATCATTTCTTTCGGAATCTTCTTCATTTTTATAGTTTTTTTTCTTTACAGTACGCTGATGCGTCACATTGTGAAGACCTAGGGAGATTTTGACGACAGCTCAACCCAGCGAACAGTTGATGACGACAGCCACTCAAGTTCATGAGGTGCCCAAGCAATCAAAATAACTTGAGGATATCGACATTAAAGCACTTGTTTCCTCGTTTTCTCTAATAGTTCACTTCAAACCATTATTTAAGCAACAAAACAGGAGCGACAATTCGTCTACGGCCAAGTTCCCACCAAAACTCCGAATTTCTTATGAATTTGTCATTTGAGCATAGATAGATAATTGTTGTTGTTACGATTCGCTACTTTAGATACACAAAGGTTACTCTATACAGCCTTATCTGATGTATATTTTATTCATAGACTTTGAATATACTAATTTTAATTCTAATCCCTAAGGATAAATTGTCTATATTTATGAATGAGAACCTGTGGCCAACAGGTGTAGCTTTTCGCAAGTTTGTAAGTTTTAATAAAAAAACCGAGGAGCTAAATTAACAATTAAATATTATAATGAATAAAATAAAATCGAATAATAATAATAATACTAACCTGGTTTCTAAATTTATTAGTTTTAATTGTAAAAATGTGAATAGATCTATTGAATGTATTCGAACTCTCTGTAAAACTGCAGATATTATAGCATTGCTGGAGACATGGCTATTCCCTACGGAAATACCAATGCTGGGTGATATTGACGAGGACTTTCGTTATTATGGAAAGTCTTCTATGGACGCAACTAACCTAGTACGAGGCCGTACGGGTAGCTCTCCTATGGAGAAAGTCTATCTTTAATACCGTGTCTGTGGTTCAATGTAGTAATAATCGAATCGTGGCTGTAAGAATGGATTTGGCGGATAGATCAATTTTAGAAATGTGTATATATATGCCCACTAATAGTTACGATAATTTAGCTGAGTTTTGTGAATGTATGAGCGTAATGGCAGCGATAGTAGAAAGTTGTAATTTAGAGTCTGTCTTTATACTAGGTGATTTTAATGCAACTCCTATGGAGTTATTTGGTAAAGAGATGCAAAATTTTTGTTTGGATCAGAAGTGGTATTGCGCGGATATTTGTAAACTGGGGGTTGATTCAGGCGCGTATATTTTCGTTAGTGATGCATACGGCACTACGAGCTGGCTGGATCATTGTCTGGTAACCGATGCGGCTTGGCGGTCTGTAGATAGTGTTGACATTTACTATGACGTCTACTGGTCAGACCATCATCCACTGGTCCTACAAATTAATCTGGGTACGATTAGGCCAACTATACCTACTCATTTAGAAATCCAAGTTACAAATAAGGTTATTTGGGGGGAGAGAGATCAGTATCAAGTAGAGTCATACCGTAGGAAGTGTACAGAATTATTACGTGATATTGACTTTCCCGAGGAGTTAAGCGCATGTTGTGATAAAATGTGTTCTAATATTGAGCACAGAATGGTCATTGATAATCTTTACAATAAAATTGTAAACGTGTTTAGGGAGGCTGCTGAGTTTAGTTGTGCTGCACCGAATATTAAAAAGAAGAAGCGTTATGTTGCTGGCTGGAACAAGTTTGTGAAGGGTGCGCATGAGACAGCTAAGCAGGCTTTTCTTAACAGGGTCTGGCATGGTCGGTCAAGAGCCGGTCGTCTATATCGGTATATGTGAGAGTCACGTAAATTTTTTAAATCAAAATTAAAATCATGTCAAAAAAATCAGGAACGAATAAAATTAGACATTTTGGCTTCCCAACACAGAGCAAAAAATTTTGGAAAGTTCTGGAAACACACAAAAAAGCTAGGCCCTAAGCCGGCTGTTTCTGTAAGTGTGGGTGGATTATGTGACCCAAAACAGATAGCTAATCTGTTTAAGGACCATTTTAAAGTAGAGGCAGTATTACGGCATTAAGCAGAAGTGGGGGTGGGCGATGGTGGGGTTGTCGGGACTGGTGAACCTATCCGTATTACAGCTAAGGATATAAAGCTAGTACTAAAGCAGATGACCAGAAGAAGGTCACCGGGTCACGATAGTCTCAGTGTCGAGCACCTTCATAATGAAGGACCGCATCTTCCAAGGGTTTTGTCACTATTATATACTTTCTGTATTCGGCACTCCTACTTGCCATCCGAGCTAATGAGGACCGTTGTTGTACCTATTTTAAAAAAGAAGACTAGAGATATTTCTGACAAGACAAATTATAGGCCTATTTCTTTGGCAACTGTATTAGCTAAGGTGCTTGACGGCTTGCTTGAGTGACGGCTTAGTAACTTCATACAATTAAATGATGCGCAGTTTAGCTTTCGACCTGGCCTATCAACAGAAAGTGCTATACTGTCGCTGAAGCATACCGTCAAATACTACACCCAGAGAAAAACGCCAGTATATGCTGCGTTCCTGGATCTCTCAAAGGCATTTGACCTCGTTGACTATGATCTTCTTTAGTCAAAATTACGTGACATAGCTGTTCCAAATGAATTAATCACCACGTTGAAATATTGGTATGGCCATCAAGTTAACCAGCTAAAATGGTCTGGTGCGCTAACTGACGAATACGTTTTGGAATGCGGGGTGAGGCAGCGGGGGTTATCCTCGCCTTTGCTGTTCAGTCTCTACGTTGACGGGCTCATTGGCACCAGTGCACTCAGTAGCACCAGGATAGGCTGTTCCATTGACGGACAAATGGTTAATAGTATTAGCTATGCTGATGACATGGTGTTACTGAGTCCATCGGTGAGCGCATTGCGTAAGCTGTTGGCTGTCTGTGAAGTATACACTGCTAAACACGGTCTCCTCTATAACACTAAAAAGAGTGAGTTAATGGTATTTCAAGTTGGTGCTAAAAAACCCCACGTTGTGCCTCCGGTCAAGCTCCTTAGGGTGCCATTAAGTAGGGTGTCACAGTTTAAATATTTAGGACACATTGTTACAGAGAATCTCACAGACAACTGTTATATAGAGAGGGAGCGGAGGGCATTGGCGGTTCGATGCAACATGGTTGCCCGCATGTTTGCTAGGTGTACTAGAGAAGTCAAAATTACTCTTTTCAAGACTTACTGCCAAACCTTTTACACCTGCAGCCTGTGGTATAGCTATACGCAAAGGGCCTATAATGCACTTCACGTCCAATATAATAATGCCTTCAGGATGCTGATGGGCCTTCCCGTGTTCTGCAGTACATCTGGCATGTTTGCTGAAGCGGGTGTTTATGATTTTCATGGCATCATACGGAAGCGAATATCGTCCAGCTGGCGCAGATTGCGGGGGAGCACAAACGGCATCCTGAACGTAGTTAAAGATAGGCTTGATTGTCCCATTCAAGGGCATTGGACTCAAATGCATATGGGTGGGATACTTAAGTATCTTAATTAATATTTTTAAATTGTAAGTTATTTAATTTGATTTAATTTAATTTACTAACATAGCTTTTAAGAAATTTACTAACAAATTTGTATGGATTTTTTAATCTGAAATAAACGTTTTATTATTATTATTATTATATAAATTTGATCAAGATCAGAAGACCTTTTGAGTTTTTCTTAATAATGCGTATTTAATTGACTTCGAATACAATGATGATGTTCTCATTTTATTTACATTGAAGTTGGTTGCATGAGTAAACATTACGAGACAAAATCATTATTTGTAGGCCATACAATTATTTTAAAATGTTATATAAGTGTAAATGATACTTATATAGTTACTTATATAGCTCCCTCCACTTGACTGCATCCAGCGCAGAGCGGCTCGAATCGTCGACGACCGAGTGCTTCCCGATCCGCTCGATTCACTGGCGCTACGAAGAGATGTTGCATCTCTTTGCATTTTCTTTCGCATTTACCACGGGGAGTGCTCTGAGGAATCGTTCGGATTAATCCCAGCCACGAAATTTCGCGAACGCACTACGCGGCAAACGTCCCGATACCATTCACACCATCTGGATGCTTGGCGGTCCACCACTGTACGTTTCAGAAGGAGTTTTCTTTCGCGTACTACGTCTCTGTGGAATAAAAAAAAATAAAATAGAGGTGACAGGTGACAACTGTATTTTGGCGAAATATTTTATTTAAAATAACTATTTTGTTATATATTTCTTAATATATATTTCCTTCTCCTGCACTACCATTAAGGACGGACGTGATTCTTCTCAAAATCAACAAGATAAAAAGATAGGATAAAACAGAACTGACGTGTTTGTTGCGCTTGTGTATAATTATTTACTTTAAAAACAGTTATAATGTCTGTAGATTGTTGGGTTTGTGGTGTTCAAGTACCTGATGGTTGTTACATAAAGTGCTCCAAAAAACAGTGCGAGAAAGTTTATGATTTAAAATGCCTAGGACTGACAGAAAATAAATTCAGTTCCTTCTCGGATAAGCACACGAAGCAATGGGTCTGTCCGGAGTGCGCTTGTTCTAAACCTAAACGCTATGACCCGAATACACCTATCAGGGACACCCCGGAGCTGAAAACATTCACGCCCAGTGCTAATGTCAACACTCAACGGGGAAGCCGCATGCAATTGATGGATGAATCAATTGTCGAGTGTGATAATAATAGTGATGATAAATTGCTGTCTGAGTTTAGACAGTTAAAATATGAAGTCTTAAGCCTATTTATTAGATTAGACGTGCAAACTAACATTATTAAACATCTTCAAGAAATATGTTTTTCTACAAAAACGGAATTAGAAGAAATTAAGATTAAAATGAAAGTATTTCAAAATAAATTGTTCCCAACGGATCTGTTATCAACTCAAAATCAAGAGTTTGAAAGTATTGATAGTATAACGGAAAGTTTGAATACAGGCGTCGAAATGTCTAAGCAAATCGATGTCCCAACTACATTCGCTGATGTGGCTCGTATAGGCCTAAATAACGTAAACAAAACAAACGTTACTCCCTGCGTAATAAAGACGCCTGCGACCATGAAAATAGCAACCGGGAGAGGGTCCGTTGTCCAAACTCAACCAATTAATCAGTCACAGTGTGTGATTCCAAGGAAAGAGTTAAATATTAATATTAGTGAGGAAGAAGAAAAAATGAATAAAGATTGTGAGTGGACTACAGTTCGTAAGAAAAGGGGGAGTTACCAATCAAAATATGTGAAGAAAGGAAATAATACGGTTTTATTAGATAAACAGGCTACTGAAAAAAAGCGGCACCTTCACGTTTGGCGTTTGAGTAAAGAAACCACAAGTGATAATTTAACATCACATGTCAAAGGAGTATGTGGTCCAGATGCTAATGTTATATATTATATTTAATATTGAGAATTTATATATAAATTATATATAATATTGAGAAAATTAAGCATAAGACAGAGAGGGATTACGCTTCTTTTATTATAACGGTATCAGAGTCAATGTATGATAAGTTGTGTCAACCGGAAGTCTGGCCCATCAATGCGGAATTTTGCGAGTGGATTTGGTTTCGAAAAGCTACAAATAAACCAATTAAAGAAAAATAATAGTTTTGAATTTTACTATCAAAACGTCAGGGATCTTCGTAAAAAATTAAACTGGTTTAGTAACAATATTGAATCATTGAATGCCGATATAATTGCTATTACGGAAACAGGATGCAACGATTCTATAATGGATGCGGAGATTGTGCCACCAGGTTATGATATAATAAGGTGTGATCGAGCAGACGGCCGTAAGCTAGGCGGCGCGTTTCTCGTGGTCACACACGGGTTACAGCTGTAACGAGTGAATACACCGGGTGACGTAAACATAGATAACTGCTCATTTGAACTGGTTTGTGCGACAGTACACGCTAAAGATAAAAGAATTTTTTTATGTTGCATTGTTTACATCCCGCCTAAGACTAAGGAAGATGTTTACATGATGTTTTTTAAGATAATAGAACAATTGTGTGTTAAATATAGACGTATTATTTTGATAGGTGATTTTAACTTAAATTCAAGTAATGAAAATATTAAAAATTATTTTGAATATTTTGTGTCCTTTTGCGAATTGGCTCAGATGAATAAAGTCCTTAATTGTAATCGGAGTCAACTAGATTTAGTGTTGTGTTCGTTAGGATTAAGTGATGGCGTACAAGTATGCGAAGCTGACGAACCATTAGTGCCTGTGGACACGTACCATCCACCGCTCGCGGTGTCCCTGGAGCTCAGCGCTGGCGGTGTGACGTTGCTACCCGTGGGGGCCGAGCCCGTTGCTTTAAACCGTGAGACATCAGCAAACCAAATTAAATCGCAATGGAATTTTTATAAAGCTGATTTTTACTTATTTTATTCTTATTTAGCTTGCGCCGATTGGAGTTTGATTAACGAGACACAGGAACCAGAGGAAGCTTTAGAGTTTTTTTTATAATGTTTTTTACGGTGTTTTAGATAAATGTGTACCGAAAAAGCGGGAAAATAAAGTAGATCAAAGACACTACCCCGAGTGGTATACTAGTGATTTAATCAGGGACATAAAATTAAAGGCTAAACTTCACAAGTTATATAAATCGACCGGATCTCGTGCTCATTACAAAGCTTTTTCTGCTTGCAGAGCGCGAATTAAGAAAACTATTGATAGCGCATACCTAAACTATCAAAATCGTGTGCAAAGTAACTTGACAAAAGATCCTAAGTCTTTTTGGGATCATATTAGGGCGAAAAAAGGGACCGTTAAACGTAAACAAATATTGAAAGATGGAGTAACATTGTCAGATCAAGAAAGTGCGACTGAATTTGCCAAATACTTCTTTTCAGTGTACAACAGCGAGCCAGCGCGTTTGAACGTAGGCGAGGCGGTGTTGGCGGGCGGTGCGGGCAGCGCGCGCGTGCACGTGCTGCAACTGCAGCTCGGTGAGGTGCGCGCGGCGCTCACCCGACTCAAGCCGAAGCGCTCGGCGGGCCCGGATGGTATACCGGCGTTTGTGATACGAGACTGCCGCTCAGTGCTGGCAGAACCGTTATTACATATTTTCAACTTGTGTCTGAAGAATTCATATTTTCCAGAAAGTTGGAAAATCACGCGTGTTATTCCGATACCTAAGGGAGGTTGTAGTGTTATGCTTACATACATACTTACATATCATTTTACACTATTTTATTTTTATTTTTTCATTCTGTTTTTTGATTTTCTACATTCACCTCAAAACTGGATATTTTGCATCACCTTTATTTCCATAGGATCCTGTAATATTTTTAATTCATAAGAACACAATAACAAATCATTTTCACTTCGTATTTTCACGTTATCAGCACTTTTTAAATCGGTGTCAATGGAGTCTACCTTTTTCGATCTTTTATTTAGTTCTCCGTAACTCTACAATTTCGGGTTTCGTGCGCGCTCTTGCGCTACCTTTTTTCCTATATAAATAATATCTCATTTTTCACTTAAATCTTGCCGTTTCTGTATTACGAGCTTAAAACCAAAATTTGACATGTTTTGACATCGTTGTTTATCTGGTTGTCGTGGCAATTTTTATTCAAATATTGTTACCGGCCTGATGTTTTTACTTCAAAAATACTCTTTTCTTCTTGGCCATTTACAAAAATTTGCTTTTAATTTAAATAATTTCAAATAATTTCTCGTTCTTATCCCAGATCCGTCAAAAAGTATAAAAGCCGAAGAATCGGCCGATAGAGGTCCTCACTTCAGCTTTGATACGAGAAGCACCTCTTAAAGGCTTTATCCGCACTGCCTCGGGATCTTGCAAGCCTTCTCCTGAAGTCGTCGCCTAGCCACGCCTACGCCTCCACCTATTAGTGCCCGCGCTATCTTCGGCCGCTGAGCGTGCTTGTCTCAAGCGCTGCGTGTTCCTACTCCAGACGCTGCGTGTCTACTCCGGACGCTGTGTGTGTCTACTCCGGACGTTGTGTTTGCCTACTTCAAGCGCCACGTGTACCTACTCCAGACGCTGCGTGTCTACTCCGGGTGCTGCGTGTATCTGCTCCGGGCGTTGCGTGGGCCTACTCCAAGCGCTGCGTGTACCTTCTCCAGACGCTGCATGTGCTTTCTCCAGATTCTGCGTGTACCTAGAGCAGGCGCTGCGCACCTATCATAGGCATAGCCTGTGCATACTTCGTTGCAGTATCTTTATTTTTGTTATTTTTTTTAATAATATTGTAAATCACTATCATCATTACAGCCCATCATCACCTTCATACCTTTTTTTTATAAAAGAAACTGTAAATCTTTTCAAATTTTTAAATAATTTATTTTATTTTTGGAGTAGGCCCACGCAACGCCCGGAGCAGATACACGCAGCACCCGGAGTAGACACGCAGCGTCTGGAGTAGGTACACGTGGCGCTTGAAGTAGGCAAACACAACGTCCGGAGTAGACACACACAGCGTCCGGAGTAGACACGCAGCGTCTGGAGTAGGAACACGCAGCGCTTGAGACAAGCACGCTCAGCGGCCGAAGATAGCGCGGGCACTAATAGGTGGAGGCGTAGGCGTGGCTAGGCGACGACTTCAGGAGAAGGCTTGCAAGATCCCGAGGCAGTGCGGATAAAGCCTTTAAGAGGTGCTTCTCGTATCAAAGCTGAAGTGAGGACCTCTATCGGCCGATTCTTCGGCTTTTATACTTTTTGACGGATCTGGGATAAGAACGAGAAATTATTTGAAATTATTTAAATTAAAAGCAAATTTTTGTAAATGGCCAAGAAGAAAAGAGTATTTTTGAAGTAAAAACATCAGGCCGGTAACAATATTTGAATAAAAATTGCCACGACAACCAGATAAACAACGATGTCAAAACATGTCAAATTTTGGTTTTAAGCTCGTAATACAGAAACGGCAAGATTTAAGTGAAAAATGAGATATTATTTATATAGGAAAAAAGGTAGCGCAAGAGCGCGCACGAAACCCGAAATTGTAGAGTTACGGAGAACTAAATAAAAGATCGAAAAAGGTAGACTCCATTGACACCGATTTAAAAAGTGCTGATAACGTGAAAATACGAAGTGAAAATGATTTGTTATTGTGTTCTTATGAATTAAAAATATTACAGGATCCTATGGAAATAAAGGTGATGCAAAATATCCAGTTTTGAGGTGAATGTAGAAAATCAAAAACAGAATGAAAAAATAAAAATAAAATAGTGTAAAATGATATGTAAGTATGTATGTAAGCATAACACTACAAGGTAACAAACCTATAGTTGAATCCTTCAGACCAGTGGCGATTCTCTCAGCACCTGCGAAGGTATTTGAGGGAGCCATTCAGCGAAGTGTACAGGAACAAGTTGCACCGCAATTATCGGACGCCCAGCACGGCTTCCGGCTAGAGAGGAGTACACTAGTAACCTCTTAAATGCCATGACGTATTTGGTTCCTCATGTTGATGCAGAGTTGCAGGTAGATGCCGCCTACTTTGATTTTAGGAAGGCGTTCGACTTGGTAGATAACGATATCCTACTGTCAAAGATGGCGAAAGCTGGCTGCACACCTAAACTGCTTCATTTTTTTGCAAGTTACATGAGAGATAGAAAACAGTATGTGGAGTATGGCGGGTACCGGTCGGAGCCTTATTTTACTAGGTCTGGTGTGAGTCAAGGCAGTAATTTAGGGCCGTTAGAGTTCAACATAATGATTAATGATCTACCCGAAGTAGTAAGAGAGGCTAAATGTCTGTTATTTGCAGACGACCTAAAGTTGCTTTTAGCCATCAAGAGTGAGGATGATTGTCGGCACCTTCAGCAAGATATCGACCAAGTAGTTGAATGGAGCCATAAAAATAAACTGCAGTTTAATATTTCAAAATGCTCTATTCTATCATTTAGTCGTGCAAGGGCACCACTCCATTACAACTATAAGGTGAATGGCGAGCTAATGAAGAGGGAGGAATCAGTCCGGGATCTTGGAGTCCAGATGGATGTCAAATTGACATTCCGGGAGCACATCATGAATATACGTAAGAAAGCTTATAAACGACTAGGGTTTATCATTCGCAGAGCAGTAAAATTTACCAACATTAAAGCAATCTCAGTGCTGTATGATGCTCTAGTAAGGAGTCAGCTGGAGTGTAACTCAGCAATATGGGCTCCACATGAAAATAAATACAATCTTATGCTGGAGCGCATTCAGAATAAATTCACGCGATTTATATATCATAAGCTTTATGGGGTTTATCCATCCTACCCCTTGATGTATCCAACCCAGTTTGTTTTAGGTATGGTTGGATACAACAAGTTGGAAACTAGAAGAGATCTAGCGCTGGTAATCTACATTTTAAGGGTGTTCCGTGGTTACATCAGCAACCCGGGTGTGCTGCAGTGGATAGGCTTATGCGTGCCTGATAGGTATGTACAGCGGCGACGACGGCCGAGCTTGCTCGCGATGCCACGCGGCAGGACTAAACTGGTTCGCAATACCCCCATCACGCGAGCGATACACATACTAAATTTGGTAGCTGAGAAGTTGGACTTATTTTCGTGTTCACGGAGTGAGTTCGCAAAAGTGACATTATTTACAATATGTTATTCTTAAATTGTATTATACAATTGATTGTAATGTATTGTCATTGAAATTAATTATTATGTAATGTTATTTAAATTAATTATTGTGTTGTAATTAGTAATCTTTTACCATTTGAATTGTTACTTTTTGAATTGAGATGCTACATTTATCGATTTAGGTTTTCTCTGTAATGGTAGATGTTAGTAGGAAATATAAATAAATAAATAATAGTTTACCACCGGCGATTTTTCCGAACAGATACCACCTAGGGACCGTCAAGAAAAGAGCTTACTCCTTTCTAAAGGGCCGGCAACGCACCTGCAATTCCCCTGGTGTTGCGGTTGATCATGGGCGGCGGTAGTCACTTAACATCAGGTGAGCGAGGCTCGTTCGCCCCCTATTCTATAAAAAAAACAATGTCTTAACACCGAAAGTTAATAAAACAAAGTACATTGCATTTGAGCATAGAGCTAGACTCCTTCCACCACTATCCTTGACAATCACAGCCTAAACCTGTGGTCTTAGACTTCTCCTTACTTAAAAGAACCGATAAAATCCAATATCTTGGCATTTTGATTGATCAGACTTTAACATTTAAACCCCACTTTGAAGTTTTAGCATCCCGACTGCGAAAGGTCATATTCAGAACCTTAAAACATATAGCAGATCGCTGGGTAATAATGTTGTCTATTTTTGGAATCCTTGGGTCTTACTATTTTTATATACTTTTCCTTCCTTTTCCTCTGCTCTTTCTGTCTATTTTTGTAAAAATTCTCCACTCCTTCTCCGAAAACGGCTTCTCCTGCTATTACAGGCTGTTGTATTCGTCCGACACTCCTATCCATTGCAAGAATTCCTTAAATGTTTCCACAACGGTGGCTTGAATTTGACCATTTGCATAAGACGGTAAGGCTTGTGGCATAACGATTAGCGAGCAAGGATAAATACCGCATTTTAAGAAGTCTATTATAGAATAGAATAGAATAACTTTTTTATTCAATATAGATTACAAGTAACTCTTATTGAAAGTCAATATTTTACGTTACCACTGGTTCGAAAAAAAAACCTCTCCTGTGAAGAACCAGCAAGGAACCCAGTGGGACTTTTTTATAAATTAATTTTACAATGTCAAGGATCACAAAATATTTACAAAATTTGTTTTGTAAACAGCTTGGAAGCGACCAACTCATTCCCAGGGGCTATTATCAACCACGCATTCATTTATATCATAATAACCCTTTTTATACAGTTTTTGTTCAATTAAATATATAAACTTGGTAATAGAGATACCTTATATATTTTCTGGGACTGTGTTGTAAGAGCGTGTACATTGCCCCAAGAATGAATTACTGACTCTGTGGAGTCGAGAAACTGGTAACACCAGCTTGTGTTTGTTCCTAGTGTTTACAGAGGGTATGTCACTTTTTTTACCAAAACTACCTTTGTTTTTGTGAACATACATCAAACTTTCATAGATATACTGAGAGGACAAAGTTAATATATTTATATCTTTAAATTTTTCTCTAAGAGACTCTCTCGGTTTAAGGTTGTAAATAGCTCTAATTTCCTTCTTCTGCAAAACAAAAATAGTTTCTAAGTCAGCCGTATTCCCCCATAGTAAAATTCCATATGACATTATACTATGGAAATAACTGAAATAAACTAATCTAGCTGTCGCGACACATAAGTGAGAGCTCTAATCTTTTTTACAGCATAATCTTGTATGTGTGATCTCTAATCTTTTTTACAGTAGAGCTTAGTCTGCATGCTAGTTTAGATATATGGGGGCCCCACTGAAGCTTAGCGTCGAGAGTGATGTCAAGAAAAACAGAGGACTCAACAGGACTCATTTCTTCCCCATTTAAAAACACATTGGTACTCGGATTATTAACAGTTGTTGTAGTAAATTTAATACATTTAGTTTTATTGTCGTTTGAATGTAAATTATTAACGTTAAACCTATGCACTAATTTCGATATAGCATTATTCACTTCGTCACATTTAAATGATTGACGTTTAAGTTTAAAAATCAAGGAAGTATCATCAGCAAATAATACTATATCATGATCATCCACAACAAGGGAGGGTAAGTCATTAATATACTTAAAAATAGGAATGGGCCGAGAATTGAGCCCTGAGGGACACCCATCTGTAGGAGCTATCTGGAAGAACTTTTACTATTGATAACAACTTTCTGAACTCTATTACTTAAATATGAAATAACTAGTTTAAGTGCTGTGTTCTTGACACCATAGTACTGTAACTTCCTGATTAATATCCCATGGTGAACACAGTCGAAGGCCTTGAAAAGGTCACAAAATATACCCAAAGCATCCTCTGAATGGAGAAGATAACAAAGTTACAATATTAGACTTTTAAGTACGTAGGTAAAAAGTCTAGACCAAACACATAATTCTAGTTTTTATTTCACATCGATCGGTGCACTATTACCGAAGTTATAAGCTTGGAAAGTTTACGTACATTTTGAAAATCCCGCCCGTGCCCGCGAGTAGCGCGTGACGTCATCGATTCCATGCGGCCCTACCGCGATACCGTTCCATCGCGCCGATCATACGTTTTTAGTAATATTTCGCGGGTGACTTGTATGCCCTCGTGCGCTCTGGTGTTTTTAAGTATTTAATGATGGAAGGAGGGTTTCAAAAGGTCAATCTGACAACCTTCCAATAGTCTGTGACATGATGGTGGCGGTATATTTTCCAAGAAACAAAGATTTTGTCGCGGCTGAAACACGCATAAGAATAAGATAATATTTTTATAACCTAGGTACCCATTGTTACATTAATACTTCTGGGTACATTCCTTACCTACCTACTTACTATCTGCCTCTAACTAGTTTTGTTTTCTTATTCTTCTTAAGTGCACCCTGACGTTTTTGTGGTTTCTATGGTTAAAAAACTCCTGTGGTTTATAAAGAAATTTACTACAAATATACCTTCGGTGCATAAAAATATGATTTCATCTAAAAATCAGATGTTTTCAATATTAATAGAAAAAGGGTCGCATTATTATTATGATTAAAAGTGTAGTTATATATTCTTTAGGCAAGGGATCAATGTCAGGTCATGCCGTATTTTTACATTGAGGCACAGCACAATATTTCATAGATGGTGTCATGTTCTATAATGTTTCTTGTTAAAAATAGATAGCAAGTAGATCCGCGCGCGACGGGCACATTCGAGTAAATGTTTTAATTTTCTAAGTGCGCGTCGGGTTTCACGCACGAAGATGGAAATCGTGACGTCATCAACGATGTCGCTCTCTGCCCGCGGCTTAGGGCCTGGCCACGGGGAACGGCGGCGCGAACGGCGAAGCGACAGGCGGGGCGAATATTCGCGCGGCGCGATTTGAGTGCCACGGGAAGTCACGTTTACTGCCACGACCAGATAGGCCGAGAGTGAAATGTCTTTATCAAAGTTATCTTGATATTGCTTAGAAAGTAATTGTTTTTGATTCAAGACATAATATTTGGATGAGATTGCTGAGTACTTGATTTGAATAGGAATCGGGTTACAGATAGAGAATTCCACAACAAATAGAATGCATCTAGAAAAAATTTCGAGTAAATACCAGAATGAGTGTTGAAACCTATATATATATATATATATATATATATATATATATATATATATATATATATATATATTTTTCTTGTTAATATTCAACCAGAATTAGAGATAAAAGTCAATGCAGATGGAATTTTAAGTTGTTTTTGTCTGACCGGCATTTTTCACGGCGAAAACAACTAAAATATTTTGTTCCTATACTATTCGCCGCGTCTGCCGCCGCGATTGCTGACCGACTCCGTGGCTAGCACCGTACTGATTCATACATTTGTTTCATTCGCCCGCCGCGCCGCCAGTCGCCCGCGCGATTCGCCCGGTAAATTTCGCCGGTCGCGTCGCCACTCGCCGCTACGCGTGGCTTGCTCCATATATTTCTATATATTTGTTTTAGTCACCAGACGCCTCGCCGTTAGCGCCGCGCGAATTTTCGCTACGGCGAATGTCCCGTGGCCAGGCTGTTAGACCGAAAATGTTAACTTTGCGCCTTTATATCTCGGTCAGTTTTGAAGATAGAAAAAAATTAAAAACGCAGTTATTCTCGTAATTTTTTGTAGATTTTTTGGCATATAAAACAAAAAATGGCTATCTTCTCCATTCTCCCATGTACAAAAAATATGTTTTATAAGCTCAACTCCGACATCGGTTGTCGAGCGACCCCTTGTAAAACCAAATTGACTTGTATGGAGCAATTTATTTTTATTAAAAATAACTTATGTAAATTATGATGTAAACTTATGTAACTTATGATGTAAAATAATTTTTCAAAAATTTTACCTAAAGTTGGTAGTACCTACAGAAATTGGTCTAAATTGGCGGGGTCTGATGTACTACCAGATTTTAATAAAGGTATAACTTTACTATGTTTCATTAGATCAAGAAACACACCAGTTTCGACGCTTGTATTAAAAATAGTGGCTAGATAAGGTGCTATTTTATCTATTACGGATTTACGGAACTTTAATGGAAATCCCCCATAAGTCTGCCGTTATCTTAACATCAATAGTTTTAAAATATTTAATGTTATCTTTTGGCAATACTCTATGGAATTGAAAAATATTTGGACAAGCCTTTACATTTTGTTTAAGCAATCTTTTGGCGAAAGTAGAAGAAGAATTTAATGATTTCGTTGTCAAAAAAGGAACATCAGTAAAATGTTTCTCAAAAGCCATAGCAACTTCTTGATCAGATTGAGTCAAATTATTGTTAATATTCAGTTGAAGATCAGAGTTGCATGGTTTAACTTTGCCCGTTTCACTGTTAATTATATTCCACGTCATTATAATTTTGTTGAATGCAGTTTTAATTTTGTTGCTTAAATGTAAAGCCTTAGCTGTGGAGCACACTTTTTAAATATTTTAGAATAAGTTTTAACATACTCTCCAAATATAACACTATCATTATATGATCTTTCATTATTAAACTCGTATAACTTTCGCCTACTTTTATAAATGCCTACAATGTTATCATGTTTAGGCTAGAAGTAAGTGGATTCATTAAGTTGGAGAGCTGAATGCACTAGGTGACAGAATACGAATTTTGGCAGTGCCCCAGATTTCCTCCCTCTTTGTGTTTGCCTCCATTCGTTGAGCACTGTTCCCCTTCAATGATGCAAAATAACCCTACGCCAAGTGGATGTAAGCTGCAAGCAAATAAACCAGATGTCGTGCTCTTCACAATTATTCTGGGCTTTTACGCTAATATTTTTTTTTGATTGTTGTGAATTGAATCACACAAAGGAAAGCGCGCGTACGCGTAGTTGTTGATTGTTGCCCATAAATCATATTCAATTTGGGATCATTTCAAATAACAGTAGAAGCCTTATTTACTCATATTTTCAAAATCCGCTATAACGGTAAATCATTATTTTTTCAACATTTAAACTTAAGTTTAAAATTTGGCTATATTCTTTGAAAAATAACGTTGTATATAGGAATGTGTCTTCAAAAAAACTTAACTCTTAACTCTGTAAACTTTTGAATAAAACTATTATTTACGGATTTTATCGCGTTTAATTGCTTTAATTTATTTTTATTATTATCCCGACGTTTCGGGTGCTTTACAGCACCCATGGTCACGGGGGGGGACTGAGATGTTTGACGTCCTAATGTCATAGTTAGTCCGGCTACCTTCAGTTTTTTTAATATTAATTTTTGGTCCGATTTTCGCAAAACTAGCTTATAGTATCATGAAGTCTTGCAGTGGTATGCTTGGGTTTGGGTTTAATTTTGTTAATTATAGGATCCCAAGCAGATGGTAGCAACCAACCATCTTCTCTATTGAAATTTGGATATTTTTTAACTTCAATACCTGCCTCGCGTATCATTCTTGGTAGGAATCGGTGTTCTTTTGCGAGAATTTGTGGTTTATCAAATCTAATGTAATGGTGGGGACGATCTTAAACATATTCGCAGACTGCAGACTTCCCGGAGCGTCGGTGCTACACATCAGCTATATGTTCCTTCACGCGGGTTTTTTAGATCTCTTTATTTGACCTATGTAAGAGAGACCACATTCACAATCTAGCTTGTACACACCTGCATCTTGTAGAGGAATATTACATTTGATGGATGGTAAAAATTGACTAATCTTCTTCAGCGGCTTGTAGTATGTCTTAATGGACGCTCGCTTCAAGATGTAGCCAATTTTGTCCGTGACTCCTCTGACATATGGTAGTAGAGCAGGCGCGCGCTCGACTGTGGCCGGCTTCACTCGTTCACTGTGACGTAGGCGCGGGACCCGAAGCTTGTTGTCTTGCAATACTTGCTTGACGTGCTGAAGCTCCGCGGCCAGATGTTTTCTGTCACAGATCCCTCGTGCTCTCTGAAACAAAGATTTACCCACGGTAGCTAACTGTGAAGGATGATGGTGAGATTCACCATTTAGATATCGGTTGGTATGGGTCTTTTTCCTATACACAGTGTGACCAATAGTGTTATCAGGATTTCGGATGACTAAAATATCTAGGAGGGCTAAAGAATTATTTGTCTCTAACTCCATTGTGAATTGTATTTTAGAGTTTATGGAGTTAAGGTGGTCTAAAAATGCAGTTACTTTGTCAGATGTTAAAATTGTGAAAGTGTCGTCTACGTACCGCTTGTAGAATCTTGGATTTACAGGAGCAGTAAGAATGGCTTTCTCCTCAAAGTCCTCCATGAATATGTCGGTGACTATGGGAGACACAGGTGAGCCCATCGCCACACCATCTACTTGCTTGTCGAACTCCTCCTTCCACAATAAATAGCCAGATGTAAGGCAATGTTCAAGTAGTATTGCATATTCTTGAGGCATGTTATTTTCTTCTAGCTTTCTATTAGGCATGTAAATAGTGACTGAACATCAAAACTGACCATAGTTTCATTGTTAGCGAGATGTAGGTCTTTTATCTCACTCACAAAATGGTACGAATCCTTTGTGTGTGCTCTGGTATGTCCTCTCAGTAGTGATAGTATTTTTGCTAAGTATTGTGCCAGCTTATAAGTTGGTGAATCGATCTGGCTCACTATGGGACGTAGTGGAGCGTTTGGTTTGTGTATCTTCGGTAACCAATACAACCTCGGTGGTTGGCACATGATGGTATTAGCGAATTCATCTCATCGTATCAAAAACATCTCAGTCTCCCCCGTGAACATGGGTGCTGTAAAGCACCCAAAACGTCGGGATAAAAATAAAAATAAATTAAAGTAATTAAACGCGATAAAATCCGTAAATAATAGTTTTATTCAATGTGTAGTGTTCGCGTAAATTTAAGAAATCATTCTGTAAACTTTTGTTGTTAATATGCAGTGTGATAGAAAATTTACTCAGTAACACACGTAATGGTACGTCTAAAGTCTTCACCTCCGTTCTATTTAGCACAAAGAGAATAGTTATGAAACAGGAAGTACTGTTTTATACCAAAATGAAAAGTTTTTTCATCGTCTCATGTTCCGTTCTTACATATACTTACTATCTACAAAAAATATAGGTCAATATATATGTATGTATATATAGTTAGTGTGGGAGTGGTAGGCTAGTTCTGTGTGGGATTTGAAACAGTGATTACTATTGTTTTTTATAGGAGAGAGGGCAAACCAAAAAATACCTGATGGTAAGTGATTACCGTCGCCCATGAAAAACTGCAACACCAGGAGAATTGCAGATGCGTTGCCGGCCTTTTAAAAAGTAGTAGGCCCTTTTCTTGAAGATCCGTAAGTCGTATCGGTCCGGAAAAATCTCTGATGGTAGTCGATTCCACAAGAAAGTTGTGCGAGGAAGAAAAATTCTTTTAAATCGCACGGTGGTGGAGCGCCAGTCATCTAGATAGTATGTATATTATCGCGAGTTTTGTCACGATGTGCTGTTGGAATTAGTCTGAACAATTTCTGGATGCGATCTAATGGAAGGAGCTGGCACTGGGGAGCCCCAGCCCAGAGATAGGAACAGTATTCCATGTGCGGCCGAACCTGCGCCTTGTTAAGTTGCAGGCGGTGTGCCGGCATGAAATACCGTCCCGCTATGCTGAGCACGCTAAGCTTTTAAGAGGCCAATTAGGCCTTCTCTTCCAAGTGACCATGAAACTGCACGTCACTCCATACGTCGACGTCGAGGATTCCGATACTGGCTGAGGTAACAAGGGGAGTGCTTTGAAACTGAGGAGATGTGACGAATGGGTTCTTTTTAGCAGTAAACGCGCAATCTTGTGTCTTCTGTGGATTGAACTGGACTAGATTTAGTAGCCCCCAGTCCGAGACTTTGTACAACAAAGACTAAATTGGGCCTCCGGCCACCTACAAACTATGTTTAACCATAAACGACGTATACCATACACGGATGTCGAAAAGATAGAGTTTTTGCCAGTCTCTTTCAACTAGTCGAAAATCCGTCCGGTATTACCCCAACGCACCATTTTTATGACATTAATGAATTTCTGCCATTGTAAAAATATGATTAGAATAAAATAGTTTAATTTGTTAATTGTTAATATCATATGGGTTATTTTATTGTATATCTATATTGTATTAAAATAGCAAGCATATGTATAGAATACAACTAAAACATCTGTGTATTCACCAAGTTTTATGCAAATAAAGAAATTATGTATCGGATACGGTACTTACTAGAATATTATATTCAATAAAATATAGATAAAACTCAACAAGACGGAAGCACTCAGCAGGACTATTTATTTTTATTATTTTGAGGTATTTATATAGTTTTCTCATCTGGTTGGACTTTGTAAATATGTAGGTAGGTATATGAAAGTAATAGAAATGAATGCTCATCCGATCGAAGGCTCACCTCATTGCAAGAATACGTACTCGCGTACATGCTTACACCTAAAAATCATTTGCAATAATGAGGGCTAATAATTTTACCAACAGCTCACCAGATGTCGCTAGTTGACACTGAGGTGAGGTTTGTTACATAATGTCATTTAATTGATAATTTATTTTTAAATATTAGATCATAGTTTAGTATTATAATACTCAAAGGTATTATATTAATATACAAAACAATGCCTCTGTGTCAATGCCAACTTTGCACAAGCGTACTCACACAATTTAAAATAACCTTTAACTTAAATCCGAAGAATTATGAAGTTATCTATATTTCATACGCTAGTAATATATAAGTCAACGATATTTCATAACAACGTGTATAATTTTTTATCACTAATTTAAATTCGAATCTCACTAATTTAAATTCGAATCTTTCAAAGTAAAATATAAAAAATGACTAGTATCAACTTTTTTACATGACGTCGTTTCAATGATATGTCGCTATGTACCTTACCGTAGTGTTTGGATGATTAAAATTCATTGTTATGTGAATAATCGGCAAAAATATTTAAATGATCTGTAAAAATATTCAAATAACCGAATCATTAATTTTTTAATGTATTATTTGTTTAATTAAATTTTTATTTTTAAAATTCCTCAAATTACATGAATCATAAATAAAACAAGTTTATTTTTTCAATTTGTCTACGTAAATTTGTGTAGGCAAAAAACTTATTTCAATCTCCCGCCATTTCGGTAGCTTACTGTGCGTAATTTTGTTATTTTGTGTTTGTCTTCTTATTTTGTGACTCGGCTTTAACTTTTTTGGACTGTTTCTTCTATATTCGTTGAAGCATGTGCCCATGTCACAAAGGATGATTGGGCAAAAGTAGTAGAAAAAACAAAAAATTGATTATGGATGACTTTGAATGAGACATTAATTTTGACTGCATTATTGAAAATCAAATAATAATTAATCTAGACAACGACAGCTCAACTAGTTGTACTGAAAGTGATTGAATAAATTTATTTTTAAACTAGTTTCAATCTTAAATTTTTATAAAATTGTAAACGATATTAATAAGCAGTAACAATAACAAATACGAAGAAAGTGATAAATCTTGTGTTATAAATTATACGTTTTTAATTTATTCTGGCATTATTCAAACCAAACTGTAAATGATTACCAACTCTGAATAATCGATATCGAGTTTTTTAAGAATCGAATAAAATACGTTCCCATTTTTTGGTTGGCATTGCGTAAGCATCGTAATGGTCTGTGGTTGGCATGCTTTGCGGAATAAGTCTGATAGCTATCAAAATGTATTTCTTAGATTTGGTTGACTATAATATAGTTACAATAAAATCTATTTGGAGGCTATTGTAAACTGCCAGCTCATGAGGTACCTTGACGATGAGCAGCTGATCAGTGACCGCCAATACGGTTTCCGTCGTGGTCGATCAGCTGGTGATCTGGTGGTCTACCTTACCCATAGATGGGTGGAGGCAGTAGAGTCCAAGGGTTAGGAGACTCGCACGGACCGCCGTACCGAACGGACGTGTGCAGCGGAAAGCTCCCGAGAGCCGATCCGCGCACGACCCACGCACAGCGTGTGGTATCTTGAAATTTTGTGTGGTTCTTAAAACAATCCACATTGGAACGAGACTTAAAGTGAATAGAAAGTGAAAAATCATGAACTGTGAGGACCCCGGGGGGAGCACCCCCTGGGATTCACCAGAAGAAGTGAGACAGGCAACACCCAACAGAATTAGTGGATCAAGAGTAATAGGAAACATGCTCTCGAAAAACAACAGTGAAAGTTCACACAACTCTAATAATATGGACACGGATCTACTTAGTCTAGACACGGACAATAAACAAGTGAAAGACAAAGTGAAAAAAGTGAAAATGGACCTCAATGAGTTCAATAAAAACATAATAGAATGCTGGGAATGCGAACAATACTTCCAAACGGACGTCCCCCTGTGGGGTACCAATCAAATGAACACGAGGAAAATCCAATGTAAGGTATGCATGGAAAGCTTTCTCATAAAGGCGGCCACTAGTATAGTGCCCAAATTCGAAAAAGAAACACTAAAAATCGAAACTACCATAACAATATACACAGCCTCGCTAAACACCGGAGTAAGCAACTTTCGTGCTTGCGTGGACTGTAAAACGAAGAGAGAATTGATCACCCTACCGATAGACGCATTTACATCGGAGGAATGGTTCATCTGTAAGTGCGGCAAAAATCAATGCGCACTTATAAAAACCACGGCAGAGGATTCAAGCCCGTCTCTAACCATCCAAAGAGGCAAGAAAAAAAGAAATCGTAAGGTCAGAACGACAAATAATATCGTCGAACTTTGCGCACTAAATACATACCAGAGCGTTGGCTTGCAAGAGCCAGTGCACGTGCAACGAACGAGGTTAGAGCCGACGAACGGCACATGCAAGCCGCTCGCCGCCCGGACCGCCCCCTGCCTCACCTCAGGGGAACGACACAGCGTGCGAGCGTCTACGCTAGTGAACAAAAGAAACGACACCATCTCCCAAAGCCACACGACCACGACGCGTACCTGCGCGACACAACCGAAACAACCCAGAATTTGGCCGCCACATGTAACACCCAGCGCGCGGACAGGCAAACCGAGGCCAACTCGGAAACAATCTATAATATACCGTTAGCAAACAGATTTAAAAAGCTACAAAACGAAAATAGAGGAATAAAAAGACAACGCACCGGAACAGATAAGTTCGTAACGCCCGCACTAAAAAACACACATATCCCTGATATAATAATTAGGGATGAAAAAATAATGGAAGACCAACGCGCCCTCAGATTTATAAGAGAGGCGACATCAACAAATAATTCAACGCTTAGAGTGACGAACGGACAAATAAAAATCAACGTGTAGCCCGGGAAGACATTCTCACGAAAATCCAAGTGTGCGAACCATCAAGAATAATAGCACCAAAACCGAAAGCTGACAGACAACCGACGACAAAAGTGGTGCTGAAAAATGAAACATACGGTGAGGACACCGACATAATCGCAGAAGAGATAGCGGAATGCATTGGCATTAAACCGATATCAATAAAACCGCTAGGAAAAGCAGATAAAATACACCTCTTGATTTTTGAAAATAAATATAAACAAAAGAGCGTCCCGGAAGCATTCAAAACCGCTGACAGGAAGTTCTTCTGCGTCCCTTCCATAAAGATAGAACCATTCAGAGAAAACCCGAGACACATAGTGTAATGCAAGATGCATATATAAAATACGATAAAATCACGCACTCGCTTAAAACCCACTTAACCACGGCCATGTACATACAAAGGGGGCTAAGATGGACCGAAACAGAGGTCACACCGGGATGGGGAGAGGAGAGAAGAAAAATTGAAGGCGTGGGCATCAAACTGTTCACAGACCACGCGACCGGACAATACATAAAAATAAAAGGGACCTACTTTCAAATCCCAAATCAACACCAAGCCAGAGAAAAGCTTGAAGAAACCTTGGCAGACGAACCAACGATCATAATAGGAGATCTGAATCTACAGAAGCGCGCCCTGAACCAACGACGATGCGCAATTTCGACGCGCGCGCCCAAGCGACGCAATCCTGGACATGGCCATAATAACACACCAACAGATCGAGGCACAAGCCAAGCAGTTAGAAAGCGTCGGATCAGACCATCTACCATGGCTACTCACTGTAAAAATCGAACACAACATAGAGGAAAACAAATCTCGCAATACAAGGAGGATATGCGAGGACGAGGGGGCGATGCGATGGAAGCATACCAACAAACCATGTGGGAAGGCTTCCGCTACCTACACGGGGAAATAAATACGTCGAAACCATGGAGAAATCCATTACAGCAGCCCTCGACGAACACGCATCTTTCAGAACAACAACGAGACGAGAACATCTACCAAAAGATAATAAGGAAAAGATAGACTTCAGAAACAAGCTGAAACAATTTAAATGGCAAGCAAGGCACTGCAGCCCCAACCTACAACGAGAGGTGCCCTCTACAACAAAGCCAAAAAAGAAGCAGACCAAGCACTGAGAGAATATACCGAGAAGGGTTGGCTGGATAAAATCCAGGATCCGAATGACAATAGGTCGCAAATGTGGCGCATCCAATGCAACATGAAGAAACCAATCATGAAACTACCAAACATAACGGCTGCAAACGGAAAAAGAGACGATCGACTCACTGACTGAGGCAGCAATAGTAAAAGAGGCAATAATTGCGACAGAAGACGAGGGCACAGAGAAAACGACCCCGTTCCGGCCACTCGACCCAACATCAAAACACGAAGTCAAATTAGCACTGAGCGGGTTCAAAAACAAAAAAGCTCCGGGGCCGGATGGAATCAAGGCAGACGCCCTCAAACTCGGGGGAGAAGTCTTCACCGAGGCATTTGTGCCTCTCGCTAACTTTATATTGTCCACAGGCTACTTCCCTAAGAGATGGAAAACCGGCGTGTGCATCTTCCTGCACAAAGCTGGCAAAGATCATCGCCAGGCACTATCGTATCGCCCGATTACACTGCTCAACATAATGGGCAAACTGTGTAAGCGACTGATCCTGAGACGACTCGCCGCCACGGTGGACCGGCTGCAACCACCGTTCCAACACGGCTTCACAAGGGCTAGAAGCACAGCGACCCAGATCCTTCGCACCGGTAAAATAATCACAGATGCCCTGGCCAACGGCGACAGCGTCTCCATGATATCAACAGATCTCTCGAAAGCCTTTGACTCGATTAACCACAAAGGCTTGATCAAAAAGCTACAAGACAAAGACGTACCCACTAACATCACAAAAATTATAGAAAACTACCTTGCAGGCAGACAACTGAAAGGCAGGTTTAGAACAACTGAAACAGAGGAGAAACCTATACTCCATGGCGTGCCTCAAGGATCGATCCTGGGACCGGTGATTTTCAACCTGTATGCCCATGACATCTGGGACATACATGACAGAATTAAGGGGCTCAACACTCTCACAGTACGCAGATGACCTCTACATTCTGAACAGAGCCACAAACCCAGACCATGCAACCATGGGATCGAAATGGGCAGCAGAAACCATTATTAACTACTATACGAGATGGGGGCTCAAATGCAACATAGAGAAAACCGAGTGCATTATATTCTCAAGGAAAAGTAAATACTGCCCAGCGGTAAAATTAAAACAACAGATGCGACCATACCAAAACCAGATCAAATACCTCGGCGTGGTCTTCGATAAACGCATGAGAGTGAATCAACACACCGAAAAGGTAGTGAAGAAACTGAAACGGGTCAGAGGAGCCCTTGGCCCGATAATTGGATACTACGCAAAAACAGATCTAGAAACCAAACTGGCCGTAATACAGGCCTGCATTCTGCCACTGCTGGACTACGGAGTGGTCTAACTGCTATCGAGGTACAGCGCGACGAACCTGAGTAAAATCGAAAGGCAATACAGAATGGCACTCAAGAGTGCTGCCCAACTACCGAAAAGAATATCCACAGAGGCGCTATGGGAGATGGCTGACATAGAAGCCTGGCACCTACGTGCCGAGGACATAAATGATATGAGGAATAGAAGATGTTGGACAACATTGCCCAGCTGGAAATAGAAGACCTAGAATCCCCCGGTGACGCCTAACTGGCGCACGAAGAATTCAATCCCCTCAGGACCAATCATAGAATAGGTGAAATTGTATATGATCCCAAAAAGAAAAATTACAAGCGATGGCCCACCGATAACACGGGAGCCCCGCGTCCTCTTAGGATAAGGTAATTAAGGCTAGCAAATAAGTACACAAAAACAAATGAAATACATAATAATTTTATTGTATAAACTTTATGAATAAGCAAAAAGAAGCAAACACAGATCCACCTAGGACATAAGTTAGCTGACTGACAAATGTAAATACACAAGTAGGCAAATAAGCTTAGTCAAATTACAAGCTTAGTCAGTCGCTGGCGCCATCATAGATAAGAGGGCGCCACCATAGATAAGTGTATATAAGGAAAGCTGGCGCTGCATTACAGGTTTACAGGGTGACGTCGCGTCGCGTTATATCAAAAATTCAAGCGAAAATTAAACGACAATGAAAATAGGGATGATCGATGTTGCAGAAACATCGATGATGACATCGATGTTGATATCGATAGCTTAACATCGATGTTCGATGTTTATTGTACTTAAAACATCGATGTTGGCCATTATCGATGTTATTGCACATGTACCTACTACCTACCTAATTAGTAGGTTAAAATTAGATAAACAAAAAATTTATAGTGTAGTTTATAGTTTATTATTAATGAAGTGAAAGAAATTTATAAAACATTTAGTTCTAAATAGTAATTTAAAAAATGGGCAAAAATTAACAAATGTTTAGTTCATTTGTTATATTTTTTGCCGATAATGTTTAATGTTATTATTTTGATCTTCAAATGTTCCTATACAACCAAAAATCTACGAAAAAATTTACTATGAGACCTAATTTACGATTTAGACGTATGTTCTATATTAACCACTCCTATCGCGAAATAAAAAAATCTGATTATAGAGGGATTATAGAGGAGAATTAGCAAACGTCACAAAAACAAAATATTAGAGTTTTCCGTCACCTTTGTTCACTATTTTTTTCTCAGACAGCCCAAACATTAAGTATCCACAGCCGTTTATAAAATGCACTGTAAAATGCACTATGCAGTGAAATTTTCTGTGCTCATAATCGCCCAGTGATTTATTTTCATAAAGTTCAAGCGAAAAATAAACTCAATAGCTCAAAAAACAGCTAAATATAATTGGATTGTGTATATTCATATTGTTTCAAAATTATGTGTATCAATTTATGTAGAATAGTTATTAGGTGACAATGATACCACAGCATAACAAAGCGAAAGCAGTGACATTACGGTTCACACTTGAGAGGGAGTTTGACACAACATAATGATATTTTTCAGGTGGTTGATGCCTTTAAGAATCCTAAATTATTCAAAAATTTAAACCTTTAATAGGAGATGAAATTTTAGTTGATATTGATTTCGCGGGTTCGCATTGTTCACAAGTTCTTATTAATCAATTATTGGCTCATTGACATCGATGTTTCGATGTTTGACATGTGGTATCATCGATGTTACGATGTTTAGCATGTGGCAACATCGATGTTTTAATTTCTAACATCGATGATCATCGAACATCCCTAAATGAAAACTTAAGATTCGTTGTTGTATGGCGAACATGAATGTCTAGGGGATATTAAAACCCAAAATTACGGTAATAAGGTAATGTGTGCAAAAGCATGACGCACAAGTGAAGCACAAGACCTTCTCAGCATAGGAATGTAGGACTAAGTCTTACCGAAATTAAAAATAAAATTATGTAACGCCATAAGGTCGACATATTATTACTAAGCGATAAATAAAATACTAGTCGTTTCTTTTTAGATTTCTTTTCTTATAACATTTCCGTCAACTAATTCAACAGCAAACTGTTTTCAACAACGTGCGTATGTTTTACGTTTATTTATTTTATTAGTAGTGGTCTATCACAATCATCGATCACTAATATTTTATTAGTGATCGATGATCACAATTATAAAACTTGTCATTTCAATTAGGTATAGCTTTTTATTAACTTTTTTGTTCTTCACTTATTCAGTATTTACACATAATAATTATTAAAAACAATAAGTTTAACCCCTTAATCCTCTTAAAAATCCCATGCAGTCGCATGCGTCCGTCGAATCTCGAGCGGTCGCATGCGACCGCACCCACCCACAGCACACACCATTAAAACTTATATTTATAGACTACTTTTCTATAAAGAAGTTTGGCATTATAGAATCTATACAAATCTCTCTATCCTGTGGTCTAGAGAGTCAGTTACTCTATGTATTTTATTTTCATTCTTCCGTCAATTTACGAGATTTGCCAATTTGCCAATCATACGAAAATGTAACTGACTTTTGTTTAGACTATAGAAAAGAGAATTTCGTATAGATTCTATAATGCCTAACTTCTTTAAAGAAAAGTAGTCTATAAATATGTTTTAATCAGTGTTGCCACCTTAGTGGATTTTCCACTAAATCTGGTGGTTTGGAACCCCCTTTTAGTGGCAAATTTTTGCTTTTAGTGGCTAGTGGTTTTTTTAGCGGATTAGGAATTTTAAAAGTAACGTTGCCTACACATAAGATAGATATCTTTACTCAAAATATTCGTGACTATTTGGACCAAAGATGCTACCTGGGATTCCGATTCGGAAAACAGATTCAAGAAATGAAAGAGAAAGGTTTTCCACGGGAAGAGGAAGAAGTATTGCGGAATAGGTGCATACAGTTTATAGGTTTTCTGATTGACGAAATGAAAAACAGATTGCCGGAAAATATTACTCTCATGAAACAAATATCCCGTATAAGTCTCGAAAAAAGCCCTGCATCACAACAAAGAAAATCTGGTTGATATAATGGCTCGGTTCGTAACAAGTACAGAATTAATTGCAAAACTTTACGATCAATGGCAGCAAATTCATTTACTGAGATGGAATGAAACAAAAGATACAAAAAAATTTTGGAGCAAAGTCTTGAAATTCAAAGATGCATAAGGTGTTGCTCGATTTCAAGAATTAGCAACATTTGCGATTACACTTTTGGTATTGCCACATTCGAATGCCGATGTGGAAAGACTTTTCAGTAGCATGAATATTATAAAAAACAAGCAGCGAAACAGAATGAAGCTAACTCTTTTGAAATCAATTCTAAAAATACGCGGCGGTATACAGTTAATGGGAAAGTGCTACAACAATTATGAAATTCCTTTAAATCTTATAAAACAAATTGGGACGAAGGAGTCATATCAGTCTGATAAGGATAACAGTAAGGCTGAAATGAAAATGCAGATTCATCTGAAGACGATTTATTAATGTAAATAATATCTTAAGCAACTTGATGTTTTTAAGTACTAAAAGTAAAAAAAATATATTAACAACAATAAGATTTTTAATAATAAACGTAATTTTACTTTTTTTTTTGCTTCAATCATATTCATATATCTTAGTGGAAATTTTAGTGGTTTTCAGAGGGGGACATCTTTTTGTTAGTGATTTTCTGGTGGTTTGAGGAGCCTTGTCTGGCGGATTGCTATTTCATCCGTTGGCAACACTGGTTTTAATAGAAAGTGCTGTGGGTGGGTGCGGTCGCAAGCGACCGCTCGGGATTTGACGGACGCATGCCATAAAAACTTATATTTATAGACTACTTTTCTACAAAGAAGTTTGGCATTATAGAATCTATACAAAATTCTCTATAGTTTAAACAAAATTCAGTTATTCAATGGATTAATCATTACAAAAATACTTTATTGTATTTTGATAACTACATAGCAAGCGGATGAAAATTACTATTATTTCTATATATTACTCGAAATTATGTACGTAAAATGATTAATTATATTCACACAAAAATTTGCATAACTATTTTATTATATAAAAAACTATTCTTAACTTAGAAAAATCAAAAAATCAACGCAGCAATGTACAACACCGAACACTCGACAATGATGCACTTTGTACGTAAATTATAAATGAATATCTATAGACTAACTGAAATTTTATGCCAAAATAATGCCAAACTTTTTCATAGAAAAGTAGTCTTTAAATATAAGTTTTTATGGGTTATAGTGCTGTGGGTGGATGCGGTTTCATGAGACAGCTAGGGATTTGACGGAATATGGTCACAGTCTAATAAGATCATTATGGGATTGAGCCGTTACATAGATACATCATCTAAAAAGCAGAATAAGATTTATAAAATAACTACGATTTTTTAAAGCATAATATTCAGATCATAACAAAACTTGTGATAAAGCATAAGATCTAAAGGTAAAAAATATGTTCAGGAGCTAAAGTCACGTGAGGTTATGCCTTATGAATTGATAATTATTTAAAATTGTCAACAAAAAACTAGCTCAAAAAGTTAGCTTAGTAAGTCAGTGGGCTGTAGATAGAAAAAGTAAGTCTATGACATATACAACCAAACACAATGCAACTTATTATCACATTATGATGAGTTATAATAAAGTTATTTTAACTCATCATAATGTACTAATAGCTCAAGGGAACATGCTTTGCAAGGTCCTGACTGGCTTGTTAGTTTCTATATCAACACTATTATACTAATATTTTTAGTATTTTTTTTTTTGGTTAAATTATATTATTGTTACAATAATATTGATTTTATCCTAGTATTCAAATAAACTATCATTTATTTCCATTAAAACTGAAGTAATTCATGACCTTGATATCCCTTATTAACTTATGACCTTGGTCTCTTCATAGCTTTCTTTTCTCTATTATTCTTATAGGCTAAGGACATTTTTTGCATATTTTCTTTATGAATTTTGTCATGATCAACAATGCGTTTTGGATACCCAATACCCACCACACATCCAGCTTTAGTTTGTATAGATTTAGGTGCCTTCCAGGGCTCATAAATATATTCACTTGGATATTTTTTTAACTCTGGAACATACTTTCTAATGTACAAGCCATCTTTATCAGTTTTCTTCCCAAATGCAACAGGGCTGTAAACTCTAAAATATTTATAAAAGATTGCAGATGCAGAAAGCCACATCCAATTACCAGCATTTAATGACCAGTCATAGTCAAGAAGGTAATTCTCAAATACTTTAGCTCCTTCTTCCCAAGAAATCCATAAGTCACCCCTCGTTAAAAAACAAGCAACCATGTGTCGAGCTAAGTGGTGAATCCATCCTTCTTGCTTCAACTGACGCATAATGGCGTCTACGAAAGGATAGCCTGTCCTCCCTTCAGCCCACGCTCTAAGGTGTTCAGTATTCTCACCCCAAGGTATTTGTGTACAAAGTTTATTGCCAACCATTCTATCAAAGTTTTCAGTGCCTGCACCTGCTGTGTAATAAAATTCTCTCCACATCAACTGTCCTAAAAGTGACACAGGTGGTTGTGTGTGCAGCATTCCATTTTCAACGTCTTTAAGTTTGTGATAAAACAATCTTGACGAAAGGCAACCATGACTGAGGTAAGGACTTAAGACTGTTGTGCTAGGTTCAATACTATTTGGTGATGAATTAGGCTTTTCAAATTTACAAACCCACTGCTTTCTTGACATATACACATTAAGTCTTTTTAAGCCTTCAGTTTCCCCACCTGGATATTTACATTCAGATAAAGTTGACTCATCAACACCAATTTCTTCTAAAGTTGGTACATCATATTCTTTAGAATTATAATCTTCAGCCTTACAGCACTCCGATATTTGCTTATTAATATCTATTGTTTCTTTAACTTGCATATCCTGTACCAATGAAAGAAATTTTTGATATGTCAATGGTACACTGCCATTATTCTTTTTTAGAACACTATGGACATCATAAACTGTGTGTTGAACCCTTTTGACTATAAAAATATCATTTTCTTCAGCAACTTTCTCAATAGCATCATCTTGATCTACAAGGTGAGGGTCAATATCTACTTGTACTGTCAAAAATTTGACTTGCCACTTTTGAAACAGTTTAGGTAAGCAATTAATAGCTGTATCCTTTATAATATATAGACGGGTGTTGAGCTTACGTAAGTTCGCATCTAAATCTTGTAAACTTTGTATAAGAAACCGCAACCTATTTGTACCTATGTTATGTATACTGTCAGGGTTTAAGAAATATACTGGTCTCAAAATATGTTTACGATTTTCAGCCTGAAATTAAAAAGATTTCACATTTTAAAGTCAACACAATATAATGAAAAAGAAATAAATTTAAGATGAAGAATGGACAGAAATTTATATAATTATCCCTTACTTCGTTGATTGCATTTCTCAGTGCAAGATTGTCATGCAATCTTAAATCTAAGCGGAACCAATGAACGACAGTTGGCATTTTGGACACTTCTGGAAAAGGTAAATGGGCAGGTAGTCTCCTGTGAAGGGCAGAAAAGAGCATGTAAACAATTTACAATAAATTTTCGACTAATTCAGACATGTTTTATAATAATATTAATTTTAACCGAGTTACTTTATAACTGAGCCGATGGTGAATAACTCAAAGAGTAATCTAATTAATAAACAATATGAGGTTATTAAAAGTGCTCATTAATTCAAACGTATTGATTAAAACTTTGTTATCAATTACTGTGTTTTAGGTTGTTCGTATTTCAAGGTTTTTAAAGGTTTTGGTTTGAATTTGAAGTTTCTACTCATAACAGGTTTCCATAGATCAGATCATAAACAGTTGACAGAGTTGTTTTTAGTTTTTACGATTTGTTTACGTAGACCGTAGACAGAGGGTGCGTTTGGCAAAAAAAGCGCTAACAAGCGCTTGTAAGCAAAATGGCGATCGTAAGCGGTAAGCGCTGTCAAATCGTAAGTAGCTATTTTCCTCTAGGACACGATGTTAGTTTTAACCGGGGAACCTTAACCTAATTTAAATATATGTTTGTGAAGTATTCATATTAAAAACTTACCAATCATGAATTTTTAATAACATGTATATGTCTATTCATGTCATTATATTACTTAAAACTAATATTGCAAAAAACAACTTATAATCTCTACTTCAAAACAAACAAATTAAATAAGCAAAATGGCGGGACCGTGTCAGCGCTACTGAAGTAGCAATCGTGTCCTGGCCGAAAACTATTTAGCACTAGTAAGCGCTTGCTAGCGCTTTTTTCTGCCAAACGCACCCATTGACTAGGTTTCTCTAGGTCCATGAAAAACTAAACTGCTCAGTAGCTCTAAAGTCTAAAATAATTTTATTTAGTAAATATTATAACCTCGAAAAAGTCGTCTATCCCACTTCTCTGTCTACGAGCATTAAGCACCGTAACCTCTTGCACTCTTGGGAGTCTGTATAAACACCCGTTGCCTTGACAACTGCCTGGTGCCTCTCACTCTTAGTGTCATTGTCATATCATCGTCATAAATCACAAAGTTTGTATTTTGTAATCAATCCTTACGAATTTTCTATTTGTATAGCCCTTTAAATTTTTGTTTAAATGTTTTTAATTTAACAAAAAGCATGTTTTCACTGAAAAATCGTAAATCTTTAAAGTGACATTATATAATGCCAAAAAATATTGAGTTAACTGTTGAAATTGATGTTCAAAAGGTAATTTATTTCATTATTATGAAATAACTCTAGGATCCTAGACTATTCGGCGTAGTTCTTGTTCTTTCACAGGGGTGCAAGGGTACTCCATGCTAAAATACCAGTTTTTTAAAATTAAAAACCAAATAAAATTATTCCTTATAAAGTAGTGGGTACTTGAGATTACAAATTAGCCTTAAAATCAGGGGCGTAGCTACCACCGTATCAGCCGCATCAATGATACGGGGCCCTGGTAAGTAAAAATTCGTAAAATGTTATTGGGCTTTCCTCGACTGCGCTACGTTGAGTGGCATGGTGCTTCCCTCCCCCAACTCTCTCCCGTACTTTTGAGTAGTACCATGAAGGAGATGGCAGGGTCTATTCGCTCGCTTTGCTCGCTCACTCGATCCCACCGTCTCCCTATAACCTTACCTGTCTGAGTTAGGATGCCCTAAGCCCCGAGCTAGCTCTGTTCGATCTTACACTCAATAAAATACCAAAATATTAACTTTTATAGTTATTTCGATTTTCTAGAGTGTTTATGATAACATTTTAAGTCAGAAAACCATATAAAAACAATAGCTGAGATAAAAAATTAATAAACAAACATTTTCAATGTTTCTCTTTTTTAAATGTTCGTTTTTTTGTGTAGATTAACAAAAAAAATATAAACTTCGTTTAATGCTTTGCAAAAAAGTTATGAACGATTATATTCTAATAAGTGCGTTTAAGATTACATTTGGAATCATAAAACTGTATGAAATCTTGAGATGAGATATTTTCCATAAATTCGCCATAGAGACGAAGATTTAAAAAAATCATCGTAATCAGATGATTTTTCGATTTTCTAGAGCCAAAAAATGAGGTGACCGCAATAGTGTAAAATTACCAAGGCTGTATCTGCATTTGTTACCATATTGGTATCTAAAACATTATCATATTTTATGTTCTCATTGGCTATTGATATAAAACAATTCACATGCAGCTTCCTGCCAAAAAAGAGTTTCTTAAGTTTTAGAAAATTAACATTTGTAATTCAATCATTTATAAGAAGCCACGAGTGCAGAACTTTCAGTGTGGTCCTATGTAATTCATTAAAATTGGGAAAATTAACTTAGTTTAATTTTGTTTACAACTGGCGTTTTTCTGTAACTCCAAGCGTCTAAAAGCATTTTTGGTATTTTAATTATTGTCAGTTGTTATGACTTGTAATAAGAATCACAATACAATAATTGATCATGAGGATGACATTAATAATATGTTTATACTAAATCTATGCAATTTACACACTTATACAATGACTTCACGTAATCATTATCCTTACTACCTACTACATTAACAAATTCACTTCTGAACATAGCCCTCAAAAAGCACAAAACATGGTCTTGAACCCTGTATATTTTAGTAGGTTGTCGCTCCATCTAGTAAGGGACTCCCCTACACTTTGCTTACTGGTACAAAATTGCCTGCCACTTGAGAAACTTTGTTCCCCACCAATTATCAGTATTTTGAGCTATATTGCTGGCCCACTGCCACTTCAGCTTACTGATCTGTTGGGTTATATTGATCAACCTGGTTCTACTGCAGATATATTTATTATGAAATTTATCATGCAGAGTAACACCTAGCATAGCCCTCTTCATGAGCAACCATGAGCTCCTTAATGCAAATGGCCACACGCACTGGTTGTGCACTCTTGTTTTTTACTTGTTTTGCACGGAATATGTGACGAGGAGATGTGCAATATGTATATAATGCATAATCTACAGAATGCTGTACAACTGAGGTAGATCCTTTGATTGACCTTTTTGTCTAAGTTGGACTTATCTAGTCAACCAATTTGTCAAAGGTAATACCTTATCAACAACTTCAAGGTTTCTATATTTTAGCCATTATTGGATACAAACCCATCCAAGAATGTAACAAATGACACATTCCTCAAAGGATTAGACTATACACTCAATACAGGCTGGTAAGTGAATATTGACCTTAGCACAAGGCCTTTCGGAACTTGAGACTTGTTGCAAAAAATGTATAGCTTTCTCTAGGCCAATTTTGAATAGAAATGTTTTAACTTTGACTTTGATTACTAATATAAAATGTTTCGTAATATACTAGTGTAGCAATAATATATTAGTTGGTTTTTGTCTTAGGTATCATGCCCAGGCGTTTGGTTATGTCAGGCCGGCAGTGTTTCACTTACTGTGTTTGCACTTGGCACAAGTTACCAGACATGTATGCTACCACCCGTTTTCCCTCTTCAGTTCAAAGATGTGTTCTACTTTCGGAAGCGGTTCCAGGAGACTTGTGCTCTTAACAACATCTGTTGTTTGTTGAGTTAGTATGTTAATTTCATTTTAAAAGTCAATTATCATAACTGTAGCATAGTTTACTAGATTATACTAAGTGGTAAAACTTCTTTTTTGCCTAGGTGACCGTCCAGGTACGTACCACTCTTCCTTACCTATTTCAACCACAAAATAGCAGTACCTGCCCTGCTGTTTTCTGGTGTAAACAGTATACAGATGAGGCATTCCATCTTAGTCCTCAGATATGACAACTTGTCTTTAGGCTTCTTTGTTTGAAGTTGGTTGCAGATATCCATATGCTGAAGTAGCTGATGAACTAACATGTGGACTCTTAAGTTAATTTGTCACCCAAACGTTATATCAAAAATGATTTATACGGACTAAGGGATCACCCTTTATTTTTTTCCCTAAATGCCAACCTCACCTCCATGCCATTAACGACGATCTCCACATGCAACGCTCAATTCATGTCTAAGAACAGTATAATCGAAAAGTATGTAATAAGGCCAAGAGGGGGGAGCCAGGAGACCCATAGCACAGGGTAACCTAGTTTGGGCTCCTGTCTCTCACTACTACTCAAAAACTTTTTAACTATTTATGAAACTATTGTAATTATGTAAAAAGTGGGAGAAATAAATGTTTAATAAATGTTTATTATTATTATTATTATATGCTGAAGTAGCTGATGAACTAACATGTGGACTCTTAAGTTAATTTTTCACCCAAACGTTATATCAAAAATGATTTATACGGACTAAGGGATCACCCTTTATTTTTTTCCCTAAATGCCAACCTCACCTCCATGCCATTAACCGACTGATTAATGAACGAGGATTTAGCGACTCACTAATGGCGGAAAATCAATAGAAAAATTCCACAGACGAGTGATGTAAACCAGCACTATCGGACTCCGAGTGTCGGCTCTGCACTTGTTAATCCTTGCCTAGTCTGGTCTATGTAGCCAAATCTTCAAAGTAAGACATTCCAACTAGCACATTCTTGGAAAGACCTATATCCAAGAAAGTGGATGGAGTAATTTAAGGCATGGAACAAGCTTTATCATTCCATTGTAGTGGTCACAAGGTTATAAGAAAATATAAGGGGAGGCATATGTTTGATAGTGGACTTTTGAAAGGCTGTAATGTTTTGGATGATTGTTCATCATTCATTACACTCTATCGAAAGTCCAATGCTGAACATAGGCATCACTCATAAATTAAAGATATAGATCGAAAATTGCACAAATGCGTCTGTCCATCTAGCCATTACAGCATATAAAGCCCACGGCTGAATTTAGGCCTCCCTTATAGATTGCCTCAACTCAAAACTAATAAAAATTAACCCTCGAATATAATGGACGACACACACGGTCAGTTAAACTGATTATTCCAACTGATCAATTCAAACTAGGACTGTTGATATTTTTTAAAATTTCGGATTTTCGATATATCGATAATTATAAATTTATAAATATCGGAGTTTTATTTATAAGTGGTCGCGCTACTGACTAAATTTATATCTGGAATGAAGGATCGGCCGTGTCGCGCGACGCGACGACATATCTGGCCTCCTATGGAGGCGTGCCCGTGCAGGAAAGGAGACGGAAGTGATGAGGAGGAAATACTACCAGCTAATATAGTCTACAAAATATGCGTTTTGGCGCAACCAATAAGTTTATTTATCGAGATATCGAAAATCCGATATTTTAAAAAATATCAACAGTCCTAGTTTGAACTTATCAGTTGGAATGATAATTGAACTAACCGTGTGTTTGGTCCATAATTGTGCGCGTCTATAGCGCGATTTTGAATTAAAAAAGAGAGACAAAACCAATCGACTCTATTCCATTGCAATCGCATGAGAGCAATTATTGATTAAAGCAAAAACCGCTTATCGCTTGTGAGTTACCTTTGAGATCATCGTTCATTCCATATTGCTCGCGTGTAACCATAAACATACTTTTGTAAATCCTATATTCTACGTCATGTACACACAGCTGTCGGGAAGTCAGTTTTCGCTGCTCTGCTTGCTGCTCCTTCACCGCGTGTGATTATAAATGATCAAGAACGCGATTGATAGCTTTCTACAATATTTGGAAGTAGTCACTGTGGTTTAAATTAGCCAGGAGGAACAACATTATGATCATTGTTATTAATGGTTTTACCGTCATTTTCTCTTACGTCAACAACTACGAGATGAGATTTTTTTTTAATTTTGATGGATTATCTTTTAACATCTCTCCGTTTCTAACAAATGCCTTGTTTGGTCAATGATAGTTACTTATATACATTTTAAAATAATGTTGCAGAAGACGAAACGATATATTGTGAACTGGTGCAGTGGAGTGACGACTGCGTGTCGGGCGAATGCGTGATATTGGCGCAGTATTTAGGCGCACTCAACGACGTCTTGTTTCCGCCCAATATGTGCTCCAGTGATGGCGTCGATCTGCTCATGCGGAGGTCTAAGGATTTCCCAGTAATTACATAGCATTGTTACGGTTATAGCTTTCACGTACTTCTATTTTTAATATAAGGTTCATTTGTTTTGTCGCAGTTTTCTTTTTTTTATAGGATAAGAGTGTCAAACGAGCACACATCCTACCAGATATAGTAAATGGGTACTGCGGCCAATAGACAGATACGTTGTCACCCCTGAGGACTAAGATAGAATGCCTCGTTTCCAGTTAAAAGGGTCTCCGGTTTTCTACACTCACCTTACGAAACATAGGAAACAGTTAAGCATGTAATCTATTTCTTTGAATGATAAGCTGTACCGTCGATCATGGAATTCCCAGTTTTCGGGATGTTTGGCGTTGGCTAATACCAGAGACCATTCGTAACTCTCTCAGTACTTGCTCTTCATTCTCAAATCGTACCGCTGGTCTACCTACTCTCGGGACATGCTAACCGGGTAAGACTCCGTTGATGTACGCGTTACGCGCATAAAGACCCTGTAGTCCGGATTTCTAATACCTGAACTAAGACAGGGTGAAAAGAGACAAAGTGAAAGAGAGGCACAGTTTTTTTGTCCTTTTATTTCTTAGAAAATATATCACTACCAGTACTAAGACGGGCGTTCTGGTCTTTTTCGACAAAGTTAATATTTCTATAAAATTAGTGAAGGGTTTCTGCCCTTTTCACAAATCCTAAGTGTGACAAGCATAATGATAGCTCTAGCATTCCAATGTACAAAAACTAGCAGTTTAACTAGCAGCATAATTTTCAAAATTATCTAATCTAATGAAATTTGCACTTCGATATGGAAAAACGATCACAAAACCAGAACTAAGAAACAAAGAGTGAGTTACCTCATTTGAATCTCGTGAAGATAAGTTCTTTGTTTTGTGATAGGCGAACGTTGTTTTCGACAATCTAACTCTGATTTTCTTTAATGTTATTTTATTATGTCTAAGAAAACGCTATCATTATTTATGTGGGCTATTTGTCAACGTGATTCGAAGTTCATTTCGGACTAGCTGTGCCCCGCGACTTCGCCCGCGTGGAATTTATTACCGTTGGATTTCACGGGTTTTAATTGTACCCTTATTCTTTTTCTAAAATAAAAGTGCTCTAAGTTACTCATTTTCTTTCTTAAAAAAAAAACGTATGTGACGTGTGGGGGACACTAGGATTTTCTCCTATATCGTGGAGGCAGTTTACATACATAAATTACACAAGGACAAACGTCCAGACCCGGAACAATTGTTTGTAGGTCATACAAATTCTTGTTCCGTGCGGAATCCGAACCCGCGGCCTCGGCACTATAACTCATTGCTAAGCTACTGCGCCACGCCACCTTATAACATTATCTATCTACCAGTGGAAGTGTTATTTGCATAGATAAGCGTGTAAATTCATTTCGTATTGGCATAAAAACAGTAAGTGTAATCTACAACAGCGTGGCATATTTACCGTGCCGACTACCTGCCGGCATCCCTGCGGTTAAAGCTGGATTTGCCGGACACAATTACCGGACTAGTAGCAGTAATAAGTACATAGAAGTCTACTTATCACAAATAATATTAATAAATTACCAGTGATTCGTTTTTCAGGGTATCCTGTCGCCCAAAATTGAAGTAGCGACTAAAGTAAGGATAGATGAGATTTGGAGTCAATCAAATAACGTATTGAACAAGGCCACCAAATGTCAGTGCGTACCGATACCAGATCCCAACGGCTACAGGCAGAAACCGGTCTGCCACACACCTCTTTATCACAGGTAAAGCTTAATTTGGATAATGATACATTATGATCATCCCACTAAACAGACCATTCTCCTCTCAATACTTTTATTTCTCAAAAATCAAATAGAGTAAGAGAGTAATTTCCATACTCGTATTGGGGATGCGTCGCTCTTCAACCCATTTAACAATTTTATAAGATTTAAAAATAAGATACGGTAGGGTAACCTAACCTTAACCTTTGCTGCCCTATAAAACCGAAACTAAGAGGAGGACAGAGACAAAAAAGCAAAGCCGTATATTATAACCAATATATTAAGAAAACTATAGCCCCAAACAAATAAACAAACAACTTAAGACCGATTTACACTTCGACAAGTACAGTAGCGAGTTTAGTTACAGGGCAGTTGACAGTAAACGGTTAAGTGGGCAGTAGCGTTCAAACAATGTCTTCGTGGCGAGTTTAGTTAAGGACATTAGTTCATATTCATAGAGTTCGTTGGAGTATGACGTTTCAAGACTACAGAATTTTTCTGGTTTTCGTTTAAGATAGTTCTAGGATTACTTCAAGAATTAAATGATCCCGTCAGAGTAGTATTAATGGTTGTTGTTAAAGAAGTTTTTAAGAATTTTCATGAGTGCAGCATCTCGAGTAGATTTAATTTTACAATTTGAACTTCTACTATTATATAAACATTTGTTTTATACATGACATCTTCCATCCATTTTATTATTAAAACTCAATATAAATCGTATAAATATTCAGTAAACAGTATCGTACAAACTTTGTGGCGAGTTTAATTATAAAAGTACAATTGTGTACGTTTTGGCGCGCAAACGTTGCGTCCTGTCAACATATGCACTGAACTAAACTCGCTAGTTTACACGAACGGCGAGTTTAGTTGCGGGTGGCGGGAGATGCGTGGGAGGGCAGCACTTCGCACTTAACTCACCGAAAAATAGCTCGGCTGGCTATCCCGTTCAACTTAATCGTTAACTTGCAACTTAACTCGCTTATTGCTGTTCAAACGATGTTCAAACTTAACTCACCAGGTTCGCAAGTTAACTCGCTACTGTACTTGTCGAAGTGTAAATCGGTCTTAACTCTCGATATAAATAAAATATTTAACGATTTAGTGGCGCCGGGGTTAAGCAATCGCTGTTCTAGGTCTAGATGTTTGTTGACATGCAATTTTTCAAAAAGTGAAGACACAAGGAAACTTCATTCCACCTGATAGCAAGTGGCTACTGCAGCCAGCTTCAAGCAGAGAAGCTTACAGAAGCTTTGTCACCTCTGAGGACTAAGATGGAACGCCTTACAGCCTGTAATTATACTGGATTATACCCTATAGACAGGTACACAGCAGTGCTAGCACTTCTATTTGGTGACAAAAATAGGTAACACAGAATTAGAGGAGGAGAGAATTATGGAAGTAAGTTAGGGAATAGAGAGTGCACTTGTGTTTGCGTACGCACTCGTGCACTATAATCCTATCCAGCGTAGATGGCTAGTCTCCATTGAGACTAGCCGCGGTGACCGAAATTCGGTCATTCAAATTACTATTATTATTCTTTGTTGAAGATGCTTTAACTTATGACCACAAACGAAACTACGAGTGTTTAGTTTATAATCATCATGACATATTATTGCTATTTATTTATGCAGCAATTTATCTTATCGTAAAATTGGGTTCATCAAAATAGCAGGTCTTTTAGCAATGGCGAAAAAGCTCTTTTTATTTAGATAGATAAAAATATTGACATGGATGGAGAGATGGAAAGCACCGTGTAGTTTCGGTGCAAAAAAGTTCGAGTAAGAGGTGATAGCGGAGAACTGAAAGAGGAGATAGTGAATAGCATCTTCTTGATAAGAAAATACCTTATCGAATACATAAAAATTAATGTTTGTTTGTTCGTATATGAAAATTAAAGTTACAGCCTATTATATATGTCCCGCTGCTGGCCACAGGCCTCCTCTCATTACTGAGAGTAGTCCAGTCATTATAAGGGGTTCACCTCGGAAAAATCGACATACCCAGTATATTACCACATAAAAACTTGTATTTTGGCATCCTAAAACAGTTCTCAAAATTCACATATAATTGGATGGTCGCAAGTTTTAAATATCAGGGCACAAAAATCGTTTTTTTTTTAATTTTTGCAAATATTTCGTTTTTATGGGTTTTACGCTATTTGTATTTATTATCAATATTGTAGAGAATTAAATTCTCTACGACTTTTTTATTTAACATTTTTTTATACCTTGAACTGTTTTCGAGATTGAGGGCCTTTTTTGGTTATCTAAAGTGTCAATTTATTTAATAACACTTACCTGGCCATATAATTAAGAAATTGTTGAGGAAAGTACTTAAATTGTATTTAAGAATTTACAGATTTTAAATAAGATGTACTTAATTATTTTCTACTTCAAATGCTATTAGTGTAAATGAGAATATAATTACAAAGTAATTAAAATATTTCCCTTAGTAATTTTTCAATTACCGAAAGAGATTATGAGTGTTATTGAATTGATGAATTTTGGAATTATTAGAAAGAAAGATTGAATTTAAACTAAAAGTTAATAAAAAATGATAATTATATGTTTAACAATAAATTATAACCTTAATATTACGAGTTTTTGTTCGAGACTACCAGTTGACCTCAGATAATTCTCTGACCGCGCGCTCTAGGCCCTCTATCTCGAAAACAATTCAAGGTATAAAAATGCTAAATAAAAAGTTGTAGAGAATTTAATTCTCTACAATATTGATAATAAATACAAATAGCGTAAAACTCGATACTTTTAAAAACGAGATATTTGCAAAAAATGTAAAAAAATCGATTTTTGTAACCTTTGACCCCTGATATTTAAAACTTGCGACCATCCATTTATATGTGAATTTTGAGAACTGTTTTAGGATGCCAAAATACGAGTTTTTATGTGGTAATATACTGGGTATGTCGATTTTCCGAGATATGCACCTAATTTGGCCTAAAATTACTGGAGTAGAGGGCTTTACGGCAAGAAAGTGTCCGCCGCGCTGCCCCAATGCGTTTTGGCGAACTTCACATGTCATTGAAATTTTCTTTTCTTATTTCGCAGACATGCAGGTTCGCTCACGATGTTTTCCTTCACCGCCGAGCACGTGGTAAATCAGCACTTAAAATTGCAACTAACAATTTCATTGGTGCCGGCGCGGATCGAACCCGGATCGAACATCGAATCTGAGTTACCACGGCTCTATATTATGCGCTGCCATATCGTTCATGAGATTGTGGTAAAACTTTATCAACATATTGCTTGCACTTTCGCTTATCATCCCACTAAACAGACCATTCTCCTCTTAATACTTTTATATCTCAAACATTAAATATTTGAGACGTCCCAAAGAGTAATTTCCACACTCGTATTGGGGATGCGTCGCTTTTCAACCCATTTAACAATTTTATAAGATTTAAAAATACGTGAGGGTAACCTAACCTTCTTCTCTCGGTTATAGGCATAGTTTGACCCGGCTGGTGGTGCCGCTGTAGAATACAGATATCACCTGTGCGAAGCCGGGGCAGATCGCTAGTTTATAATAAAAATACGTGAGGGTAACCTAACCTTCTTCTCTCGGTTATAGGCATAGTTTGACCCGGCCGCTGGTGCCGCTGTAGAATATAGATATCACCCGTGCCAAGCCGGGGCAGTTCGCTAGTTTATAATAAAAATATGTGAGGGTAACCTAACCTTCTTCTCTCGGTTATAGGCATAGTTTGACCCGGCCGGTGGTGCCGCTGTAGAATACAGATATCACCCGTGCGAAGCCGGGGCAGATCGCTAGTTTATAATAAAAATACGTGTGGGTAACCTAATCTTCTCTCGGTTATAGGCGTAGTTTGACCCGGCCGGTGGTGCCGCTGTAGAACACAGATATCACCCGTGCGAAGCCGAGGCAGATCGCTAGTTTATAATAAAAATACGTGAGGGTAACCTAACCTTCTTCTCTCGGTTATAGGCATAGTTTGACCCGGCCGCTGGTGCCGCTGTAGAATACAGATATCACCCGTGCGAAGCAGGGGCAGATCGCTAGTTTATAATAAAAATATGTGAGGGTAACCTAACCTTCTCTCGGTTATAGGCATAGTTTGACCCGGCCGGTGGTGCCGCTGTAGAATACAGATATCACCCGTGCGAAGCCGGGGCAGATCGCTAGTTTATAATAAAAATACGTGAGGGTAACCTAACCTTCTTCTCTCGGTTATAGGCATAGTTTGACCCGGCCGGTGGTGCCGCTGTAGAATACAGATATCACCCGTGCGAAGCCGGGGCAGATCGCTAGTTTATAATAAAAATACGTGAGGGTAACCTAACCTTCTTCTCTCGGTTATAGGCATAGTTTGACCCGGCCGGTGATGCCGCTGTAGAATACAGATATCACCCGTGCGAAGCCGGGGCAGATCGCTAGTTTATAATAAAAATACGTGAGGGTAACCTAACCTTCTTCTCTCGGTTATAGGCATAGTTTGTCCCGGCCGATGGTACCGCTGTAGAATACAGATCGCTAGTTTATATTAAAAAAACAGCGTTTACTCACCCTTGTGAAATATACCCTCTACGAGGCAATCTACGGAGGAGACCTTCGATGCATTTGGTACTATAATTACCATAGAATACCATGATACATACATAATAGAACGGGGGAGTGGGCGGAGCCCCTGTAGCCACTAACATGTCACTAACACGTCAATTCACACGTATAAATGTCAACTCGAGATGTGTTTTGACGTTACAATCGTTTCCAAATTTCCCATGTAAATTATTTAGAAAATGCCAAATTACACGCTATTTACAAATAAATATGTATTAAAATCTGTCTGTCAACACAGCGAATGGGGTTTGTAGTAGTTATAATACGACGTTATTGCTTGTATGTGTGCTCAAGGCGACGCCTATCGTCGTACAAAATAAGGTTGACAGCCATTCTATTGTGTATTATAGTATTCTATGATGATTACTGATGAGATACCATTGTAGCTACCACGGTAAGTACTTTAGCTTCAAACAGATATATATATATAATATATATATATATATATATATATATATATATATATAGCATTGGTCTTACCTTAGTCTTTTATAAACTGGTGCAAAATTACCTTAGCTCTTCTCCCGAAAATATAAACGACCTTTTTCAGAGCGAAATGTTTGAAAGAGTCGTGGTTGCTGAGATGGTTAGTGCTCGCTATAAATTTCACAGTACGCAAACAACCCGGGTTCGATCCCTGCCGGCACCAATGAAATTGTTTATTGCAATTTTAAGTGCTGGTTTACCACGTGTTCGGCGGTGAAGGAAAACATCGTGAAGAAACCTGCATGTCTGAGGAATAAGAAAAAATATTTCGAAGATACGTGAAGTTCCACAACGCGCATTGTGGTAGCGCGGTGCATACTTCCTTGCCCTAAAACCCTCTCAAAGATGAGAGGAGGTCTGTGCCCAGCAGTGAGACGTGTATATGCTGTAACTTTACTGTATTTTTTAACTTTTTCAGAGTGAAATGCCATCATCACAGACGTCCACTTTCAACGACTAGATCTCGGTCGCGGTCGAGGTCCGGTGGATCGAGATCGTGCTGCAGCTTCGAGCCGAGAGAAACCAACGTTACGTGCGGCTGTCCCAAGTAAATAACCAAACTTTTGTTCGAAAACTAAAATAACAAACTGACTTACAGTTCTCGTCATGGTAAGTGGTTACTGGATAACTGCCACCAACTTTAAACAGAGTATTACAGATGTATTGTCTCATTTGAGGACTAAGATGTTATGCCCATGGAATACTATAATACACAACAGAATGGCTGTCAACTTTATTTTATACGATGATTGGCGTCTCCAAACCCGATTCGCTGTGTTGACAGACGAGTAAATTTACACATTTTAGACTTTTGATTAACGTTCAAGATCATCATTAAATTTTAATACATATTTATTTGTAAATAGGGTGCAATTTGGCTGAATAATTTGCATGCGAAATTTGAAAACGATTGTAACGTCAAAACACATCTCGTGTTGACATTTATTCGTGTGAATTGACTTGTTAGTGGCATTTTAGTGGCTAAGCGGGCTCCGCCCACTATCCCGTTCTATTATGTATGTATTATAGTATTCTATGGTTATTCCTCACAGCCTGTAATTATGATACCCTTCAGACAGGAATACCAACGTAACCGAATGTATTGAAACTATTATAGTAATTGTGATATATGTATAATTAAATATAATACACAGACCAACGGTGGTGCCTCACTGGCATTGCCGATCTGTCATCGGTGGCGAGAGGACGTTGTCGTTATGCTGTGTACCTACTTACTGATATAGTTGTTTTACTAAAACCCTAGACTTAAATTAGTGGACACCACAGTAATAATTAAAGTTAAAAATTAATTTTACGGTTTTTAATGCGAAAGTGTCTCAAAACTATAAGTTTAAATAAAACTAGTTTTTACGAATTTTATCGCGTGTATTAATTGAATTATTTTATATTCTCGACGTTTCGAGCACTTTACAGCACCATGGTCACGGGGGGAGGGGACTGAGGTGTTCGACGTACCCAATGCCATAGTTAACCACGACTACCTCCAGATCAAAATTATTAATTTTTGTTCTGATCTACGCAGTATGAACTTACAGTATCTTGTAGTCTTGCCGTTGTTTGCGTGGGTTGGGATGTAATTTTATTAATTATAAGGTCCCAAGGAGATTATAAGAAATTACATAAGTTTAAAAGTAGTAAAATTCGTAAAATTTTCATTCAATGGTTAGTGTTCGCGTGAATATAATGGAACGTTTATATACTCGCCGAGCACAGACGAATAGGCACAAACATGTAATGAACTTGTTCGGGTGTGCTCGTTACTCGGCCCGAGTATTGTTCGGGTTCTCTACTCGTTGTTGGTATTTTAGCGCGAATCAAATGATTGAAATAAATTTGTGTGTATTCGTATCGGTTTTTATATACTCGTCATTATTCATTTGACCCGTGAATTTATTCTATTACTATTAACTGTTATCATTTATAATGGGAATGTTAATTATGAAACCTGTTAATTTAATAATAATAATAATAATAATAATAATAATTTCATTTATTCGCTTAAACATGGTACATTAGAGGTGACAAATATTGGATATTGTATATAGTCCACATGTTTACCGCATCTGGCATGCGAAAATTATTAATTAAACGAAAAGACATAGTCATGTACCTACATTGATTAATTTAAAACAAAGAATATAAATTAAAAACGTTAAAATTACAATCATTATTACAAGCAAAGAATTTAAATATGCATTATTCATTTAATATCAAATAAAATTAAAATACAATCAACATGTCAATCATTATAAAAAGTAAAAATTAGAATGTCAAAAGAGTACATATACAAAATCTACAGATTACACAAAAAATAGTCTAAAAGAATACATTAATGTCAAGTTCAGGCAGCAAGATTATTCATTTAAAAATTGTTTTACGTCATAAACGCACTTTAGTAGTAGCCAGCTTTTTTAGTTTGGTTTTAAATTTACCAGTTTCTGTCTCTTCTTTAATGTTTACCGGAAGTTTATTATAAATTTTTACACTCATCGCGTAGCAGCCATTATGATAAAATGCAGTTTTAGGTATACGTTCTATAACTAGTCTATTAGAATTTCGATTGCTACGCAAGTATACCTCAGATGCATTTTTGTACATATGTAAATGTTTTTTTACATGAACACTTGCTTCAAATATGTACATACCTGGTAAAGTTAGTATGTTAAGATCCCTAAACAAGGGCTTACAGGAATCATACCATTTGGCCCCAGTTAGGGCTCTCACACACTTTTTTTGAGCTATAAAAGCTCTTTTTGAATAAGAGCTATTACCCCAAATTAATAATCCGTATCTTAATATTGTTGCAACATATCCATGGTATGCAATGAGTGCGGTTTGACTTGACGATGTTCTTCTTAACCTATTTAAAACATATACAAATCTATTAATTTTATTACAAATTTCGTCAATATGAGCCATCCAATTACAATTACTATCTAATTTTATTCCCAGAAATTTCTTCTGTTCGTTTTCTTGCACTTTGTCATTATTATATCTTACGTCAAGATCTAGTTTCTTTCTACTATTACTATAGAATTGTAAATAACAGGTTTTTGCGATATTGACTTTCAAATTATTATTATGTAACCATGAAATGACATCATTTATTGCACATTTTATGTCGTTTTCATAATAATCTTTATTTCCATGATTATTTTTTATGATTAAAGATATGTCATCCGCAAACAAAATGCATGGGAATGGAGTTGAATCCGGTAAATCATTTACATAAATTACAAACAAAAAAGGTCCAAGAACACTTCCCTGAGGAACTCCAGCGTACTTAAGAACTAGTCGCGATCTGAATTTTGTCAAAATATTATTTTTATTAGGGCTTATAACTTCCACACACTGTTTTCTTGATGATAAGTATGACTTTATCCACTGCAATGTCAGTCCTCTTATTCCATACTTTTCTAGCTTACGTAATAAGGTGTCATGGCAAACAAAGTCAAATGCTTTTGACATATCGAAAAATACACTTGTTACATTTACCTTATCATCTATTGCATCGGTGATTCTTTTTAATAGATCAAAACACGCCATCGTGGTTGATTTGTTTTGCTGAAAGCCATACTGTTCTTTTTTCATAAACTTGTTTTCATTAAAATAATGACTAAGCCTACTATGCATAGCTTTTTCAAAAATTTTTGAGAAAACTGACAAAATTGTTATTGGACGATAGTTATTAATATCTTTTTTATCACCTTGCTTAAATAAGGGCTAACGGTTAGCTCCTTTGTTAGATTCAATTATATGCTCAGACTTAACAAAATTACGATAACGCGTCACATTTAACGTTGGGCTAATTAAAAGATTGTCCTTTATATTCTGGATGACCTTTTTTACCGTCTGGAAAAAAATAGGGTGTAACATGTGAACGAAAAAAAAACAAAAATTTTGAATTAAATAAATAAATTAAAATCTATAGAAATTCAAATAATATACACGCTAGCCTGTGACCCTGTGAAGTGACAGAGTCAAAGATGCTTCTACTCCGTTCACATGTTACACCCTATTTTTTTCCAGACGGTAAAAAAGGTCATCCAATGTATGGCATAATCAAGAAGCTCCTGAGGCATTTTAATTTAGTTCGTTATTCTGCCAGTGCGGCGTTTACAGTAATTACTCAAGACCGCGTCAACGGCTAGTTTGATTATAACTTTGAATTTAAAACTGAAAACGTTTAACTAAATACGTACTTACTTACAATGCCTATACCTATGCCTATACATTTTTGTTTTACTAAGCGATTTAGTTAAGCTTTTAACTATGCTAGCCTTCTAATTTCTGGCTGACTAATAATGGAACAGCAATATGCTAGATAATTTTTTTTACCGTCTGGAAAAAAATAGGGTATAACAGGTGAATGTAATAGCAGCCTATGGCACTGGTATTTTACATTTTTTTTGCTTTTACATATTATAAAATTAAACTATCAATAAGTACCACTAATTTGAAATAAACTTTCGGTAATTAAAAAAAAAACAAAAATTTCGAACTCAATCAATTAAAAATTATCGAAATTAGAATATACACACCCAATTAGTAGTAGGTATTTACTGATAGATTAATTTCATAATATGTAAAAGCAAAAAAATTGTAAAATATCAGTGCCATAGGCTGCTATTCCGTTCACATGTTACGCCCTATTTTTTTCCAGACGGGAAAAAACATCACCCAGTATAAACTAATCCTTTTTAACATACATCCTATAACTTCCACAGACCTGACAATAAATCCCGTGTTCACTCAACTTCCTCGCCACGTCACTCTCCTGCTCGTCGTGCTAGAGGGTGCGCTTATAACGTATATAATATAGAAAACACTTCCTCTACGCCATGGCGTGCCAATATTCGCAATGCACCAGATGGAAATATTAAGGATCATGCAGAGGACAACGGGTATTGCTTATTAAAACTGTTTAAGTAGAATTTTCATAGTTTGTACGTGAATGGTAAGCTGGTTATCCATCCATCCATCTATTCATTATAGCCAATACAAGTGGTAAAATTAAACATTTTGTACAACCGCCTTCTAATAAATAAAATGAGAACATCATAAATGTAGTCGAAATCGATTAAATACGCATTATTGAGGATAACTCAAAAACTACTGTTCAGATCTTGATAAAATTATATGGGACCACATGAGAAGCACCAGCTTTCACATGAAAAAACGATTGTGGAATTCACTTCCCTTTAGGATTCGTGACGCTAAGTCGGTGTCTACGAGGGCGGCACTGAAAATTTCGAGAATTTAGGAAGTGACACAACATTACTATTTAAAAATGTATTTATTGCTTTTCGAAGTATTCTCCGCAAAATTTAACACATTTTTCCATACGATGGAAACAATCATTGAAGCAACGATTCCATTCGGAAGTTAGGGTCTCCAAAATGGCCGTTTTGTAGGCGTCCACAGCTTCTTCAGGTGATGAAATTCTCTGTCCACGCAATTTATTCTTTATTTTAGGGAAAGTATAGAAATCATTAGGGCTTAGGCCGGGGTTGTACGGCGGATGGTCTAATAATTCCATGTTTTCTTGCTCTAAAAAATTCTTTTGTTCTGTGTGCGGTGTGAGAACTCGCATTGTCGTGATGGAGGATGATGCGGCGGTTGCAGTTCTCTTTACGGAGTTCAGAAACGACCTGTGGCAAACAAATGCTAGCATACCATTCCGCATAATGATTTTTTAAATTTACGCGAACACTACACATTGAATAAAACTATTATTTACGGATTTTATCGCGTTTAATTACTTTAATTTATTTTTATTATTATCCCGACGTTTCGGGTGCTTTACAGCACCCATGGTCACGGGGGGGGACTGAGATGTTTGACGTCCCAATGTCATTGTTAGCCCGGCTACCTTCAGTTTTTGAATATTAATTTTTGGTCCGATTTACGCAAAACGAACTTACAGTATCTTGAAGTATACCACTGCAAGACTTCAAGATACTGTAAGTTCGTTTTGCGTAAATCGGACCAAAAATTAATATTCAAAAACTGAAGGTAGCCGGGCTAACAATGACATTGGGACGTCAAACATCTCAGTCACCCCCGTGACCATGGGTGCTGTAAAGCACCCGAAACGTCGGGATAATAATAAAAATAAATTTAAGTAATTAAACGCGTTAAATCCGTAAATAATAGTTTTATTCAATACCATTCTGCATTAACCGTTCTTTGTCCCTCAAGAGGAATAGTCGTAACATGGCCGGTTTTGGAGACAAACGTGGCCACCATTTTTTGGCAACACCGTGAACGAACAATTTTTGTTGGCTTTAACTCATTTTCGAAGACCCAAACTCGTGACTGATTTTTTGTTTCGGGTTCGTACGCGTATATCCAGGATTCGTCACCTGATACGATGTTGTATACAGCATTTGAGGATCCTGCGTGGAATCTTTCGAGAGTTCTGACGCACCAAGTAACGCGAGCAGCTTTTTGCTCTTCACAGAGCGAATGCGATATCCATCGGGAAAACATCTTTTTTACACCTAATTGTTCATGCAAGAATATTTGTATTTGACTCATGCCAATGTCTAAAGTTCCCTGAATTTCGCGGTATGTCACATGTCGATCTTCCTCAATCAGCTTACGCACAGCATCAACGTTTTCTTGGGTGACTGCAGTTTTTGGACGACCTTGACGGGGATCATCACTGAGCTTGACACGTCCATGTTGAAATTCAGCAAACCAGCGATAAATTGTGGTTTTGGATGGGGCTTCATCACCAAATGCAGAAATCATCCGGTCAACACACTGTTTTTGTGTTAAACTTCGAAAGTCATAATAAATCATCGCTCTTGAATTTTCTCGAGTCAATTCCATTTTCTCAACGACTAAACAAGTTTGACAAAACCTTGTGACAAGACCGAGAATCTTTTTTTAAATAAATAAATGGTATTCGATTTTTAAAACCAAGAAGTTTTCAGTTAAAAAGATTTTAATATGACAGGAACAGTGGAAATATTCCATTCCCGATACTTTTAGTGCAGCCCTCGTACTAAGGGATATAAAGGGCGGACTTAATGCCTTATGGCATTCTCTGCCAGTCAACCCTGGATGATTTGAGAAACTGTGGCAGGTGTAATCAATCACTTCATAAATAAATAATAAGGATATAAAACAAAATAACATGCAAATGAATAGATTATATATAGTTAGTAAAATATACATACGTAATATCTAATATATAATACAGGATAAATAATAAATATATAAACGGGTACTTCCCTCATTTCTCAAAATGAGTTACATCCAACAAAAATTGTTCGTTCACGGAGTGTTGCAAAAAAATGGTGGCCACGTTTGTCTCCAAAACCGGCCATGTTACGACTATTCCTCTTGAGGGACAAAGAACGGTTAATGCAGAATGGTATGCTAGCATTTGTTTGTCACAGGTAGTTTCTGGACTCCGTAAAGAGAACTGCAAGCACCGCATCATCCTCCATCACGACAATGCGAGTTCTCACACCGCACACAGAACAAAAGAGTTTTTAGAGCAAGAAAACATAGAATTATTAGATCATCCGCCGTACAGCCCGAACCTAAGCCCTAATGATTTCTATACTTTCCCTAAAATAAAGAATAAATTCCGTGGACAGAGATTTTCATCACCTGAAGAAGCTGTGGACGCCTACAAAACGGCCATTTTGGAGACCCCAACTTCCGAATGGAATGGTTGCTTCAATGATTGGTTCCATCGTATAGAAAAATGTGTCAAATTTCGCGGAGAATACTTCGAAAAGCAATAAATACATTTTTAAATAGTAATGTTGTGTCACTTCCTTGATACCCGAAATTTTCAGTGCCGCCCTCGTATAAGGTGTATAATAAAGATTTAATAAATAAAATAAATAAATACATGTGAAGTTCGTCAACTCGCATTGGGGCAGCGCGGCAGACATTACCTTGCCCTAAAACCATCTCAAAAATGAGAGGATTCTTGTGCCCATGCGAGTGGGACGTATATAGACAGTAACTTTTTAACTTAAAACACTTATTTATTATTATTTACAGAATCGAAATCGAATCAGAGAATGCCAGGGCCGCACTACCGAAGGAAGAACGGATACAGAAGTTGCTTCTTGAGAGTTGCTACGTGGACGAGCAGCGCCACAGTTCCGCGACTCGTTCGCGACGTGAACATCAAGCGACTCGAGTTCAGCCCTGCGTGTGCGATATATGTAGGCGTTACCACGAACTGTTTCATACACACTCCGCTGATAGGTGATGAAGAACTTAATATAATATAAATTTATTAGTAAAATGTTATGAAATTAAAAAAAAAGTAATGGTACTTAAGTGGCTCGATGTAGGACACTAGCAATATTTAATTATAAAGTGGGTGATAAAACGGGAGTAGTGCTCAGATGAAGTAAAAAGAGGTGGATATCGCACCTTAAATTGGAAACTGTAACCAATTTTATAACTTTGTGTGTTGCCACTTTTTTTTAAAAGTCCTTGAGCGATATGCGATGCGAATGCGAAAGTATATCTGTCTGTTCTGATAAATTTCAAAAATTGACAATTCAAAAAAAATTGAAGAATGTAGGAGGTATCTGTAGATCATTTAAAAGTCTTCTTGATAGATTGTCCAGTGAGCATGTAAGCGTCGATAAAATATACAACATATGTAATGTTTATTATAAAAAATAACTTAATACAAAAAAAAATCGTAACGAACTAGTTGGAATAAAAAATAAATGTTTGTTTAAAAAAAGTATATTTTTCAGTATTCATTAATATATCATTTTAAGTATTCGTTTCTGATGAATTTTTTTTAAAGTTTTCTTTCATTTTATGCCCGTAGCTATCTGTCAATGGGTAAATGGAGAAAACACAATGTTTTCTTTGCATTACCCTTAGTCTAGTGTATCTCCCTTACGACTACCATGAGCAATAAGTTGGGTGATGAGCTCATCTACGTCTCCCTTACTCAACGAGTGTAATATTAAATTTAGAACATGACTCGAATCAGAAAATTAAAATTTTTGTTAAACTGTATGTTATCAGATACTTTATTGAATTTTTATTTTTTGTTAAAATCATAAATTATTTTTAGTTTTAATACTGTATGGTCTCAAAATTGTGAACTTTATAATTTATATAGATTGTTATTTGATGAAAACCCTTTCATTATGGATTAGAGGCATTACAAAAGTTTTCAGTATAACTGTAAGTTTCTTTTATAGGATAGGGTGACAAACGAGCACACAGTCCACCTGACGGTAAGTGGTTGCTGTGGCCCATAGACATCTACATCTATCCTCGATCACAAATCAAAATGCAGATGCGTTGCCACCCGTGAGGACCAAGATGGAATGCCTCGTTTCCAGTGAAAAGGGTCTCCGGTTCTCTACACTCACCATACGAAACACAACAGCGGCTACTATTTCACGCTGGTATTGTGTGAGAGCGTGGTCCTATCCGGACGAGCCGACCCATTCGTGCTACAACTATACTACTAATATAACTGCAGCATGGCTCTACCACGCATAATTTATTACATACTTAAAGTTTTTTTTATAACTGTAATTAAGTTCTTTGATCGGGTGATTTCTGGATCTTCATAACAGCGTCACTTACAGGGCCCGATTAAGTTTTTAAACTATCCAAGGACACACCCAAATACACACAAAAAGTTTTACAGAATTGCTCGAGCTATTTTCGAGTTTTTGCGAGACTAACGGATATTTATACGTGGTAGAGCCATGCTGAGTTATATTGTAGTAGTGTCGGGGAGGATTGTATTATTTTATTTGTATGGTGGTGTGGAGAACGGAGACCTTTTATACGAGGATTCATCAGTTGTGTGACGCATCGTTTTGATGTATGAGGATAGATGTAGATTTGGGTAAGCACCACTTACCATAGGTGGGCTGTGTGCTCGTTCTATAAAAAAAAATACAATTGACTTTTATATGTAGACTTTGATTTCTTGGTGACTATATTATAATACATACATAACATACATAAACACTCACGCCTGTCACCCAGAGGGGTAGGCAGAGACTACGGACTTCCATTTGGCACGATCCTGACATACCTCTTTCGCCTCCTTTACATCCATATATCTACGCATACATGCTCGTCGGTTAAGGGTACTTCTAACGTGGCCCCTTTTCAAAATATCGCCAATTTGGTCGATAAACTTTTTCTAGGGCGTCCCTTCTCGACTCGGCCGTTCACATCTGCCATATAAATTTGCTTTGTCACTCTTTCCTCATTCATTCTTTCTACATGACCAAACCACCGAAGCATTCCTTTCTTAATCCTGGTCACAACATCATCTTGCATACCACATTTATCTCTTATCACGCAATTTCTCACCCTGTCATTCAGATTCAACCCTAGCATACTCCTTAAAGACCGCATTTCTACAGCATTTATTCTACTTTCGTGCTTCTTCTGCCACACCCAGCTTTCACTACCATACATTAAAGTAGGGACCAACACAGCATTGTGAATTGCCATACGTGCCTTTTTTGACACATTTTGACTCTTCACAATAGAGTGCAGGGCCCCATTTACTCTATTTCCCGCATTCACTCGTCGTTCTATATCCCTATCATATCTACCATCTCTGCTAAATACACATCCTAAATACACAAACTCATCCACTTGCTCAATTAACTAATTATAATTGTTACCTATTTAATATTTATTGTTAATTATACCGTTACAGCTTATCGTAAGTCCATTACTCAACATAGGCCTCCTACATGGATTTCCTCATCCCTATGCCAGGATATTTGCCATAGTTGCCATGCTTGGCACGCGGGTTGGCAACCGCAGCTTCTTATTTTTTTGGTTGTTATTGGAAAGATGCTGGTGCCCATCTTCTCGTTTGTTTTCCTGTATCACGTTACGATATAGGAAGACAAACCAGGAGATGTTACGATATGGGGTATTGGATATGCTTACACCGCCTTTACACGGTGAGATTGTTAATCATAATACGATCTTATTTAATGAAGAAATACCATGGTTTAGCCTCGAAGTTTTATGCATCATGCATCTTTGAGAGACGCATACTTAAGGATGGTGTATCACGTTATAAAACCCAACACATAGTGATTATATTATATTCTTTGTACATTACCTACTTTATTATATTTATTCATATAAAGTTTCTTCTGTGAAATATTAATCATGCTGGAAAACGACGATCTTAGTGGTGTTCATATTTGAAATATGTTATTGTTAATGAATTTACTATAATTTATTTATTGCAACAGAAAAGGGATATTTTTACTGTATGAAATAATATTTTCTCTTCTGTAACTTTTCATCTTTAGTTATTGGTATTTGTAGTTACTGTGTCAGAAATAATTTTAAGCAAATCAATTTTGTCAACAAATGTATAATGTAATGTAAAACAAAACATGTGTAAATGTGTTTGAAATAAAACATGCAGAAATTGTTACAACTAATTTTTATTTTATATCACGATACTCATCGCATGCTAAGGTAACTTACCAATTATTTTATTTCCTTTATTATGGCTCATATACATTTCACTATATATCTTAACATATAAATTAGAATCGTTGAGATATACCAGTCACATCGCAGGTCCTTATAAATATATATAACAAAATATATATATACTTATATAATTTGTGTATGGTTGTACATATCTGCAGTGTAATGCCTATTTTGTCAGAAGCATTTCCAGGCGCGCGTACTACTCACCAATAGGATTAATGGTTTAGGAAGACATACGGGATAATCAGAAACGTTCATTTATATGTATATACTTATATTTATTCAACTAAACTGCTACTACTAAAATAAAACTACTAAATTTCTTAACTCATGTGACATAATTATATGTGGCAACACAATTATATCACATGAGTGAAGGCACTACCGACGCGGGTTTTTTTGTCTGCTACTGTAGGTGAACACCGCGTTAGTTTGCATGCATTGATTTTGTATGAACTACCCATACTTCTATATTCTCGTTCACTTTAATATGAATCTGTATTGGACGACGGAATGGGAATAGACCTGCGACGTGATGTGTACGAAAAAACTTCTCAACCTAATTTTTTATTCTAAGGAAAATGGGTTGTATTATTTCAAATTAATCAAATGAGCATTATCTGAAGGCAGTGCGAGTTAATTAATGTTAATAAATTCGGCACTCAATTATTTACAAAAATTTTAATAAAGTATACCTACTTACATTTATTTATTTTCTAATTACTATAATTGCTGTTGTAATATGTAAGGAAGAAAGATATAATTCTATATCAATAGACAAGACGCAACCATGAAACAAAAATAGTTTTAAAACTAAGATAAATACAGATTATACAAAATATATATTATTAGACTAACTTATTTCTTACTAATGTTTTAATTTAGTACTATGGACGGAAGACGTTATTATAGTCAGCCTTCAATATTTAGTTATTTTTCATTATTCGATAACATAATAATACGGATATTAAAATAATAATTTAATTGATAAACCTGTTTTTGTACTGGAACAAAATCTTTGAACGTTTGCGTTTCAACAATTTTTTTTTGTTATTGCTTAATCATATTATAATATTTGTTATTAAATTTGCGAGTATATTTTTATTTCATTAAATCATACATTCGTATTTCAACGGCATAAAGGCGTGTTTATCTATACAATTAATTACGATAGATTTACTTGGAAGTAGGCTAAAATATTTTTGGAAAATTTAATTAAGCTAGAATTTATGATATAATGTAGCACCAAATATGACCATCGATTACCTAATATCTGCCAACGGTGACCTATTAAGCACCAATATTATATATTAAAACTATAATTTATATTAAAAGAGTTGGGTATTCAATGGGGAATCGTAAAACGTACAAGTTTTTCTTTATGGTCCACTAAAGCCATTTTTGTGATAGCTGTGTCTGAGTAGCTTGCTTCTCTTTGGGCCGTGTCTACCCTCTTTGCTGATTACAGGTGTGACATTATATTCATCAACATGTATTGCTCATATTTTAAAGTCCGGCGAAAAGAATTTTCGGACTAATATTGCAGATTTTTTTTATGTTTCTCGGAGTTTTTTAATTTTTGGACATAAATGAAACTTAATTCGTGAATAGCAGGGTGCTATTTTGAAACAAATTAAAAGAAAAAGTTATAACTAGTTGGAACTAGTAGTTAAAACTGCTCATGTAACTAATATAAGATATCAAAGATATTTTTACTCAGACTACAGTTTCAATGTAAATGGGGTTTAAAAAACCCAATCTATTCTATTCAACACAGAACGACACGGCAGCATTTCAGAAAGCATGATTTTAATCCACATATTATAATTAATTATACCTTAAGGTGTGTTCACAGTAACTTTGTGCCCCTTTAACGACTTCCTCTCTTTACTCTTAACGTATTTAGTACAGTCTACTACAAAAGCTATTATGGCGACTAGAGCGAAAACCGCATAGAAAACAGCTAGAGCTATGAGGAAGCTCTGCTCGTTCCACTCCCATATGTTGTCAGATCTTAAGTACTCGTAGTTGGATAGCACTTGAGTTCCGTTAGGAGGTGGGCATGGCGATTGTACTATTATGTCTTGATATGGTCTCTGAAATAATAAAAAGAGGTTGTTTTTATAAACGGCTAATTGAAAGTAAGGAATACGTAAAATAACATACAGCCTAAATACATGTCACCGCTGGGCACAGGTCTCCTATCAATATTAAGAAGGTTATGTAGCAATTATTCCACTGCACTGATCACTGCTGGCTGTATGAGAACGCTTAAGGTCGCTCAGCGAGTTATGGAGAAGGCTATGCTCGGGTTTTCTCTGCGTGATAAACATAGAAATGAGGATATCCGCAGCAGTACCAGAATGACCGACATAGCCCAACGGATTAGTAAGCTGAAGTGGCAATAGGGAAAAAAGGTTCTCGAGTGGACCCGCCACTAGATGGAGTGACGACCTGGTAAGACATACAGGAAGTCGATGCAGGTGGCTTAGAACCGTGCTTTGTGGCATTCCTTGGGGGGGGGGGGGGCTATGTTCAGCTGTGGGTTTGTAACGGCTGTAATGATGATGATGACTGATCCTGTGCGTGTTGGAAGTCTTCATACGTCCTCAAAATATTTATGCTCTTTAGACGTGCATGTTTTCTTCGAAAATATTTTTATGTCTAAGGCATGCAGGATGCCTCCCGATGTTTTGGGTATGTTCCAAACTAGAACCCAGTGTACTGTCCAATGCAAATGACGTCATGAATCTACGCTATACTGGTGATTCGTTCCAAAACATAGGACAGCATATGACGACATACATTAGCGCCATATTGGAAAGTGTTGGCGATTATTTTGTCATTTTGTGCTCCAAAAATCATTATATCCTCCTAATGGAGATACCAGCAATTATTCTATAATTTTTTGTGTTTGAATAAATAAAAACAAATTTTGGCATGCTTCATTCAGCGTACACACAATTAAAAATTGTTTTAAGGTGGATGCGTCGACCGTCCGCCCATACATTTTTTAACCAAAATATACACTAAACACAGACACTCTTTCTTTAAAACTAATCATTTTATCACTTCTCTACAATGAAATCCTCATACTCACTTTTTTCTGTATCCGATTTGACACTTCTTTAGTAGTGTGCGTGGCTTTTGACAAGCAAACGAAAGGCGACGTTTAAACATTGGCACGCTAGATGGCATCCAAGTGATCTTAAATAATTCTGATAAATCAATATCTTAAGTTCAATAATTGGTTAATTTCCTTTCCAACCGTTAAAAAAACAGTATAAAATAACATAAAACTAATGACCTCAGACACCTATGTTTTTATGTAAACAATTTTATTACTTATTATTGTTGTGTGACAACATAAATACCAAAAGTAGACAGAGAAGTCTACGGTACTAATGTATTCCTGACCTTGAATTGACGAAACAAAAGCGTTGCCAAACTTACGTACGTTCACTTGTTTGACTTGTTATAAAATATAATATTCTGATTTCGGTTGTCACGCGCTATGATTTGCGCGCGGAATTTCTTGTATATTATACATATTTTGTATGTATGTGTTCATTGATTCGAACTGCAATATTTCTCTAGTATATATTTGAGACTATATTGTAATTTATCGTAGGTATAGTAATTAATTATTCCAAAAACGCAATTATGATTTCGGTAGTATTATTAACAGCAGGCTGGCCCGTGATTTATTCTGAAATATCGTCACAATACTAATTACCTACGTCATACATGTCGGTGTCTCATATATGAATGTGTTTGAATATGTTTTTGGTCAACAATAAATACAATTATTATAAATCGGTAAACTACCAAAGTCACAAAATTAAACTTGTAAACATTTACTAAATATGGTTTTGCCGGGTTACATTAAACACCCTTTACGCATTTTGCAAACAGTTTCAGCCAGACACACATTATTAGTTTGTTATATTTTGTAGAGCTTAAGTTCACTCGTCACTACGTCATACCTTATGGTGCGTTCAGAAACAAATATAATTCAGTTACATAAAATCCTTTTTTCTGTTCCGTGCTTTATTGTTTATAAATAAATAGATATTTATGAAAATCGTTAGAGCCGTTTCCGAGATTCCGATTATATATATATACAAGAATTACTCTAGTAGGTATAGGATTTATATTTTTGTTTTACTAAAAGCTTTTGCTGAGTGCTTCGAAATTAGGAAATATTATTTTCAAACTTCCTGGTTATTATCACAAAATAAATCGTGTTATAGATTGGTTCTGTTTTGAATTATAGTTTTTAGTTGGTTATGAAATGTCTAATTATTGTAATAATTGGTACTGTTACAAATCATCAGTGTTATTAGTTTTGAGTGAATAGGCATGTATCAGTATAATTATGTTGCTTCAAATAGGTACTTCTGTTTTGATAAAAAAATTCAATAGTGTAATGTGATAAAATAAAACTGCGTTATATTGTAATCAATGTTGACATAATTTATTTCCCAAAGTTATAAATCAATTAAATAGTTTACGCCAACAAATATAAATTTTATTTTTATAACAATCGTACATAGCGTTTTGTAGTTCTGCCTACCCAATCTACACATACACAAAAATTAAAAACTTGTTTTTTTACATACACGCCATCTAGTGTTCTAGCTTCGTAAACGTAGGGATACGTCTGTGTGTGTAAACGACACTATTAAATGACAGATGTTATAATCAAAATTTATGTCGAATTGGGTGGATTTTGAGCAATGATATGACCCATTCCAATAAAATGTAATATCCGATAACCGCTATGTCTACTCTTACGAATTAATAATTTTCCAATTACACAAAAATCCAAATAAACTTTTAAGAACTAAAAATGTCGACTTCAGCGCCATCTTACGGGAGAATGGCTGGGAACAGTCCGTAGGTTTTACCTTAAGAATCAAAATACGGATGCGTTGTTGAAGGCTGGACAGGATGAAGATGTAATGTTTCGTTTCCAGTACAAGGGGAGTCCGGATCTCTACACTCACCACACGAAACAGAGTATTATTCTGCTGGTTCTACCCCGGTCGGGCTGGCCCGTTCGTGCAGCCGCCAAAATGTAGCTGCATAGTTTCTCTACCACGTAAAATCGATTTTTGACAATATATATAAATATGATATTTTGTATAATTTCACTCTTACCTGTTTATTGGTACATCTAATTTCTTTACTGATGCTACTTTTCAAAGCTATTTCACTGAGCTCCCGCTGTAGAATCTCCGGCAAAGTCCATCTTGAAGGGGAGACGTATTCCAGCCAGCGGGCATACGAAGGTAAATCTTGTTGGTGTAGCATCACGCCGTTCACCAATGTGGTGAGAAGCAGAACTAAGCCTGATACTACAGAGGAGGTCTTCTCCATTGGAACAAGGAACACCATTGCACGGCAAAGCATCTGTATGCTGATTAGGTATAGCAGCATATACCCTGGAATTTTAAGTGTTTAAGTTTAGCTCACGAGTGTTTTACTGTGAAACAAATATTCATATTATTCATCATCAGCCTCTCATTAGGCTACAACAATCTACTGCTGTATATGGGTCTCTTCCGAAGAAGGAATTTCTGTAATCACCATGCTTACATCTTTGACACCATCACCGGTCAGGATTTAATTTCTTAAGAGTAAAATAAATGTAACTGCCTTTTCCCTTTTTCTAGATTTTACATACGCACATGAACACGCACTCGTTCATACAAGCCCGCTCGCACGCAAGAACACATTTTTTTTTTTTATAGAAGAGGGGTCAAACGAGCATGTGGCTCACCTGATGTTAAGTGACTACCGCCGCCCATGATCAACTGCAACACCAGGGGAATTGCAGATGCGTTGCCGGCCCTTTAGAAAGGAGTAAGCTCTTTTCTTGAAGGTCCCCAGGTCGTATCGGTCCGGAAAAATCGCTGGTGGTAAATTATTCCACAGAGAGGTTGTACGCGGAAGAAAACTCCTTTTGAAACGTACAGTGGTGGACCGCCAAGCATCCAGATGGTGTGGATGGTATCGGGACGTTTGCCGCGTAGTGCGTTCACGAAATTTGGTGACTGGGATTAATCCGAACAATTCCTCAGAGCACTCTCCATGGTATATGCGAAAGAAAATGCAAAGGGATGCAACATCTCTTCGCAGTGCCAGAGAATCGAGCCGATCGGAAAGCACTCGGTCGTCGACGATTCGAGCCGCTCTGCGCTGGATGTGGTCAAGTGGAAGGAGCTGGTACTGGGGAGCCCCAGCCCAGAGATGGGAACAGTATTCCATGTGCGGCCGAACCTGCGCCTTGTAAAGTTGCAGGCGGTGTGCCGGCATGAAATACTGTCCCGCTCTGCTGAGCACGCCAAGCTTTTTAGAGGCCAATTTGGCCTTCCCTTCCAAGTGACCACGAAACTGCACGTCACTCGATATGTCGACGCCGAGGATTCCGATACTGGCTGAGGCAACAAGGGGAGTGCCTTGAAACTGAGGGGATACGAAAAGGGGTTCTTTTTAGCGGTTAACGCGCAAACTTGTGTCTTCTGGGGGTTAAACTGGACTAGATTTAGTCGCCCCCAATCCGAGACTCTGTCCAGCAGAGACTCGACTTCAGACACAAGTTTGTCCCGGCACTCGGAGACGTTTTCCCGAGAAATATTGGCTCGGCCGGTGTAAAGAGCATCACCAGTGCTGTCATCTGCATAGCAATGAATGTTACGGGTCTGCAACATATCATTGATATGCAGAAGAAACAGCGTTGGCGATAGCACGCAGCCCTGTGGAACACCAGCATTAATAGGCTTGCAATCGGAGCTTGCACCGTCTACAACGACCTTGATGCTCCGATCTGCAAGAAAACTGGTGATCCAATCGCACAATTTCTCGGGAAGCCCATAGGAAGGGAGCTTCGAAAGAAGCGCTTTGTGCCAAACCCGATCGAAGGCCTTCGCAATGTCCAAACTAACGGCCAATGCCTCCCCCTTGGACTCTACTGCCTCCGCCCATCTGTGAGTTAGGTAGACCAGAAGATCACCAGCTGACCTACCACGGCGAAAACCGTATTGGCGGTCACTAATCAGCTGGTGATCCTCAAGGTACCTCATGAGCTGGCAGTTTACAATGGACTCCATTGTTTTGGAGAACAAGGAGGTGATGGCGATAGGCCGGTAGTTGGACGGGTCTGAGCGGTCGCCTTTTTTAGGGATCGGGTGGACGAAAGCCGTCTTCCATGATTTTGGGACTACGCCTAGGGAGTAGGAGTACCGGAAAAAACGCGTTAAAACCGGTGCCAACTCTGGAGCACACGTCCTCAGCACAATTGGGGGGATTCCGTCAGGCCCACTCGACTTGTGGATGTCCAGGGAGAGGAGTGCTTTGCGAACCGAGCGCTGAGTGAACTGCACTTCCGGCATGGAGCACTCACACCGCGGGATGGTCGGCGGCGTACTCCCCCCGTCATCGAGAGTCGAGTTAGACGCAAAGAAAGAGCCTAGAAGATCGGCTTTCTCCTTTGCGGTGTGGGCCAGTGAGTCGTCCTCCCTGTGCAGAGATGGAAGAGATGGCTGACAGAAATTCCCCTGGACAGCCTTGGCGAGAGACCAGAATGTACGGGTTCCAGAAGGAAGACGAACTAGTTTCTCGCCAATTCTGCCTATGTGCTCTGACTTTGCCTTGGCAATGACTCTTTTGAAGGACCTAGAGGCGGATTATACTTCTTTTTTAGAGCGCTGGTGTTTACATTCCTGGACGCTGATGCGTCAGCCCAGGCCTGGTAGCACTCCTGCTTATAGCATGATGCTATTTTACAGGAGCGACCAAACCATGGCTGAGATTTGCCTCCAATGGGCACCACAGAGGAAGGAATAAAAAGTTCCATACCCTGAAGTACCACATCAGCGACAGAATCCGCAACAACGTTGGGATCGTCCGGCGAGAAGCAAACCCGCCCCCAAGGGTAGGATGCAAAGAAAGACCGCATCCCATCCCAATCGGCTGACCTATAGTGCCAAACACGGCGGCAGCCTGCAGAATGCAACCGCGATTTCAGCGTGAGTGGCACCACACTCCGGACAAGACAATGGTCCGAGGAGCCTAAAGGGGCGTCGACGGAAATCTGATATCCGTCCGGGTGAGAGGTCAGCAGAAGGTCCAACAGGGAAGGTGCATGATCCTCCACATCTGGAATCCGCGTAGGCGAAGTAACCAGTTGTGTCAGACCATATGCCAAGGCAAAATCATGAACAGATCTCCCCGCATGATCGGTTAAACGTGAACCGAGCCATTCGGCGTGATGGGCGTTAAAGTCGCCGAGGATCACGATCTCTGCGGAGGGGATCTGCTGTAGCAACGAATCTGCAGCCATTTGGACGTGGTCGAAGAGTCGGTCTGTTTCGGCATTACCACTGTGGGACCTATAGAGGCACCCGTAGACGCGCGGATGGTCGTCGCTGTCTACGCGTAGCCAAAGGATGGACAGGTCCGAACCTTCAAGTCTGCCGAGGCGTCGAGAACAGATGTCTTCTCTGACGTAAACGCAAACTCCAGCCCGAGGCACAAAGGAGTGTTCCAGTTTGTACCCCGGGTAGGAGAGATACGAGACATCAGCCGGAGAGGACACCTGCGTCTCGGTCAGAAAGAGCAGAGCCGGCCTCGCCGTCTCGAGATGGTAGTGGACGGCGTTTAGGTTGGAGTGAAGTCCCCTGATATTGCAGAAATTCACGGACAGCGTGGCAGGGGTCGCCTTGGTCTTGTTGCTCCGTTTGCCCCGAGCAGTTTTAGTCTTGAGCGGAATTTTGCCCCCCCCCCCCCCCCCCAGAATACGCGGGGCAGCCTGAGCACCCACGCTCAGAAGTGGAAAAACATGGTCGTGGATGCTCAGCGAGGGATTCTCCAGGGGTGCTGGTACCCTCCTGGGGTAGTCTATCATTGAATTCCGCTACCATGTTGATGGGGGGGGGGGGGATTTGGGCCTCCGGCCACCTGCACTCACCAGACGAAACGCGGAAGCAGAGCTTCCACTTCACGCCGGTATTCTGTGAGGTCGTGGTACCACCCCGGTTTGAGCCGGCCCATACGTGCGACAGCAAAGCTGCCGCGTGGCTCTACCACTGTTACACATACACTCACACACATTGTAACTGTAAAAATGGTATTTACTTACCTAAATAAATATAGAAACCGTCAAGTGAGCCGGGTGACTGCGCGTACAAACCGCTCATCGCGTAACTTGGCACCAAGTATGCTAACCATGTTAGTATCGCAGACCAAAGTTCGAGGAATTGCTGAAAAAGATTTTTATGGTCAAGGTATATGAATTAAAATTAAAACCTCCAGCTTCTAAATATTTAAACCGAGTTGCGATTCAAGTATTTGACGGCTTTTGTCTTTTAATACTAAAATGGTGGACTTGAAATCATGGAATACTATGTATGTAATATAATAATACATACATAATAGAACGGGGGAGTGGGCGGAGTAGCGCCGTGTAGCCACTAAAATGCCACTAACACGTCAATTCACACGTATAAATGTCAACACGAGCTGATGTGTTTTGACGTTACAATCGTTTCCATATTTCGCATGCAAATTATTTAGAAAATGTCAAATTGCATGCTATTTAAAAATAAATATGTATTAAAATCCGTCTGTCAACACAGCGAATTGGGTTTGTAGTAGTGATTAACTGATAATATAACGTAATTGCTTGTATGTGTGCTCCCGGCGACGCCTATCCTCGTACAAAATAAGGTTGACAGCCGTTCTATTGTGTATTATAGTATTCTATGCTTGAAATAGTATTTTTTTGTCTTTGTAATCGCAGTGTCATTTCATTCGAGTCTACTTCGCACCTACTTATCACATTAACGTTATATTGATTACAATTGAGTGCGTAAGTATCAATGAAGATACTTTGAAGCTGGAACAATTGGCAGAAGAACAATAATGTACAACTTTAAGCACTTTATTAAATATGTAATGTATTGTAATTTCTGTTTTGCTATAGAGTGCAAAATATTATTATCAATAAAAAAAAACTCACGTCAAAAAGTATAAACACCGGCCTCGAATACAGTCCGACTGCGATGTCCCTTTCCACGTAATGTCGCATGGAGCTGGCCTCTCTGGCACTCAGCCACAGTAGTAACGGCCATGCCGACAAACACATTACCGAATAATGGAAACCAACCCTATCGTTTTGTGTAAGCTGCAAAAAATTACAATATTATTATATTGTAATAATTATAATAAAATGTCCTCCAGACCGAATTTTGGTCACGGCGGCCTGCTTCAACGGAGACTAGCCATCGGCGCAGGACAGAATTATAGTGCCCAAGTGTATGCGCAAGCACAGGTGCACTCTCTATTCCCTCCCTCTCGGTAAACTGACACGAGCGGAGAGAGATCAGGCGCAGGACCAACGGCTTTACGTGCTTTCCGAGGCACCGAGACACCGCCAACTTCCTGACTCTGGGTAGCTACTGAGAATTTCTTGACGGAAAAACTCAATAGTTGACTTTTTGGCCCGACCCAGGATTCGAACCCAAGACATGTTCAGCAGTCGCACTACTACAATCACTGGAGTAACGAGGCAGTCGTTCTATAATAATATAGAAGATGGGGCAAACGAGTTTATGATGGTAAGTTATATAGTTAGTATATGGTAAGTTACCATCAGGTGAACCACAAACGTCGAGTACTGCCTTACTTATATTTAGTTGGTAGAGTCACGCTGCAGCTACTGAGCTATGTATGGGTGAATATATAAAGCTTTATATGACAAGATTGTGTCGGCTCGGACCACACTCTCACACTCACAGAATACCAGCGAGAAACAACATCTGTAGAGAACCAGAGACCCTTTTTACTGGTAGCGAGACATTCCATCTCAGTCGTCAACGGTGATAGTTGATTCTTCGAGGGTTTGCATTTGAATCGAGGATAGATGTAGATGTCTATGGGCCACAACATCCACTTACCATCAGGTGGACTGTGTGATCGCTTGCCTCCCTTATTCTATACAACGTAAAACTACTACCGCCGATGAATATTGCAACACCAGAGGAATTGCAGCAGGTGCGTTGCCGGCCTCTTTAATGAAGGAGACTCTTTTTGCAAGTCCCGTAATCATATCAGTCCTGGAAAATCGCTGGTGGTAGTAGTTTCAACAGTGAAGTCGTGTAAGGTGTAACTTAATAGATTAAATCTTTTATTGAGTACAGAACAAGACAAACTTTACCGAAACATTATTTATACACAAAACCACGGGTGGCGGCGGCGTTAGTTTCAATAACTCATTTTTGCTTGTGTGTATCGAGACTTGAGGATAACTCTGGAAAATCTTATAGTCTGATAGATGGCGTGAAAACTATCATGTATATATACCGGATTTAAGGCCGAATACGAAGAGAACTGGCGAAAATTAATGTATTTCTCTTGACTAGAACTTAGACCTGAAGTAATTCTAAGCTTTAAAACATTTTTGTAGGTTTGTTCGGGTCCTTAACAAGGTCACCGTCATTTTAAAATTTTACAATAAATGAATATACCAACAAATAAAAAAATGTTAAGAAATGATATATAAAATTATTGTTCTTCCAAAACTCTGTGAATTTTAATTTAGGAAAAATTCTTTTATGTAAAAATGTTTATATTGTGATTCCTAAGGTACCTGCTATCTTTATTTTCGATACAAAATATTATTTATTAACATAATTCGTTTTAATTAAAAACACCTAATAATAATATCGTATATTGCCAGATAAAAATTGCCGTAATAAATTACCAGGCGCTTCGACGTGTGATGTAAGATAACAACAGTCGATGTGTCTGTAGCGAAAATCGTTAATTTATTGTTTTATACGCGTTTAAGTGTCTATAAATGTAAATATGGGTAGGAAAAGAAATAAATGTTACCTAAGTGGTAAAACAAAGAGAGTTTATCGCACGAACGCTGCTCGAATGTTGTATTTTGAGGTTAATACTTATATTTTTGTAAGGTAATTTTTTGTTTGAGGCTGCCTAATAGGTTGCATTTTTACTCATTTACATTAGCCAAACTGATCATTTATACTTTTCTAGTTTCAAGTGAGAAACACTAAAAATGTAAAATAGACCCAGTCGGAAAAGAATGTACAGAGTAGTGCAAGCACTGATACCGCAAATAATGTCAGTCAATGTATTGTCCGAAAGCATGGGGTAAAAATACATAATTAAGAAAAACCGAAATACTTCGGATGTGAAGTGATTAACCAGTCGGAGTAGTCTTGTGAGAATTTACATACACAGTACCTATCCCCACTATGGGGAAATCACCGACTTTTTAGTTTTTTTTCTTTATTATTTATGCAATTTGCATTACGGCATCTTGTAAGACTCACAAGAACAAACATTTTCAGTTATATGGGGTTCTTAACGTACGATGTACCAATTAAAAAAAAAAATCGTTATCAATTCAATAACTTTTCAAACAATATTTTATAACGAATAAAGAACAGAATGTATAATCTATAGGAACTAATATTATAAATAAGAAAAATTTATTTAAGAAGTAAGCAATGCTCTCTGTGTTGTTCATTACTCTGCATCTGAGCTAGCTCCGTCAAATATAATCAAAGCCCGTACGACTTTGATTATAGGTATTATACATGTCTATATATAAACAAAGCGTAGGTACTGACGGCGCGTGGTTTGTTGCGAAACGAGCAAGGTCATTCACGTCGTATTCGGCCTTAAACTTCCCAAATAAACGACGACCATGGCGGCATCCAAGGTGCGAAATGTTTAGTAACATGTATAATATTTTAATATAATAGTGATTGATAATCCGCCAGAAAACGGTAACAATAACAAATGGATGAGAGAATAATGGAAGAGGCCTTTGTCAAGCGGTGGATTTTTTGGCTGATAATAAAGTGATTGTGAAAACTTACCTTAGCATCTGTGGCCGGCAGATCCCAGAACACGGTTCCTGTGACGAGTGACATGACTGCCGCTATTATTATCCGCGTAATTACATTGGAGAGAGTGCCCATTTGGGTGTACAACAAGCTTTTCCTGAAAATAGTAACGATTTTAATTAAGAACCGCAAAAAGGAGGTTAAAATAACAAATTGCCAATTGATGGCGGTGTAAGAATATTCACTATCGTCCCGTGGGTGCCGCAAGACGTAAGAAAACTCAAATAAGAGATGGCATCGAGTTCCTGATAACAACTTAATATAACAAAAATTAAATATAAGTAAATTACAATAAAACTGTAATTGCCAACCCACCTGCCAAGCGAGGCATGAAAAATCGTGGCAAAATCGGAATATTATATAATTTTTTTTTATAGAAGAGGGGCAAACGAGCATGCGGCTCACCTGATGGTAAGTGACTACCGTCGCCCATGAACAACCGCAACATCAGGGTTAGTGCAGGTGGGTTGCCGGCTTTTCAGAAAGGTGTAAGTTTTTTTCTTGAAGGTCCCTAAGTCGTATCGGTCCGAATAAATCGCCGGTGGTAAACAATTCCACGGAAAAGTTGTACGAGAAAGAAAGCTCCTAGTAAAACGCACAGTGGTGGACCGCCAAGCATCCAGATGGTGAGTATGGTATCTTGAATTTTACGTTCAGTAGTGGACTTTTATAGGCTGTAAGGCACGTAATACGACAAGTAATAATCGAAACATAGTTGGCATTGTCAAACACCAAAATATTAACAAAATTCAAAAAATTAAAAATATAAAAAAAGTATGCCATGATATTTATTATTCCAAGACAACAAAATTATCTCAGTCTTAACTAGGGTTGCCACTTTTTTTGAACAAATATTTGCCCCAAAAAGGATGCAATAAAATGGTACTTATGAGAAATTCCTAACTAAAAATAGTACACATTTATTTTTAATCTTTGTCTGTATGTACTCAATACAAATAAAATAGAAGTATTTTTCCATATACATTTGTTATTGCTCTTTGCTTTGGCCATTAATGATTTAACCATCTTGCCTTATTTTTAAAATAATTATAGGAGTCTGAGCAATTTAGATTCCTATTAAAATAAATTAAACATTAATTTTAATTAAACTAATACATGCTCTTTTTCTTTCTTCTTTCAATTTTACATTCATGATGGAAAAAATTATTTCTACAAAACACACTTGTTCCAGATTTCCAATCACAGTTAATATAACAAAGCGACAGTTGAATTAGGGATAAAAAAATAGTACTTTTCGTACTATATTATTTTTGTATAATATATAGTACAATTGACTGAAATATAGGACTATACTATATATAATAGTAGTAATAGTAGTAGTACGGGTGCCAACCCTAGTCTTAACTAGGGGAAAGTTTTAATAGCCTATACTACCTCAAACAGCTTAGCCTCCATTATGCCGAAAATAATGCAGCATTCATTTTAAAATAAATAAATGGTAAAGTTGAGGGTTAATATTAAGTACTATGTTTGATGAAAACACGATTCTATAAAATTACATTAACCTAGACCGTCCCTCTTGTAACTAGAAACCTAATATTCCCTTCAGTTTGTAGATTACTCGGCACTCACTCGGTAAGGGCGAAAGCTTGCAGCAGTGCGTTGGGGCGGTGAAGCGGCGCCGGCAGCGGCACGGGCGGCGGTGGCTCCGGCGGCGATTGCGCGCCCGCAAACACTCCCGCCAGGGCCTCGATGCGCCCGGACGACTCCAGCATTGCGGCCGCTGATAGGTCATCTAGAGTCACTAAGTCCACTGAAACAAATTATTTATTCATTTATATCAAATTTTAAACTTAAATTGCTGTACTATTACGTGCTGTTTTCTGAATACGACTTATCTAAATCCAATCGTCTGTTACAATTTGACCGGATCTTTTACAAATAATTTTTTTGCCACAAGGTAACATATTGGGACCCTTATAATTTTTAGTCTATGGTGAGAACATTTTCATAGAGTACATATATAATATTTTGTTTTATGGAAAATATAAATAGGTAAATAAAAATCGGTACATACAATAGTAATCGGATGGATTTTTGAAAGCAGGACATGGGTAGTCGATTGAGGCAAAATATGGCAACATGTCTCTTCTATATCCACTGAACATTGTCCTACCAGCTGATATCAGAACAACCTGAAATAAAAAAAAATATAAAGAAGCTCAGCTCAGCCATAATTTTTAAGACAATAATTCGGAAATCTTTTTCAATAAAAACAACTTTATAATTAAAATATCATTTGACTTTCTATTTGAGTTACTCTTGAAGTTTTACATTAACCCTTACCTTAGTAAGCATAGCGAATATTTCATAAGTAGGTGGGTGCAATGACATTATGACGACGCGTCCAGTACTAGCCCAGTTCCTCAAGTATTCCACGAGGAAGAAGGTGTCGAAAATGTCCATTTCTTTAGTAGGTTGGTCCAGTATCAGTACTGCCATGTCTAACAATAGTTGACAGGCAACGTTAAGTCTTCGGATTTCTGAACGTGTCAACCGACTCACATTTGTGTCTCGAACTTGTTCAAGCCCCAATTCTTCTATAAGAAGGTTTATCTGGAATCAAATGTTAACCAAAACAATTAGGTATATTAAAATAAAAATGGAGAGAAAATACATATTAACTTTCATTCATAAAACAGCTTTAACAAGAAAAGAGATATTTATTCTATAAATATTAGGAATAAACAATTTGACTCTCAAAAGTTCGATTTAGTAATTTATTCATAGGTTAATCTAATATACTTTTACATGTAAATTCCAGAAAATGTACAATGCCTTTCTAGAAGTTTAAAAATGTATTAAAACGAGGTCACGCACTTATCAGGCGGATTGACTATACGAGTTTTTATTATTAAATTATTTTGTTATCTGGTATACGCTGCTGCGCATCTCCTGTATCGGTTTCCCTCTATTGTCTCTTACGACACCCACGGGACGATATGGAGTAGTGGATACGTTGTAAGATAGGAAGCATGTTTGTTTTCTGGTTGTCCTACTCACCTGATCCCTGTCATCCATTTTGACCTGATTATGGTTATGTCTAGGCCTCCGCAAAGCCGCGTGGAACCGCAACGTATGCTCTACGGTCATCGACGGACATAGAGACGTGTCCTTCCGTACGTAGGCTGCTACTTTGCGAAGTGTAGAGGATGCCACCGGTTGACCATTTAACACAATGTCTCCTGATAATTTCTGGTGAGCATCGAAAAAACAAAAAGTGAGTGTTAAAGTAGATGCTTAAGGAAAGTATCAAAGTGATGCACAAGGTATTATCAACCGACTTCAATAATAGGAGGAGGTTCTCAATTCGACCGTTTTTTTAAAATGTGTGTTACCCAGATCTTTTTTCTAGGTGAACTGATTTTGATGATTCTTTTATTTGAAAGCTGGTGCTTCTCATGCGCTTTCATATAAATTTGACCTAGATCTGACCAGTAGTTTTTGAGTAATTCTTAATAATACGTATTCAGTCGACTTCGGGGAGTACCCTTAACTGACGAGCATGTATGCGTAGGTATATGGATGTGAAGGAGGCGAGTGAGGTGTGTCAGGATCGTGCCAAATTGAAGTCACCCAACTTTTTAATACCCGACGTTTCGAGCACAGCACTTTACAGCGCCCATGATCACGGGGGAGACTGAGATGTGCAACGTCTAGATGTCATAGTTAACCGCGGTTACCATAGATTAAAATTATTAATTTTTGTTCCGATCTATGCAGTACGAACTTATAGTATCTTGAAGTATTGGAGTTGTATGCTTGGGTTGGGTTTTAATTTTATTAATTATAGGATCCCAAGCAGATGGTGGCACCCAGCCATCTTCTCTATTGAAATTAGGATGTTTTTTGATTTCAACGGCCTCGCGAATCATCCTCGGAAGGAATCGGTGTTTTTAGCGAGGATTCTCTATCAAATCTGATGTAGTGACGGGACGCTCCTTTACGTGTTCACAGACTGCAGACTTAACTTAGTTAAATATACGCGATAAAATCCGTAAAAACTAGTATTATTTAAATTTTTCCACTTATTTTAGTTAAAGGCATATGAATGTCGTCGTTCTCATCCACAATTGTTAAAAACTGATTTATTTTTATGGGCATTATTATTATAATACTATAATTTTCTCTCCCTTTAATTAGATTATCCTTTTAATTTCTTTTTCTCTTTTTAATATTTTTAATTATCATAAATATGATAATTAAAATATCTGATTATTAAATAATTCCTTTTAAACAATAAATGCATCAGTGGCTAGGCTTTTATGCCCAGCCTATATCTAAAGCCAATGTAACGCAACTTTGAATTATTCATGTATAACTCGTTATAATATATCGATATATGTCGCCGTCGATGAAACCGGGCAAGGCATCATATTTACCTTCCGGACTCCAGCGAGTACATCCAAAAGCCCAGTAGCCTCATGTTGGGATGTAGCCAAGACTGCCAATATCTCCCCAGATTTAACCTCGAAGCTTAGCCCAGACACAAGGAGAGTCGACTTGTTTTCTGGAGATGTGATTTCCAGACTGTTTACCTGGAAAGAAACAAACAAAACAAATTTTAAGTAAAACAAATGAGATGCTGAATAATAAATTATTGTATGTAAATAACAGGATATCCTAATTAACTAAATATTTGTTATTGTAACTTCTGAAATTGCGAGAGAAAGAGAGTGTTTCTTACCACGGAATTAGGAAAAATACTCATAGAAAAAGAGAAATAAAACAAGAGAAAACTAGCATAACACTATTTATATCAGTCTGGACTGATATTATAAATAGTGTTATGCTAGTTTTCTCTCTCTCTTGTTTTACTGGACATGGTCCACAGTTGGAGGATTTGCCGAAATTGCCACTCTTGGTAGACTGAAATTCCTTTTAACGCTACTCTTCATCTCGTCTAAATATGGTCTGGTAATTACGAATTGTTATTATTATTAAGCATTAGCGATTCGCCCCGGCTTCGCACGGGTGATTTCTGGATCACGACAACAGCGCCACCTAGCGCATACAAATTTAATTTAATATAAACAATATAGGGACCCATTCAAACACACGCAAAATATTTTATAACCATCGGTTGAATGGTTTCAAAGTCTTATAACGGACATAGGTAGAACATTTTTTGCGTTTCAATTGATTTCCATATATCAACCATTGCGACATTCATTTGTCGATATACGGTGACGGACATCGCAAACTGGGGTAAACTGAGACCTTGAACGAAATGGTTAATTCGTTCAAGATTGAGACTATTAAAGCAAGGCAAGGATTTAGGCCCATACCTTTTTATGTGTAATTTTGTTTGTCATAAAGTCTTTAAATCTCTCAAAAACTTTCAATGTGATATCAACATAATACGTAAATAATTTTCTTATTAGATTAGATTAGATTACATTTTGTTTAAAATATTAAAAATTCAAAAAAATTAAAGGAATTGGTTTGGAGCAGATATTATCATACTTGCTATAAAGATAACCCACACCTCAGATACGAATGATGCACACATAAACAGACATTCTTTTATATGGTAGAAAGGGTCTCTACGTACGTCAAAACGTAGTGATATTTAAAAAAATTAACCATCAAATATACGACCCAAATGACGAACATCCAAATGGGAAGTTAAAAAAATCTTTATCAACGTTTCCATAGAAACATAAAGGTTAACGGTAAGGTGAACGTTATAATTTATAGTTGATATATATATATATATATATATATATATATATATATATATATATATTATATATATATATATATATATATATATATATACAGCTACTCACGTAATAATTGGGATAGATGTACGCCGAGTGCGTATAACCATCCAGTTGATCACCAGGTCGTAGTGTGGAGTGCTTCCTGGATTGTGCTAGTGATAAGTGACTTCCGGCTTTGGACATGCGGCCGCCAAGGTGCGATGAAGGCATCAAGTAACTAGAAAATAAATATATGAACAGTAAGACTAGCATGTCAACTAATGCGTGCCACGCAATGCGTTGTGCCGAGCTGAAGCACGACACACCCGATCGTTAAACGGATCAGTTGAACTCCAAAGCGTGACCGTGAGTGTGAAATCTTAAGTTGAAATTAACTGACGGCAACCCACAGTATTGGCGGGTATTTTCCGGGCGCACGGTTACTTAAACTGATCACTTTGACCGTGTGTGTTGAGTTTTATGATATTCACTATTAAAAAAGTACTTTGTGATGATATTAGTTGCATTTAGGACATTGATTCCATTTTTTTGTAAATTAACGTTAAATAAATAACTATTCTGCCACTACCCACTAACCTTTTATTATATTTACATGTTTGTAAGTCCCCATTATAGGAGATTTATTATTTTCCTAACAGTAACAATCTAATTTTATAATTAAAAACTTCTAAAAAAGTGAAAACTGATTTAAATTTCTTTCTATGAGGCAACCTATTTTTAGTTTTGCTGTGGAACTTTAATAGGTAGTAATTAATGAACGAATATATCCACAAATAGCCTAAAACTCCCAATAAAAGTAGATGTAATAGTTCTTAATTATGTAGATTACTATAACTAACTAGCTATACAAACATGCTTTAGAACGAAAATACAAATACAAAAACAATGTCACTCTCAAAACTACTAAAGTAATAGGGAGCATTGCACCACTCTCAAAAATGTAAGTGGCAATAGGTAGGTCCTTTAGTATGATTCTCTGATATTGTCTATATTACAAATATGGTCCATACGAGCATTGCACCACCACCATTGAATGATATTAACGGGAAATATAACCTCAAATGGCTTAGCAAGATCCTCCGTTATGCCTAAAATATTGCAGCATTAATTTTGAAATAAATATATAGTAAAGTTGAGGATTAATGTTAAGTACTATGTTAGACGAAAACCCGATTCCGTAAAATTTTCTTGAGAGAAAAAAACATCAAATGTTACCTCCAAATTGAACAATAAATCGCTGGTATTCATAAAATACTTTAAATTAGATCATGAAACTCTGCATACTAACTATGCTCTAAAGCAGGGCTTATGTTTTTTATTTTTTTTAAATTACCATTATTTTCACTGTAATAAGAAATTACCTAAACTATCGGCGTCTTGAAGCTTGTTTCCTGCCGCCCGATCACGATCAGTTTCCAATCTCCTCTTGCCTCGGCTTTCGAAGGGTAAAGCCGTGTCGCTTACAATCAGAATACTCATTACGCAACAGGACGACGTAAAATTAAAATGGGAAATAACCGTAATAAAAATAAGAAGCGACTGGGTTGGCGTAAAGAAACAGGCATAAATATGATAAAACTAATTAAATAAGTATCTAACGACCTATCTACTTACAGTATTAGTGATTACAAACATGTCGGTACATAGCGTACGACGCGCGGGGAAGTGGGGGCGAAATTAGAATTTGAGCTGACTTACTATATTAAAGAGTTGTGAAGCGTACCTGTTGTGGTCGTTGTCGGGCGCGTACTCGGTAGCGCTGGGGCGGCGGCGGTGCGCGCGCTCGGCTGCTAGCAGGTTGGCCTCGCTGTGCGAGCGCAGCCGTGCGGCGGCCCACTGCGAGCGCGCGCCTGCCGCTTGCATCGCCGCCAGCGGCACGCCCGTCGCGTGCTGCCGCAAACGACACTATTACGTGGTAGAGTCGAGCTACATCTATATTATGGTTGGAGCACCAATAGGTCGGTTCGACCAGGGTAGGACCACGCTCTCACAGAATACCAGCGTAAAATAACAACAGAATACTATAGTGTTGTGTAGTGAATCGGGGACACTTTAACTGGAAACAAGGCATTTCATCTTAGTCCTCGAGGGTGACAATGCACCTGCAATTTTAGTTCTTAATCGCGGTTAAATATTGTCTAGATGTCTATGGGTCACAGCATCCACTTACTATCAGGTGGACTGTATGCTTGTTTGTTACCCTTATTCTATAAAAAATGTAGCTGCAATATATAATATGCAATATATAGATACACCAAAGTGTATCCCCCGATTTTATTATCATCAGTTTACTGAGTTGCCTCTCACTGTGGAATCAAATTTAAAGAAGTATTCACGTCAAAAGAAAAAAGAACTATACGACATATGGATTGCAGCCACAAAAAGACCACCGACTCAGCATAATCCTACAGTAACAGAGTTACAGCAGTGCTGATATTATTCTCTCGGAGCCACATAAGTCGAGTTGCGAGCAATTGCTGGACATAATTTATTATATGTTTTATAACTTATAATCTCTAACTACTTATGCAAAGTTTACATTAAACCTAATAATCATAAGTATAATATATAATGCAAGTACTTTAAACTGCAGTGCCACCAACTTACCTGTTCAGGTGGACAAAATTGGAACTAAGGCCGCCGTTTTATAAATAACATTTTCGCTGTAAGCTAATATTTGTTCTGTGCTATGAGAAGAGTGCTTTTTTGATTTCATTGTGAAAAGTGCAAATAAATATGTATATGTCACCTATTTCCTGTAGTAAACTGTCCACTAGCGACTTTGTCAACTGAACATATATATATATATATATATATATATATATATATATATATATATATATATATAAAGTAGTACAATGGCTGTTTACTCAGATGCACAATTTTTTTAGTCTCTTAGGTGTCTTATCCTCTCTAACTCGACTCACCGGTGCCCTTACGTTGCTGCGTTTGCTCCATGATCAATTAAGAGTTAAAACACTCAAAAGAGTTGTACCTTTGACTGCACGATCGTACGATAAAACCCATCGTACGATCGTTATTAAGCATCCCTCTGTTTGCGCGATGACTTCGCAAGCGCAAACTTCAACTACAACACTAAAAAATGTGTACTGTGTTGTATTTCGGAACATACCCTTAACCTGTATGTTCGAAAGGCGACTTTATTCGATACGCCGGTTTGCTCGCGACGTAAAATGGCGGGAATTGCAAATTTTTTGCTAACTTGCAAATTTTGCTATATTTTCACTTTGAGAAAATATTTATGGATAAAACTTACAGGGATTCTTATTGAATGTATAAACTATCGAATAAAATTATTTTTAGTTGCTAGAAATTGTAATAAAATTCATAAATTACCCTTTATAACATATTAGTAGTAGAAACCTCACTTTTAGTCTAAAATTACTACTAATTTGAATTCTACACGTTTGTTTTTGGAGAAATCTATATGAAAATGTTTGGAAATATGTATATTTTTATGTTTGATGTGTTTCTATTCGTTACTCATACCAAAATATTAAAAAAAAAACGAAATTAATTTTTATCTGTATGAGATTTCCGAACAATATTCCAAATATATTTTTGTGTAAATTTAAAATAAATACAACGTCAAGTTATAATATGTTATAACATATATAATTGAAATATGTTATAACACTATTTTTTAGTTACATTTTATACTAAAAATAAATGAGAATTGGAAAAATAACACATTTTTGACCCAACCGCTAAAACGGGCCTTCCCGATTTCGAATTGGCACTTACTTTTCACTTTTTATGCCATAAATTATATATCTACGTGTTTGTTTTATTACAAGGAATACATGAAAGTATAAAACTCACCTTTTTATTTCAAAAACACAGAAAAACGGAGAAATTACTCAGAAATAACTCACGCAGTAGTGCGTGGTAGACCCTTAGAGCATAATGCTCTAAGGGTAGACCAGTCAGTTCGGTTTATACAAAGGTACTCTGTGTGGTAGACGCACTACTGTTGTAAAAAGCCATTACGTCAGAATGATTTTTATGTCTATTTTTAGTTCGAAATTGACAGATTATGGTACCAAATTAAAGAGTATGTCTTTGTCTATGTCTGTATTATACATTTCAGTATAAATTTGTTATAATTTTTAATGACAAACCTTTTTTTGTCGGGTTCGCCCTCATAAATTATTAGTGGACAAATGTGTACCTTGCCGAGCGGGTGGAGGCGTTGTGTTAGTCACATTTGTATTTTGTACCACTGTCGAGCGAACAAGTCTCGTCGTGCGACGAAATCGTATCGTTTGCTCGTACGATCGTTGCCAATTCGGAGGACGCCTTGGTATCTATTTTGAAGTCAGCTAATAAGCTTAATGGCAAAAAAATTAACTTATATGCTGTTCAATAAAAATTTACGGGCTTGTAAATATTTACGCACCTGATACGATGGGTGTAAATTTTGCATTCTAAAATCGGGGTCGGAGCGGTATTTGCGACTATACTTGTAGTTGGTGGAGGTTTCATTGTCCGAGCTATCATACCCAGATGAAGTTTCGCGTACGCCTCGACTCTGTCTTTGAACCCTGGGGAAAAAATCATAAATTACAATTCATAATGGTGTGTAGACGTGGTAGAGTCATGCTGCAGTTATATTAATTGTATAGTTGTAGCAATGCGTCGGCTCGACCAGGGAAGGACAACGCTCTCACAGAATACCAGCGTAAAATAGCAGCTTAACGCCGCTGTGTTTCGTATGGTGAGTGTAGAGAAACGGAGACCCTTTTTACTGGAAAAGAAGCATTCCATCTTACTCACGGCTGACAATGCATTTGCATTTTGATTCGTATACGAGGATATAATATGTAAATGTCCTCGGCAGAGAAGGAAAATATCGTGAGGAAACCTGCATGTCTGAGGAATAAGATATTTTAAGGACATGTGAATTTCGCACTGTAGCATTCGGGATTGCTCCAAAATCCTTTGAAATGAGAGGCAGCCTATGCAAAACAGGCCTTTTTACGTGGTGGAGCCACGCTGCATCTATATTATGGTTGGAGCAAGAATAGCTCGGCTCTACCGAAGTATAACCACGCTCTCACAGAATACCAACGTAAAATAGCAGGTCAATGTTGCTGTGTTTCGTATGATGAGTGTAGGGAACCGGAGACCCTATCTACTGGAAGCGAGGCATTTCATCTCAGTCAACTCATTTCGGGGGACAACGCATATGCACTTTGATTCTTAATTGAGGATAAATGTAAAATCTACGAGCCACAGCACGCACTTACCATAAGGTGGAATGTGTGCTCGTTTGTCACCCTTATTTAAAAAAAAATATAGGTTGTTACTTTTTGGTAAGCTTTCCTTTGGTTTCTATCCAATAGATTACAAGCTGGTGTCTTCAATGCAATAGTGAATAGACTTTCTTTACGCTAAGATAGTGCGATTTCCCATCCAAAGCTTCGTCACTACTTACCATCAGGTAGGATTCTAGTCAAGTTAAAAAAAACATTAGGTACTTTTTATACCTGATAGACTAGTAATGAGAAAGTTCCTTACCTTGGTACAGATTTCATGCCGCTCCCAATGGAGGTCTTTGGTTTGGGCGTACCAGATCGTTGAGAGCCATTGTGGTTCGGCGGGAAAACTCGAGGCAATCCGAATTTTAGGTAGGTGTACATGTTGGAACCAAGGGCAGATCTGTAACACAATGTTTAATTTTATCAAATCGTCAGATTATTTTTATTCACAGATTTTTTTAGATTTCAGTTTTGCAAAAAAGAATAAAGTAGTATTCGAAATTTTTAAATTCTTATGTCATCATTATCATCAGTCCAACAAATATCATTATTGTAATAAATATTTTTAACATTATGTATTACTATCACTATTTTAACAATTTTAGTGAAATTAAAAATAAATAAAATAATTATTCTTAAGCTAATATTCATTTTACGGTGAAAAAAAATTCAGTTTTTTTTTAAATCTTACTAAAATATAATGTATCTACTTAAAAATATTTAGGAAAATTGATAAATAGTGTGTTCTCGATTTACACTAGGCAACTAGTATTATACCGGTATAGTATGCCAAGACTAACATGGTAACATTGGTATTAAGCACAAAATTGGGCTCCACTGTATACTGAACCCAGCATCCACGGGGCAAAAACAACTGAGAGACAAAAACACGAGAAGCAAAACTGACATAAAGAGTAATGCACAGGTACTCTGATTATTTACGTGAAAGACAATTGTGTCATAACCGGCTGCTACGTCACGGGTCCTGGGTTCGCTTTCCAGCCAACAGAGCTACATTTGTGTTAATGTACAGCCTATATATGTCCCACAGCTGGGCACAGGCCTCCTCTCATTTCTGAGAGGGTATAGGGCGACGAAGTGTCCGCCACGCTGCCCCAATACGTGTTGGCGAACTTCACGGGTCTTCGAAATATATTTCTGTTTTTATTTCTCAGACATGCAGGTTTCCTCACGACGTTTTCCTTCACCGCCGAGCACGTGGTAAATCAGCACTTAAAATTGCAATTAACAATTTCATTGGTGCCGGCGGCAATCGAATCCGGGTTGCTCGCGTACTGTGTTATTTACAGCGAGCGCCTAACCATCTGGTTTTTAGTTTTCTGATCTGGTTATGTTTTGATTGTGTTTATATCTTTGATACTCTTGTCCGATCATATGCATAAGCTTTACGTCGGCCACGGAAAAGTAGACACAAATACCTACTACTTTTTAAACTACTTCAAAAAGGAGAAGTTACGTTGAATGTATAAAAATCTGACAAAAAATCGGAATAATTGCATGTATACTATACTTATTTTCAATAAGTATCTAACCTGCATATATCCAGAAAAATATCCTATATTTTTCTGGGTTTGTTTACCGCAGTGGATCATATACTTTGAGTACGTAGTACTATTATTTATTCAGTGCTTATTGGCATTATAAAACTTGCGTTTAGCTGCATGTTCGACTGTATGTTTTCTACGTGTGATTTTGATGATTGTTTCTTCATTTGAAAACTGATGCTTCTCGTGTGGTCCCGTATAAATTTGATCTGGATCTGGCCAATCGTTTTTGAATTATTCTTAATAATGCGTATTTATTTGACTTCGACTGATCATTTTCTATTGATCATGTTCTAATTTTATTTATATCGAATTCGATTGTATAAAATTTTTAATTTTACCACTTGTCATGTACATACTTGTATGTACATGTATTTCGAGGTTAATAGCTTTCGTATGTCCAATTTTTGACCACGATGCCATAATAGTCATTGTGGTCAAAATTTTTGAGTAACAATTACTTACCAGTTTTCACTGTTATAAAACTTTTTATTAAAAGAGAAACTAAGTTACATTCAAATACATTTATGAAAGTCAAATATCACATTAAAAGTCAATAAAGCGTACATTATAAAATAATGCGAAAATTATACCAAAGCTGTAATAAAGGATGTCCTTAATTATTAAGTTTCAGAAGTAAATTAGTGAGTGAAACTTATTCTTTTATCGTTTTCATATTATAAAATCATTTTTTTTGTGAATTAGCAAAAATTAATTTAAATATTTAAAATATAAAATGTGCAAAGAATTTTATTGCAAATTTAGTTGCAATAATTTACATCTTTAATAGTGTTGTTAGTAGTTCAGTGAAAAGTTTCATATTCTGCTTCTTCCGATAAGGATACCATTAATTTCTTTAATATTGGTTCTATTAGTTTCTTTTCAATATTGACGAAGTGTTCAAACAACGGTACAAAGAATAATATAATATGTAAACGTTTATGAAGACGCAATCAAACCGTCGCGTCCATTCTATTGCACGGTCAGAACAGATATGTAACACCAACGTTTTATAATAGCGTGCCAGGAGCTAATCATCCATGTATCATTGCCTAATTGCACATCGCTCGTTGCACTAGCACCGTAGTAAGTTGTAGCGTTTTTAGAAAAGAGTACTTTTTTAAAGCCCAGCACCTGCAATTTCCCTTGTGATCCAGTTGTTCATGGGCGACGGTACTCGCTTACCATCATGTGGGTCGCATACTCGTTTGCCCCCTCTTGTATAATATAAAAAATAATAATATGTGTTACCAAACACACTATCCCTAATTCGAAGGATAGCCGATGTACAAGAACACACTAAGACGCCCGTAATCATTGGTACGTGGTGCCCATCGATAACACGTATATCGACAACAAACCCGCTCAAAATGGGTTTCAAAACGATATGTTCAGTATAAACATATCGATTATACAAGTTTACGTCTACCGCAGTCTCGGTCATGGTAAGGCTAAGCCTTAATATATTTTTATATCACAAACCTTACTTTCGTGCCTTTTGTATGGAGAATGTGAATACACTCTGCTAGATTTTAGATTTAGGTTCACGTAGGTTTATTAATATAAAAGTAAAAAGTAAAGTTACAGCATATATACGTCCCACTGGTGGGCACAGGCCTCCCCCTCAGTTCTGAGAGGGTTTTAGGGCAAGGAAGTGTCCGCGTCACTGCCCCATTGCGTGTTGGCGAACTTCACATGTCTTCGAAATATTTTTTTTCTTATTCCTCAGACATGCAGGTTTCCTCACGATGTTTTCCTTCACCGCCGAGCACGTGGTAAATCAGCACTTAAAATTGCAATTAACAATTTCCTTTGTGCCGGCGGGGATCGAACCCGGGCTACTCGCGTTCTTAATATAAATCATATTGAATTAACTTACTTTGGGCCATATCGTGGATGGGAGAGTATGGATTGCACTGTCGTATCTCTGAGCTGGAAGTTTCCGTAGGGCAGAGGACTCTTGTCGGTGCTGCCTAGCGCGCTGTCTGTAAAGTCGGAGTTCAGATTCTGCCTGTAAAAATATTAAATTTTAATGAAATAATATTAAATGTTTATGAATTAAGAAAACGTGCTAAATCGTTGTTATTCTATTATTATTAGCTAATATTAAATAACGCTTTACGAATATTTCGTAAAAAGCTGCGTTTTGATAGTTTATGTATGTAAACTGTTCCCACGATACAGGAGAAAATCCTGGCATGGAAGTAACATTATTAAAAAAAAGGAAAAAAGAAAAAGAAATCGATATACAGCAGTGATAAGATGTACTACCGTATACTGGTCATGTCCTGGTGAGCTGTGTTAGGTGTTAGCCCTGGATTTGTCTTGTGGCCGTCCAAGGATATTAAATTACCAACTCAAAATTTAGATTAAACAGTTAGTAAAAAGCAGTTAGTCTATATTTGATAAAGCGCTTGAATTATAAGTGAAGTTTTATACACATATATCTATATATTTATAAGAGTATAGTGTAATTTTCGTTAGTAAGCCTAGACAATAAATGATTTCTTAAAATTACGCGAAAATAATAGTTTTATTCAACTAGACAATAAATTTAAAAAAAAAATAATTTTAACAGTATAAGATCGAATCTGTGGGTAATATATAAATCAATGGGTTAACTATGATATTGGGACGTCGAACACATCAGTCCCCTCGTGACCATTAAATATGTAGTGTTCAATCATTATTTAATAGTGTAAATCAATAAATACTATTAACTGTAAACACTTTTTTTAATAGTGTTAATATATTAAAATTATTAAAATTAAACACTTATCAAGGGCCAGGCTCCCCGGCCCTCCGGAAAAATGCTATGATTCGATGGACTTTGATATGTCTTGGTTTTTTAATTACGATGATTCAAGTATAGTATAGCTTTATATGTAATTAAATTAAAATAGCATATGCAAGTAGACCAAGCTAAGACGACCAGGCAAAGAACCGATGTTGATGTTATGCTAGCTTCATTTATATTTTTAAAAACATCTTTTTTTATAACATCAATATCGCTAATGCTGACTTAGAAGCTCAATTTGTGCCCATACTGACATTAAAAAACAAATACAATTGAACATTTAATTACTAAAAGAATAGAAGAGCGCATGCGCATATCATATGCCATGGTTAGAAGTTAACATTATTTTTTGTCTGTCAAAGGAGTTGTGAGTGCTTAGGTTCAAATTTCAATGAATATTCTATTATGTATTTTGATATAGAGTAAAAATAAATACCTGTATATAGACCAGGCGTGCAGGTCCTCGGAGTGCATGCTGCGAGGGTCGTGGAGGAGGGGGTTGGACGGCACCGAGTAACGCCGCTCCCCGCTAAGCCCCAGCGCCGACTGTGACATGCTCTCACACTTCGACAGTCACCTAGACAATGAATATTTTTATTATTTAAAACTTGTACTGTGTTATATAACTCAATGCTTGTACTCGCTTAACTCGCGGTATACCGTGTGCTAGTGGTGAAAGATAATCAACTACCCTCATATCATCCCGTTGATGTTGTAAGAAGCGACAAATCGAAATAAACCAGAAAATGTGCAGCAGAGTCTTCATAACAGCTAGAAAATAAAGAAACTACGGTTACCATCCTCCTGTCAAACGTGGCAACTGTGGCATAGAGTACCTCATAAGGGAGACTCAAGGTATCTCACTTATGGGGAATATCTCTCACATATTATCTTACGATCGATTTCCGTACGTTTTACGTTCGTTCTTTAAATGTAACGAATTATTATGATCAATAAATAGTTGTTCTAAGTGTGGTTGTTTGTCTAGTTACAATTAATGTATATATAATATATTATGCATATATATGCCCACACGTGATATATAAAACTATATGATCTATATAAAATTTGAAAAATCCAAAACAAACCTGCGTCATCCTAAAATTACTTCGCAGTACTTTCTTTGGTTCCATAAACTCTGTCACGCCGAACCGTTGCCTCACTTCATATCTGTAACAATACATAGTGATAATTATTATGATAATCTGACTTAAAACAATAAACACTCACATTGCATTGATAAGATACGGACATAAGACGTAAAAAAAGGTTAAGCGGAATATCTGATCATGAAAATCCATAACCCAGTTCACCTGATGGTAAGTAAATAAATGCTGAGGCCTGTAGACACCTACATGTATCCTCTATTAAATTGTACCTATCAAAATTCGGATGCCTTGCCACTTCTGAGGAGTAAGATGGAATACCTCGTTATTAGAAAAAGGAGTCTCCGTTTCTCTACACCAGCGGTTCCTAAACTTTTGAGGTAATGGGACATTCACCAGGTCCCTTTTATTTTATGGAAACCCACATCAAATTATTATAAACCAAAGACAGTGCAATTTAAATAAAACAAATTATAAGAAATATTTTAAAATTTAAACTTTTAAATATATAAAATAAAATAATAAAATGATATATTTTACGTGCTGCAGCTATACTATGGTCTAGTCTATTCTAGTCTAGTCTAGTCTAATCTAGTCTAGTCTAGTATACTATAGTAATATAAGGGGTCGGCTCGACCGGGGCAGGACCACGCTCTTAGGGAATACCAGCGTAATGCTGCTGTGTTTCGTATTGTGAGTGTAGAGAACCAGAGAACTTTTTTACAGGAATCGAGGCATTTCATCTTAGTCCACAGGGGTGACAACGCATTTGCATTTTGATCTTTAGTTGAGGATAAATATGGATGTCTGATCCACAGCATCCACTTGTCATCAGGTGGACTGTGTGCCCGTTTGTCATCCAATGTTATAAAAAAACTAAATAAATATTTTAAAAGTGAAGTTGTAAAAAAAAGACATTATTACAATTGAAATTATGATTTCTTATACTAACGTGAATACCAAACATGGAATAAAACTAATTTTACGCATTAAATCGTGTTTAATTTTTACGGATTTTAAACCGAAACATACTACTGCTAGACTTCAAGATACTGTAAGGTCGGAGATTGGACCAAAAATTAATAAGTAATTAAAAGCTGAAGGTAGCCTTTGTTAATACTGTAACATCCATCATAAAGTGCCCGAAACGACGGGAATTAAAAAAGTTTATATTAAATAAGATCATTAGATTTGTTGAATTGAAATATTTTTATCAGGAAGATGCTGACGCCCATCTCCGGGTGTGCTTCCCTTTGGCGCCTCTTTCGACACACACGGAATGATATTAAGGGGTGGTGTATATTCAAATATCGCCACTACACGGTGTTGATGGGTAAATTTAATTTTTTTATTTAAATAATAGTTAATAATTTAATTTAATTAATTAATTTCCTAATTCCTAATTTCGCAAACAATTTTTCTTCACTTTCTAGAAAATCATTTATTTACCACAGTATTTTTAAAATGTGACTACCATACATATTTCCGCACAATCCCCTAGTAGTCTCATAAGACCGCAGCCTTAAACCGTCAAATCCATAGAGTAGAGTAATATATACAGAAAATCCCTAGCGGTCTCATGAGACCGCACCCACCCACTAAACGATAACCCATAAAAACTTATGTTTGAAGACTACTTTTCTATGAAGAAGTTTGGCATAATGGAATCAATATGAAATTTTCTATCCTCTAATTAGAGGAAATAAAATAAATGAATTTTTATTCAACTGAATAAAAATTTATTTAGTCTATAGATATTCATTTATAATCTACATTCAAAGTGCGTCATTATCGAGTGTTCGTTGTTGTACATTGTTGCGTTGATTTTTGGATTTTTCTAAGTTAAGAACAGTTTTCTATATTATAAAATTGTTATAAAAGTTTTTGTGTGAATATAATTTATCTTTTATAGAGTAATATACAGAAATAATAGTAATTTTCACACTACCGGTATTAGCTTGGTATGAGGTTATCAAAATACAATAAAGTATTTTTGTAATGATACTTTATTGTAATAAAGTATCATTACAAAATAATCCATTGAATAACTGACTTTTGTTTAAACTATAGAATAGAGAATTTTGTATAGATTCTATAATGCCAAACTTTTTTTTATAGAAAAGTATTTTATAAATATTAGTTTGAATGGTTTAAAGTGCTTTGGTTGGGTGCGGTGGCATGCCACCGCTCGGGATTTGACGAACGCATGCGACTGCATGGAAAATTTAAAAGGATTGAGGTTAAATCAGTTAATTGTAATTTACATGTTAATTTTTTATGTTTATTGCACTTGTTCATTTAAAATGTATGTAAGTTTAATTACTAATTTTGTTACGGAGTTTCGCAAATGTCACACAAGTTATCGATGTCCGAAATATCAAATATATGTATACGGTAGATGGCGCTGCTATCGGAATCCAGAAATTACCCGTGCGAAGCCGGGGCGAATACGAAATAAATGTATTGGTTTGATATCAAATGTCTGTTAATAAATAACCACTAAAACACATAAACGAGATACAGAGTAGTAAATTATAAATTAACAGTGTACGTTAATACATATAAAAGGTGAACGGTTATAATCATATTAGAACAATCGGATATTCGAAATTATATCATATCTGCATCAAAACAGATACAATTTTAACATAATATCCCTATCCGTATCCAGCTGCGATATCACATAATAGATAAATATGTAGCAAGCTAGATCACATCCGTAACAATTCTAATTTTAATTAATAAAGATATTCGTATTTCAATTTTAATAGTTTTTAATAAATCAATGCCAGTATTCAACACAATAGCGTACCATTTCATTTTGTAATTGACATTGACTATATCCTATGTGAAAAAACTGTCTGGTGGATCGGATGACTAATTGTTTAATAGGGTTGTCCAACAGTTTAATTGAAGTAGTATTTGCTTCATAGTAATACATTTATTGATCCCATTGTGATAATTGAAATACTTATTTTCAAATTAAAAATTCCTAAATACTTTGAATATGACCAAATTGTGTTATACGTTGTTGACATAAATAGGTTGCATCGCGTCGCGTTGTCATTTTTCTTGGTCAAATTTTTTGTACATTGGAAAATGACTTCAGATACCTATCCGGATCGCGGAGAAGAGGACGGATTATGTCGGATTGACCAGTTTTTCCAGCCTTCTCGAGATCACTAACAGCGTTTTAATCTTAGAGCATTTATAAGCAAGCTATGGAGCGTGCATTAGTGAGTATGATCAGTAAGCACGGGTATGAACAGTCTCATAATGGCAAGGGTGACGCTATGAGTCACGAAAGGTTACGCGCGTTAATTGTTTCTCTCGACGATATTTAATTGAATTTTAAGTTACCATGATGAAATGTGAAATCTTGCAAAATCTTGCAGTGGCAAGCTGCAAAACGATTCACGGAAGCAAACTAAGAAGAACAATAATCAGTTTTTGTAGATTTAATGTACAAGTGAGAGAAAAGGTCGTTGCTACCGTGCGTACTTGGTGACTGGCCGCGTCGCGGCTGCCTTTTGGACCAAGACTTTGGCTTGTCGTTAACTCCAGACGACCTACTTACTGTTACCGTCAGCCTTTTGCTATCGAGGGACTACTTTAGTTCCTAGAGGCAATTAGCGGCTGCAGCTTGTGATGTTGGTTCAAGCATCAAAGCTGATAAGGACAAATTCAAGTAAATTTGTACGTTCAACTCTTCGCCTCGGAGGAAATTACAGTGAAGACTGCTAATGGCTTCATTGTAATAGAAAGAAAACAGGAATACAAGGAACAAGATGAGTATGGTTACACTTCTCGTCAAATCGTTCGGAGGTACGCATTACCAGAAGGCTGCCGGCCTGAAACCGTGGAGTCTAGACTTCCCTCCGATGGAGTGTTGACTGATGTGGCACTTAGACAACAGTAACCATCACTGAAGAACCAGAAAGCGGTTCCCATTTACCAAACCGGACGCGTGCGCAAAGAAATTAAAGATTCATCTCAGGAAGAAGCCAAGAAGTAAATTGATATTATTAATTAAAAGTCGACTCATCGCTATTATTAGTGTAAGCAGTGAGATTTGTTTTTCTTTAAGTTTTAAATATATATATATATATATATATATATATATATATATATATATATATACATCTACAATTTGATTTATTTTAAAAACGTTTATTATTTTAGATATGTTACAAAACTTTCCTATAGTTATGTAGGTGGGTAATGTAATTCCTTCAGGATATGTTCACTGAGGGCAGACAAATAGCGGAACAACGATCCCTAAAATAATCACCCCTTTTAAAAATAGAACGCTTGTTTTATTTGCATAATAAAATAAATAAAATAAAATAAAATAAAAGAGCCTTTTATTTCCTGTAAATTTACATTAATTATAATCTATGCATGTGTTAGTTTGGTTTACTCTATGTTACTTATTTATTACTCACTTAATATAGATTTATCTGTATCTAAAGTGTATGTACCTATATGATAATACTTATTTAACAATATTTATAAAACTAATGCTTTATATAACCTTATTGTGTAGTATAAGCTTTCGTAAATTTATATTTACCTATTTACTTATAATATATCTATAACTATTTTGATATTAATATATTTATTTGTCTAATCTTATTTTTATTTAATCTACCGGAACCCCAGAATGGGTAAAGGCCTCCTCCAGTGATGCCCATTTGGCTCTGTCTTGAGCTACTTGTATCCAGTTTGGACCAGCTATTGTTTTAATATCATCTTCCCATCTTGTAATAGGTCTCCCTCTTGTTCTTTTGCCTATTGGGCCATTCCAGAATGTTACTTTTTTGGTCCATCTAAGATCAGTTAGCCACGCAACATGTCCTGCCCACTTCCATTTCAGTTTTTGTGCGTAGCTCAGAACGTTTGTTACTTTAGTTATTTTTCTTATTTTTGTGTGTCGTATTTTATCCAGTTTCCTTATCTTTAGCATACTTCGTTCGAGTCCTCTGTGACAGACGCTGATCTTCTTTCTTGTGTCAGCAGTAAATTTCCACGTTTGGCAACCATATGTCAAACAAGGCAAGAAGCTCGAGTTCATGACTTTTATTTTAATAGCTTGTTTAATAGCGTGTTGTTCCAGGTTAATCTATTTCTAAGTTCTTATTTTTCCTGTCAAAACTAATACTTTTCCCAGATAGACATATTTTTCAACGTATTCCAACGGTTTGCCATTGACTAATATTAGTCTTTTCAAGCTATTGGTCATTGTCTTCAAATCAAACCAAAACTAACAACAATCAAGAAAATAAAAGTGAAAACATTTAACAATTACGCCCCTCCTACCACACAGATGCCATAATTGAACAAAAGATCAAACAAAAACTTAGCCAAAATAATCTTCCAATCCGGTTGGTCACCGTGGAAGAATATGAACAAAACCCTCCAATGAGTTGCATAATACAAGCAAAATATTAAAAAATATATGTGTAAATTCACGTGTTACGTGTGATAAGCATACGCGATAAGTGATAAGTTCGCAGGCCTGTATGATGTATATATGCAGGCCTGCGACGGATTGTACAAGAAAGTTCGCTAAGCCCTGTATGTTAACTACCATCAGCGCGATTCGAGTCACGTGATCGGTCGCTACATTCGTTTAATATTTTGTATTAACAAATTGTTTTTAAAGATTTTAGTGGTACCGAAATTAGTGTTCAATTTGGGACTATGGTCTGTGTAAGTGTGCGTATTTGTGTAATTCCGACTGGAGCACTATGAACTTTCAGTTATCCCCTTGTTAACACAATAGATTTCATAAAAATTCTTTACATTTCATTTCGTAACTTAAATACCTAATATTTAAAATTAAAAAATAAATATACATATATGTTAAAAGAATATACAAATATATTTATATTTGTATATTTTTTAAGAATGACAACCCTATTAAAGTGGTACACTTTGCGTCACCGGACGTCATTGCGAGTGTCGGTATCAAAGGCAAGTTTATAAATTTGCGACATAGGTGTTACGCAAAACTGAGGAACATTTTATATTTGACGATATTCACTGATTTATTACCTGACGCTAAGTGGATACCGTGGTCCTTATCCTCGACCAAAAATAAAAATGTAGATGCGTTGTCACCCCTGAGGATCAAAATGGAATGCCTCGTTAACTTACATACTACGTTGTCAGTAAAAATGCTCTCCGTTTCCCATCTTTTACCATTCGAAACACAGCAGCATAATGCTGCTATTTCCCCTCCTCCTTCCTCATCAGCCTAGAAAAGTCCACTGTTGGACATAGTCAACTCCCATTAAGTATTTTTCGTGCTGGTGAAAGACGTGTGACCTACATTACGAAAACCGTGTGGCTAAGTAAATAGAACCCAGGGTCACAAACATCGCTGATGGGTTTGGATGGATGGCAAAGATTTGTGTATAAACACTGATTGTTGCGTTTATGTAATACAGTCTGATGTGATTCTTCCCGTGTTCTTGACACTGCTATAGAACATGCCTTATATACGTAATTTGGAAAACAAACTGATCGAAACGTCTCGTCGTCGTACCATACGAGGGCGACACTGAAAGTTTTTAGAATTGGCCATTTGTCAACGATATAATAAAAAAAATTGTTCAAATTTTGAAAATGGAATTCTTTGCCAATGTTATTGTCCATTATATATTTTATTAATTTATCATTTGTTTACGATTTGATTTGGATCACGAAAAAAAGTGATTTTTTTTAATCCTTTTAAATTTACCACATTTTTTATATCATATTCGCATTGTCATCCGAATTTGAGTTATAATATATAAATTTCAAGCTTCCTCATCGGTAAGGTAGTTTAAAATCAATTACCGAATTAGTTTAAAGTCAACCCGGAACGACAGACAAACAGAGCCACGATGCAGCTATATTATAGTTGTAACACGAATGGGTCGGCTCGGTCGCGGTAGGAACACGCTCTCACAGAATACTAGCGTAGTAGCATGCTGTAAACTCAGCGTTATACCGCGAAAAACAGGCCTATTTTAATCAACATATAAACCACAATTTAACTAATTCTAAAGCTCTTTGGATCAATCTTAAACGGACAATAAACATATCAGAAAAATCTAGAGACTATGTAATTCCTGACCAACTCAACGATCCGGATTTGATTAATTCTCACTTTTGCAATATACCTGGAAATGATTCAGCACCCGATTCAGAACATGTTTTCTTTGGCTCCCATCGATTTTGTTCTTCAACATTTAAGTTAAGTGTTACAGACGAAAACACAATAGCCAAAATAATTAATTCACTTAAGTCAAACGCTTTGGGCGCTGACGGCATATGCCTGGATATGGTTGTTTTAACACTTCCTTACACACTAAAAGTAATCACCGCGATAGTTAACAGATCGATAACCACGTCTTATTTCCCTGACGTCTGGAAAACCGCTTTGGTTACACCAATTCCAAAAACCAATAGCATTATAAATTTCAAAGACCTGCGCCTTATCAGCATCCTACCCTGCTTGTCGAAAATACTGGAAAGAGTAGTATGTACACAGCTTGAAGCGTACTTGGAGAGTAATCACATACTACCAAAACTGCAGTCTGGTTTTAGAAAGCATCATAGCACAACAACAGCACTATTAGACGTAGTGGACAATATTTTAGCGTCTCAAGATATAGGTGAAGGAACAATCATGACACTACTTGATTTCTCACGAGCTTTCGAGTCTCTTAACATCGAATTATTATTGTCCAAGCTTTCCTATTATGGATTCGATCCAACCGCAATCAAGTGGTTCTCCAGTTATCTAAATGATCGCATGCAGTTGGTTAAAATAATCAAAAAGATGGTACACATACTCTATCAAGTCCTCGTCCTGTAACGAGAGGAGTTCCACAAGGATCCATACTAGGCCCTCTTTTATTCATACTGTATATAGCAGATATTAGTACAGCTATTCAGAACTGTAAATATCAAATGTATGCAGACGATTTGCAGGTATATCTTTCCTTTGTACCAAGTCAAACTAACTGGGCTGTTAATAACTTAAATAGAGATCTAACGAAAATCGCCCAGTGGTCAGAAGCCAACACTCTTGTACTCAATCCAGCAAAATCAAAATACATTGTATTGGAATCAAAGCGACACATAAATCGCATAGTTGCAAATAATCCTGATGTGTGTGTCCTCGGGGAGAAGATAAATCGTGTGACTGAAGCTAAGAATCTGGGATTGCTTATGGATGACGCGCTTCGCTTTGAGAGACACGTGATCGAGATCGCACGTAATTGCTTTTACAGACTAAAAGTATTATACCGAATACGTGACTTTTTGAGTGAAGATCTGCGCATTAAGCTTTGCAACTCCCTTGTACTCTCCAGGCTAAACTATGCAGATACGGTATATGGACCAAGGCTACTTTCGAAAACTGACCGAATAATTCAGAGGATCCAAAATGCTTGTGCCAAGTATATACACCACATTCCCCCACGAACGCACGTCAGTCCCTATTTAAATAAATCAAAGTTATTAAGAATGTCCCAATTAAGAGAACTACATTTAGCAACACTAATGTTCGGTGTCTTTCAAAACAAAAAGCTCGGGTATCTATTAGAAAAACTAAAATGGCGCAAGGACGGTAATTTTATGGACATTCGAACAAAATCAAATGTCCTTTCAATACCAAAACACACAACGGCAGCATTCCGTGGTAGATTCCGATATGCAGCTACTAAATGCTGGAACAACTTGCCCCCACCTATCCGCCAACTAAATACCATCAGCCTTTTTCAAGGTAAAAGTAAAAGGATATTTTTGTCACGTTAACATTTAGGGCGGATAAAATAGCTGCATTATATTATATTTTCATAGTATAATATAAATATCTATATTGTTTTATTATAAATTCTCATTATATTATTTATTATATACATTTATATGTACCTACTGCATAAATAAAGTTCCCATCCTTTTTCATTTTCATTACCATTATTTTATTTTATTATTTTGATAACATCTTTCTCGAAAATAGAAATAAAGCGAACATACTATTCCTCGCAGGCGAGTTCAACCTCAATGGGCATTGCTGCAAACCAACGCTACCGCAATCCTGCGATAGCATTATGTTGAGTCAGTGCCCTTTTCAGCATCACATCACTCACGAATTGTATCATTTTATGACTGTTTTTTGTTATTTACTTTTATCTTTGATGTTTTTATGTATTATTTTATTTTCTGTATCAAAACTGTATGAATGTAAGTTGCTGAATAAATGCATGTCTATGTCTATGTCTAAAATAGCAGCCGTTGCAGCAGCTAAAGCAGCAGTGTTGCTGTGTTTCGTATGGTGAGTGTAGAGAACCGGAGACCCTTATTATTGGAATCGAAGCATTCCATCTTAGTCCTCAGGGATGACAAGGTATTTGCATTTTGATTCTTCATTGAAGATTAATGTGGATGTTTATGGGCCACAGCATCTACTTACCATCAAGTGGAATGTGTGCTCCTTTGTCACCCAATGGTATAAAAAAACAAGAAACTTATTAAAAACGTGGTAAAATGATTCAAAATTCTAACTCAGTCCAAAAGAACAAAGAACATTATCTTATACTAATTAGGATACTGCACACTCATACCACATTAATATGACAACTGCATATTTACACTATGATATCAAAAGTGGAATGTACTTATGTAGGTTATTGCGGAAATGCTAAAACCTTGAACTTATCCTCTATCTTGTTTAGAGCTATTTTATACTCGTGGGATTAAAATGCATTGTCCGTTGCGGCAGCGTAATTACATGTACACAAATTATAATCTATGATATTGTAGCGGTTGTGGTATGGTATACTCAGTTGTTACTAATAATTCTTGTTGATTTTTATATATTTTTAATTAAGTAAGGTGACAAACGAGTAGTCCACCAGATTGTAAGTGAATACTGTGGATCATAAACAGGAGGCACCTAAAGTACGACCAACGAGAAGCGATACCAAATGTAAACAAAACCAATGCAAGGTTATTGGGAATAGCAGGGGTGCGTAACATTTTGATAGTTAGATTATATATTTAAGTAGACAATATAGTTTTAAAAAATGTCTAGCGAACCAAAAAATAGACTTTTTATAAATTTTGTTATAATTTGAATTATTGTATAATGTAGATTTAAATTAAATAACGAGAATAAATATTATAATGTTTCTGAATATCGCTTGCCTAACAACTGTGTGCGGTAACGGTCTTGCCCCCTGTTACATAGGGACTTAAATATATCAGGCAAAATGTGGGTTAGGAAATTATTGTTTATTCAGTCAGACGGCGATTCTTTTGAGTCTGTAGAATCGTAATCAGAGTCTGTAACACGTATAATAAATTAAACCGTCACACAACATGAATTTTACATGACAGAAAGAATTTCTCCAAAATCCAAATTGATTTATTCTATGACAAAAACAAAAATTTTCGACCTTTTGAAGAAGTCTACAGATCTACGGATATTTTGTAATAGCAAATACGGAACTCAGTCTGATACTGGAATTTTTTATACTAATCTAGGGATTTGGAAATATTCGAGCTGGTAACACTGGAGCATGGTCCGTTCCTGATCGAGCTGACCTATTAGCGCTACAGCCCTACTACAGCTGCAGCGTGACTCTACACTAAACCGTACAAAGTACATTGTTTTAATTTGTTTAAAGTTGGAACAATGGTTATAGGATAAAGAAATAATGTATAGCTGGCGTTAATTTGTTAACCGGATCTCCTCGTGTTATTGCACAACTACAATCTACAATAGATCATCACGGATGATAATTCGCTTCAACTTGCTGTAACAATTCGTTTTGTACATTGATTTTAAGGTATCTGTAAACGCAACCGAATCTCCAACGGATGGAAGATGCGGATGATTCGAATTAAATTGCATAGTTATTGGATCTGGATTTACGACTTGTGCGTTATATGTAATATGTTACATTAACCGTAGTCGACCGTCACGTTGAAAACGTTACAAGAATACGTATAAATCAAGTTCAGAGCGGTGGTAGCGAGCCACCCAAGTTCAATTTATACGTGGTAGAGCCACGCCATATTAGTTGTAGCATGAATGGGTCGACTGGGGAAGAACCACACTCTCATAGAATAGCAGCGTAAAATAGCAACTTAATGCTGCTGCATCTCGTATGGTGAGTCTAGACAACCGGAGGACCTTTGATACTGCAAACGAAGCATTCCATATTTGTCATCAGGGGTGACAACTCATCGGCATTTTGATTCTAAATCGAGGGTAAGTGTAGACTTTTATGGGCCATAGTGCACAGTATCCACCTACTATCAGGTGGACTGTGTACTCGTTCATTCATATTCCATAAAAAATACTGGTACCGATTTTTGAATTATTAATAGCGTCAACAAGTCATCAGATGTAAAGAAAAAACTCTGAGTACGGAAGTAGTGTGGTACCGATTTTCTGCTCAATTATCTTCTTGAAGGTGTTATATATATTTTGATATAGTGTATAATATTTCGTCTAGGGCGTCCCTTCCCGACTCTGCCATTCACATCTGCCATATAAATTTGCTTTGCCAGTCTTTCCTCAATTATTCTTTCCACATGACCAAGCCACCGAAGCATTCCTTTCTTAATCCTAGTCACAACATCATTTTGCATACCACATTTTTCTCTTATCACGCAATTTCTCATCCTGTCATTCAGATTCAGCCCTGGTATACTCCTTAAAGACCGCATTTCTACAGCATTTATTCTACTTTTGTGCTTCTTCTGCCACACCCAACTTTCACTACGTGCCTTTTTTGACACATTCTCTCCATAATAGAGTGTAGAGCCCCATTCACTCTATTTCCTGCATTCACTCGTCGTTCTATATCTTTATAATATCTACCATCCCTGCTAAATACACATCCCAAATACACGAACTCATCTACTTGCTCAATCAAGTCCACTTTTATTCTTATTTCACATACGAAAGAAAGTAAATTCTTCTGTTTCAAAAACCATCACTTTCGTCTTATTTGCATTCACTTTCATTCCTCTTTCTTTTAATGCCAAGTTCATTAATGTAACCATCATTTGCAACTCAGCCGCCGACGATGCAAATATGAGTTGATCATCGGCGTACAAAAGGCATTTGACGGTTAACTCGCCCATTCTTAGCCCACATTCTTCATCTTTCAAAGTTTGCAAACATCTGTCCATAAATAGTGTTACGAGCTTGAGGTTCGTGACAATAAAAATTGCCGATAGGATTACCTAAATTAACACTTTAATTTTCTTTACACAAATTAAAACTTAAAACACCAATAATTAAGCACACTAATTCACTTTATTCCGCTCCGAAGCTTCGCTTGTCTCGCCAAATTTAATACTTCCCCGATCGCGTACTGCAGCGCCTTTATATAGGGCTCTTCCATGAAAACTTCCAGAATATTCCAGAATATTCGAGTAAATACGCGCGCCAACCGACCAAGCGCAGAAAGTTCGAGTTTGGGGCTTCAAGAAAGCTTAGTTCTTCAATTCGATACTAGATGGCGCTGTCGGTTGAAAGATTAGTGATGTCATTTTCTGGAAAGCTCTCTCTTCGCTCTGTTACCCGACACTAGATGGCGCTAGTGCCAGATGTCAACTTAGCCGCGCAACACTGCCCCCTCCTAAGACATGCTCGTCCCGAGCATTATCGGCCCCATAATAACGCGCCAGGCGATTCACATGGGCGATCATAGGAGTCCTTCTTGCGCCTTTCTGTAACGGCTCCGCAATGTCAAGGGCTGTCCTATCCCATGGTGCACCAACATTGTACAATTTCGATGCTCCTCTACTACGTGTCTGAGGTCCCTTTACAGCCGCATAACTTGTACATTTGCGACACCAGTCCTCGACATCGTTTCGACAGTGGACCCAGTAAAACCGTTCTCGGATCTTCAGTAGAGTTCGTTTAACTCCCAGATGGCCTCCTGAACAATCATTATGGTACAGCTGTAGAACATCCGGTACTTTAGCTTTAGGGACAACCATTTGCAAATGACAGCTGTCTCTCCGAACATTTTCCCGGCCGCTTCACGGCCGCACAACTTGTACATGTACGACACCAATCCATCGTCACGATAATGGACCAAGTAAAACTGTTTTCGGACCTTCAGTAGAGTACGTTTAACTCCCAGATGGACTCTTGAACGCTCATTATGGCACAGCTGTAGAACATTCGGCACTTTAGCCTTAGGGACAACCATTTGCAAACGACGGCTGTCTCCTCGACCATTGTCCCATTTACGGTACAGGACTCCATCCTGAATCAACATGCTGTCCCACTGGGCCCAATAGCCTCTAGTGGTCGAACTCATCGCTGAGATGTCGCTCCACTTAGGCTTGGTAGCACGGGCTTTCTTCCATTCCAGAATCGGCTTGATGTCCGGATCTTCCTGCTATGCATGTCGTAGGCTGTCCTTCCACTCGTTGCTGAGGTGATCTGTCCTGAGCATTCTCACGGATACCACTTCCTTACTCTTTTGCCTAGTACAATGTTTCCAATCTTCAGGACAAGGTCTTCTTGACAATGCATCTGCGTTGCTATGAGATTTCCCGCTGCGATATCTGATAGTAAAGTCGTATCCCGGCTGCTGCTGGGCGCTGATGTTAGCCGCACTTCCCTTCGGAGATCGTTCACCTTCCCTTTCTAGTGTTCGCTTAGGGCAGCTGGATTGAAGATGGCCCCTTTCCCCACAGCCATAGCACCTAGGGTTGTGTCCCTTATTGTGGTCGCGAAACGTAACTGCTGCAACCTCCCTAGCGCGAGGGGAACGACGATCCTGCCACCGCCAGGCGGTGCCGTTAGCTGCACTACCCTCTCGAGATCGATCAACTCTCATTTCTACAGTTTGCTTAGGGCAGCTGGAGCGAAGATGGCCCCTTTCCCCACAGCCATAGCACCTAGGGCTGTATCCTCTGTTGTGGTCGCGAACTGAAGCTGCTGCAACCTCCCTGATGCGATGGGAATGATGATCATGCTGCACGGCTTCCACCTCCAGTGCATGGGCCAAGGCGTCCTTAAGCGTCTCGTGGTGCCCGAGCCTCACAGCAGCTCTGACTTCCAGGTCGCGGATGCCGTCGATGAATGTCTGCACCAGGTTCCCTTCAATGAGCGCAGGTACAGACCGGTATGCTTTCCGCACCAGCTTCTCTACCTCTAGAGCCCACTGCTGCAGGTTTTCGTTGATGCGCTGCACGTGATCTTTAAGCTGCGCACGAAAGACGTGTTCCAGGTGAGCGTCGCCATATCTCGCCTCCAATGCCTCAAGGAGTTGCTCATAAGTCACTTCCTCCCCGAGAGCTTCCAGAACTGTTAAGGCTGGTCGCGCAGGCCTAGTGTGAGAGCAGTCATGGCCTGACTTTTATTCCAGCCGTTCGCCTTCATAACGGCTTCAAACTGGATTTTGTAAGCTGACCAGGAAGAAGTCCCGTCGAACGGTGGCACTTTGAACCCACGTAGCGAAGGTGTTGTAGCTACTACGGGAGCTGTAATTCCATCCCCCAGTTTGAGGTCGTCCAGCGTTTTCTTCACGACAGCCATCACGTTGTCAACCCGATTGTTCACTTGGTAGATTCGGGTTTCAGCTTTCGCGATTTGGGTTTCAGCCTCTGACAGGCGGTTGTCATGCTGAGCAACCCTATCCTTCACCTCCTTGATCTTCTTCCCGAAGGTAGCGTGAAGGTCCTTCATGAGGAGCATCTGCTCTTCCAACCGACGGGCCTGTTCCTCTTGGCCGTCCCGTAGCTGCTCTTCCAAACGACGGACCTGTTCCTCTTGTCCGCCCCGCAGCTGCTCTTCCAAAAGACGGGCCTGTTCCTCCTGTCGGCGAGCCTGCTCCTGCAGCATCACCATCAGAGCACCTAAGTCAGGTGCTGCAGATATAGGAGCTACTGACGGGCCCTCCAACGTCTGCGGCGTTGCACCACCAAATCTTCTTTGGTCCGTCTCCCGCTGGCGTTGACTTCGGGACCGGACACCCTCCGTTTCCTCCTTAGGTAAAACCGGCATGATTTTATCCCACTTCTGACATCAATTGTTACGAGCTTGAGGTTCGTGACAATAAAAATTGCCGATAGGATTACCTAAATTAACACTTTAATTTTCTTTACACAAATTAAAACTTAAAACACCAATAATTAAGCACACTAATTCACTTTATTCCGCTCCGAAGCTTCGCTTGTCTCGCCAAATTCAATACTTCCCCGATCGCATACTGCAGCGCCTTTATATAGGGCTCTTCCACGAAAACATCCAGAATATTCGAGTAAATACGCGCGCCAACCGACCAAGCGCAGAAAGTTCGAGTTTGGGGCTTCCAGAAAGCTTAGTTCTTCAATTCGATACTAGATGGCGCTGTCGGTTGAAAGATTAGTGATGTCATTTTCTGGAAAGCTCTCTCTTCGCTCTGTTATCCGACACTAGATGGCGCTAGCGCCAGATGTCAACTTAGCCGCGCAACAATAGCTTAAACAGCCACGGGGAAGTTATACAGCCCTGTCTGACGCCTTTTTGGATGCTAAACCAGTCAAAGTAGACCCCGTTGATCCTGAAACAAATACTAGAGTCCCTATAAAGAGACATTAATGCCTGAGTCATAAGTCTTTTCCAAGTCCATGAACGCACAAAAAAATGTCTGGGTTTTGGCCAAAAACTTCTCCGCAATCATGAGCATGGCATAGTAATGGCAGTGTAACTACTACTAACAGTCGGTAATCGAAGGTGTCTAGACAGAGCAACCGTGCGGTGCTGTGTGGAGCGCACCTGTTTGTCTTGTCACATAAGTAAATAACCGGAACAGAGATAATACTTCATACAATCGCGCGAATCGATTGCACTACTACAAGCACGCGGGGCATGTGTGCGTGACCACTGGCCGCTTGTCGCCACCGCCGTGTAAAAAACTGTATGTCCTATAACCTATTTTTATTATAACTGAACACTAATTGTCTGATTAAGTTATTTAAATTGTTTAAACGTAAAACAAAATTAGTCTTTTATTTTTTTATTACTTCCCATTCTGACAACCCCAGCAATTTGTTGTTGTTGTTGATGACTGAGTGTGTGTTCTTCACAGGTGGTACTGGTGTAAAAAAAAACAACCAGCATTATTACATCGTATGAGGCACTTTATCTAAGTGCTCAGGGGTGTCCTTACATTTGAGACCTTTGTTGGCTGCAGGAGTCCCTGTGCTGTGTTGTAACTACTAATAATATTTTGGAGTAGGAAGAAAAAGACAAGTAGCAATTTGACAGTTATATTGTGTAATAATTAAACTAATATTAATATATTTTATACTGATGTATGTTTCGTTGAACTAACTAGTGGTCGTAAACGAGGTTGTACGAGTACATTATGTGGTCCAGGGCTAGCACTGAGTTTTTCTGTCAAGAAATTCTCACTAGCAGCCTACTTCTGCCTAATCCTGCCTGCTTAGTTCTGGAGGGTATAATCGAGTTTGCGCAGATGGCTAGTCTCCGTTGGCCGAAATTTCGATCTGGAGGACATTACATTACAATATTATATTTCTATTAAACGATAAACATTACCGGTCGATACTGCAGAAAACTACATCGAAGAAAACAAATGGAATCGGTTGTATAACGCGATGCTGCAAAAACTTTCACCGATTATTGCTTATTATTAGAACACTGTTACTTAATAAAACGCGGTTAATCTGAAATTAAATCTTCAATCAGTTCCGGCAGAGTAAGAAAATTGTGTACAAACTACAAACTATTTAAAAAATTGTGTACGTAAAAGTGTTCTCGTGCAAGAAATAAACTTCTTATTTGATATGCTTTCCGCTGAACACTTCACTGACACAAAAAGTTACCTAAAATTATAATTAACAGTTTCAGTGGCTCTATCAGGATCGAATTTGGGTTGTTCGCGTAAGTACGGCAAGTGCATGTGAGATCTCAATCGTCAAAGTCCAATTATATCTACTTGTTTCCCCAAAATCCTGGAGCCTGGATGGGGCAGATGATAATATTGGTTCAGTTCAGTGGTAATCCAAAACGAAAATCTTGTTTTTAATCTTATTAGCATAATATAAGAAATTCATAGATACAATATTTCTTTAGTTAAATGCGAAGAACTTATGTGTTACGTTATAATGTAATGTGATGGTGTGTTGATGCTAGTCGGTTCAAAATCGAATTTTTGATAGGCCACTTCTCAGGCTATTTGTCATTCTTGCATTACGCTTTACGGTAGAACGCAATACTACTACAATTATTCCTGAATCATCATTTACTTATGCACATGCTGGATATGTGCCTCTGCGTTTAAATGAGTACTCATACTCGCACTCATCATAGTCTCCATGTCTTGCTGGACGATCATTTAATACTATTAACGCTTTTGTCATAATTATACTGCTCTCTATCCGAGGTAACAAGATCTTTCTGACTCCACTCATCCATACTTTGTCGACTCTTCATCATCATCATTATCATCATTACAGCCCTTCACAAGTCCACTGCTGAACATAGGCCTCCCCAAGGTATGCCACAAAGCACGGTCCTGAGCCACCTGCATCCATCGACTTCCTGCATGTCTTACCAGGTCACCACTCCATCTAGTGGGGGGGGGGGTCGCCTTACACTTCGCCTACCGGTACGAGGCTGCCACTCGAGGACATTTTTCCCCAACGGTTGTCGGTTCTTCGAGCTATATGGCCGGCCCATTGCCACTTCAGCTTGCTAAGGGGTTCCTGGTTCTGCAGATATCCTATTTAAGTTTATAGCAACTTGTAAAGAAGTATTGTAGTCTGTATGATGTATAAAAAACGGACTCATATATTTCGTGACTCTCCTTTGGCTTTACAACATAAAACATTTATGTTCTACTTCTAACCCAAATAACTTGACCTTTTATATCAAGATAAAGCTAACTTGGTAGTTTGGTACTGAATTAAACTAGTTTCCGAAGACAGTGACCAAACTAGTACTGAACGTAGTTGACATAATACGGTGGTGTCGTAGCCGCTTGGGGCTAGCATAGCCAGACGTCTGGATAAAGCCGGACACAGTCGGGCTTTTTGATTGCGTGTCCGGCAAAATTAGACGGTGTCCGGTCTGTCCGACTTTTGTTAGGCTTTTTAAATTTAACCAATTCTTCTGTACTTACATTTTTTATGTACTTATGTACATACTATAGCAATTATTGAAATTGATATTGTAATGAATATTGAATGATTAATAATAAAGAAGACTGTTTTATTTAATTGTTGGTATTTCATTAGAATTTAAGAAGATTTTGTGGTAAATGATCAAAAATATTGTTTTACTTTATAAAAATTGTCGTTTTACTAAGACCTAAAAATTAAGGGTGGCCGGCCTTTATACCAAAATGTCCAGCTAAGCTCACTGGTCTGTCCGGCTTTTCGGTTTTAAGACCTGGCAACCCTACTTGGGGCGCAAGCAGACCCTCACCCAGATACTTCGCGCTAGATAGTGATGCTTGCACTACTGGTAATAAAAAGATATTGCGAGTTGAAATTATTGACCGTAACTTAGATTTTATGGATGCACTACGTCATGTCTTGCTAGAACTTGTATCTATACGATAGGTGCCGCTACAAATTTAATAAAAAAAGTCTGAGTTACGGTTCAAATAGTATTTATATATAATTATCATTTATTTATTTATATATTTATTATTAATTGGCAATGGGCCGGCCATCGATCCGAACCGACAACCGATGGGGGAAAAGGTTCTCGAGTGGCAGCCTCGTACCGGTAGTCGTAGTGTAGGGCGACCCCCAACTAGATGGAGTGACGGCCTGGTAAAATATGCTGGAAGTCGATGGATGCAGGTGGCTCAGGACCGTGCTTTGTGGCATTCCTTAGGGGAGGCCTATGTTCAGCAGTGGATTTGTGAAGGGCTGTAATGATGATGATGATGATTTATAGGATACCACGGGTAGTACGGCTGTATGATTATTTAAGTTTTTAGTTTTAGTTATTTTATTAAAAAATGATTACTAGATGGAGTGACGACCTGATGTTGGTTATTTGGTTTGGTTTATTATTTGGTTGGTTGGTATTGAAACATCTGTATAATTACATGTTTTATGCAAATAAAGCTTTTTGTGCTTGTGGCATTCCTTGTGGGAGGCCAATGTTGATCAGTGGACTGATGAAGGGCTGTAATGATTAGTTTTTCATTTCTATTTATTAATTTTAGGATACTATGTTGAGGAAATGAAATGTGGAGAAAATTTTATTTACTGTAATTATTGAATTATAATTAAATGGTCTATGTATTGGTTGGGCTGAAAAGTTCGTATCGTCTCTATGAGATGGCGCCACTAGAATAAAATCCATATCATTTTTAGGTAGTACCAACCTTCAAAAGAAACGTGTATAAATTTGACAGCTGTCTGATTATTAGTTTGTGAGATACAGCATTTTGAGTGAAGCAACTTTTGTTATTTTGAAAAAATGGATAAAAAGGAATTTCGTGTTTTAATGAAACACTATTTTTTGATGAAAAAAAGTGCTGCTGAAACCAAAAAGTGGCTTGATGAGTGTTATCCGGACTCTGCGCCGGGCGAAGCAACCATTCGTAAGTGGTTTGCCAAATTCCGTACAGGCCATATGAGCACCGAAGACGATGAACGCAGTGGACGTCCAAAAGAGGCTGTTACGGACGAAAACATAAAAAAAATCCACAAAATGATTTTGGAAGATCGTAAATTGAGGTTGATTTGTTTAGCTGGCACTCTAAAGATATCAAAGGAACGTGTTGGACATATCGTTCATGAATATTTGGGTATGCGAAAGCTATGTGCAAAGTGGGTGCCGTGCGAGCTCACAATCGACCAAAAACAAGAACGTGTCGATGCTTCAGAGCAATGTTTGGAGCTGTTCAACCGCAATAGAAGTGAATTTTTGCGTCGATATGTGACAATCGATGAAACATGGATCCACCACTACACTCCGGAGTCCAGTCGGCAGTCATCTGAATGGACTGCACGCGATGAACCGAATCCAAAGCGTGGAAAAACTCAACAGTTATTTAATCCTATAGTACCAAAACGAATATGACCATTGACTCGTATGGTCTTAGAGTTACAAAACTACAATTAAAAGGAGACGGAAGCAATGTACATTTATCTTATTATATACCGTATTATTAGTACCTTTTCTGAACAACTTACATTATATTATAGTTTAGTGTGGAAGTTATAAGTGTGGATATTACTTAAAGTTTCGTTGCGCGGCGTTCTCTCTGACGATACTTTGTAGAATTATTATAATTAACTTGCGAATGGTCCGGCTAAAATTTTGTTTTTATGTACAGAGATATACTAAATAAATAATATGTTAATGATAAACTCCTGTGAGAGCTAGGGCAATTTATAATACACAAAATTATTTTGAAGAGTTGCAGATCATAGCAGAGAAAACCGCATGGAAATTCCTTTAGTAGTTCTCAAGATTAGCGCGCACAAAAAGATACGATAAAAAGACTACTACGAAAAAGAGACTTCCTTTAACACTGTGCATGAATAATTTCGAAGTGGTCAATAACTCGATAGGCTAATTGCGCTTTAGATTATAAATACTTACGTTTCTCTATGATTAGGTATACATTTTGAGCCATTATTCACGGCCTGGCCTCGATCGCGGTCATTATCTATATCAAGTTTAAAGCCTACTTTAACGGTTGTCTATTAATGATGTTTCGGCTTATTTCATCCTCACGCTTCAGTAGCCTAATGGGCACAGAATAAAAGGTCGTCGAATCGAATCTATCGTTCAAATATTGTCTTAAACTAGTTGTAAGTACTTCAATAATTTTTTGTCTTGTTATAAAATACAGCCTATAATTAGTCTCAGATGTAAAATATTTCAATTCCTTCTATTTCCCTAAAGAGATCCCGTGGATAATATGCGAACTAAAAAGTAACGTATGGAACTTGATTGCTCTTTCGTGAAAAAACTGTTCTTTGAGTCTGAGACCAACAATAAACTACTTTTATAAATAAGACCGTTTAGGTTTAGATTGGTTAACGTGGACACTAATAGAGTTAATATCTCTTCTAGTAATCATTTTTTTTATTAAGTAGTTGCAAAAAGTTGTATGTAATAGGTAACATATTGTTACAACTAACTATTTTTATAGAACCAACTATTCAGGGAATATTTTTATTAAGTGTTTAATAATTTATCTTGCATGTTTTTATTTATGAATGTAGAGCCATGCTGTAGTTATATAGTATTAGTTATTATTAGTAGTATAGTTGTAGTACGAATGGGTCGGCTCGAGGGGAAGCTCGGGGAAGGTCCATGCTCTCACAGAATAACAGCGTCAAATAGCAGCTTAATGCTACTGTGTTTCGTATGGTGAGTGTAGAGAAACGAAGATCCTTTTTGCTGGAAATGAGGCATTCCACCTTAGTCCTCACGGGTGACAACGCGTCTTTATTTTGATTCGTAATCGAGGATAGATGTGTATGGTAGACTGTGTGCTCGTTTGTCACCCTATCCTACGAAAAAATAACTAGTTTGCTATTCTTCAAAAACGTTGCAATCTCTGCACGTGTTACTTTCTCTTTGCAGCATGAACAGAACGGTTCGACCGGATGATTCACTACTGGTGGCGGTGTTACCATCCAAACGGACTTCTAGACGAAAAAGCGGCCCCTACCGTCTTGTAAGAAATAGATGTGAGCAAAGTCGTTACCGTTTCTCCGGCTACGCAAAATCACAGCGAAAAATCACCGTGACTTTGTCACGTTAATAATCTCAAGTATTCGGAACGTTAGCTTTGAAATGTCTTATAATGTGATTATACGCGATTTGGTAATTTCTCTGGTTTTAAATAAAACCGGAGAAAAGACCACTGCCTTTGGTTTTTTTATTACCTACCTAACCCCACTACAAAACTATTAAAAATTCCATTCTATGTAGTTTCAATTAAAAATATACAAGGTGTGTAAGTATAAACACCGTTGTCACTAAAACCATAGGCTTTAATATAAAAATATTTAACCAAATTAAAAAAAACGCTATTTTCTTTCATAAAATTTAAAAAGTTTCTATCTGACACCGTCCGTAAATTCATGGATACCCAATGCGCCCGAGTGACGTAATCACTGTAAAGATTACCGCCCGCCCTAGCTACCTACACAACATTCCAATAAAAACGCAATAGGTACACATAACCTGTGATGTAACTTTTCCGTCATACGTTCGTCCTGGCTTAGAACAGGCTAAAATTGAGGATTTTTAAAAAAAATGTTGTTATTTTTCATTGACTTTACGTTCTATAAGTGAAACCAAACCACTGGTATCAAGGATAACGGTGTTTACACTAACACCCTGTATTTTTAAACACGGATTTCGCGGAACGTTTAACACCCAGATTAAATTATTTTACTACATAGACGGTACACAGGCCGATTGGCTAGACGAGTCGTTCCTTTTGTTTGATTCAATCGATGACATGAAAAACGTATGTACGGTTTAAGGCGCGAAGGCACAACGTGATTTTGGAACGTTTTTATTTTCAAAATAAAACTTTTAGCACTGTAATAATGTGTCCATTGATAACCTCCGATAATATTTATAAATTGGTTTCGATCAGGAAAGTTCTCTTTTATTTTTAAAAGGACCTTGGCATTTGCTTAAAACCCACTGATCCCAACCTCCGCGGAACCCTCAACTGCAATTATCCGTAAATCGATAATGACTGTTGTTCGTGGGCGACCAACTCCTTTGTATGCTAATTGGTACTAATTTAATATTACACGCACGCTGGCTTTGTGGTCTTCCCGACGACGAAATGTCGATCCTATCGCAAGACGAAGTATAGAAATGACTTAGAATACAAATGTTTCATATTATCTTTTTAAATGTAGTGACAACTTTTAATAAACGTAATTTTAAATGTAATTTTTAAACGTAAATTATTTAAAGAATACGTATTTAATGATGATTTGGGATATATATATATATATATATATATATAATAAACTCTATTGAAGCTGAAATTATAAGTTTTATAATTTTCTTCCTCTTGATCAGTCTGAGAAGTCTTTCATGATTTAGGAATTAAAGATAAGAGTATCCTATGAAGACTTAGGAGTTGTCTGTGTAAATACTGTTATTTTTATAGTACAGGTATTTATATACTTATAACATACATAGCATTTATTATATACAAAAACTCGCTCGCAAAACATTGGCTAATTGCGTTCATTAAGAACTTTAATTAAAAAAAAATAATAATCAAAAATAAGAAATTTTTTTGTTACTCTATACGGCATAATATCGACCACTCAATGATTTTATGCGTAAGATATCAATCATTCTGTACGAGACCAGTATAAATAAAAATTTAAAATGAAAATATCAAGCTCGATACGGTATACGATTGTTTAGTGTTCCGTATCATATTTACAATTTGAAAAAGACTTATTATTTTAATATGTTTGAAAAATGCCAATGTTTTCAAAATAAAAAGTCAAGTTACAGCTTACATACGTCAAACTACTTAAACAAGTGGTAAAATTATTTTGTACATTCGACTTCAATATAATTCAAATGAGAAAACCGTCAATGTATTCGAAGTCAATTAAATACGCATTATTAAAGATAACTTAAAAACTACTGGTCAGATCTTAATTAAGTTTATATGGGACCACACGAGAAGCAGCTTTCAGATAAAAAAAATCATTGAAATGTGGAGAAAAGTGTCATTTAAAAAAAACGAACGGAAAAGGGCTTTCTGTCATCTCTGTAAGGGTTTTCATAATATTTCAAGCAAAACATCATTTTATGTTAGTACCTTAATAAAATCAAAAACTGATGAATAAGATTAAATGACTTCAAAAAGAGACATTATTATTTCAAAAGGGATGTATTTTTATTATTTGTAGCAGATGTCTTCGGTTAGTATTTATACAGCAGATTTTTTAACGATAGAGTATAGTTTTAGTAGTTAGTAGTTACAAATATGGTATATTACTCGGATTCACTTGGGGTGGTTTCTAATAAAACATACAAAACAAAAAAAACTTACCTGAAATATTACAAGGCTTTTGAGTATATAATTTTTAAGACGTCTGCGAGGTTTTAACAATATGATATTCTTTACAATACGCTCATAGAAAATGTAAAAAAAAAAAATAAATTCAATGAAAAGTTTGTCTTGTGATTCAACGTTCAAATATATCATATTTCCATTTATTTTATAGATTTTTATTAGCCTTTTAGAAAGTCAACTTTGCTAAACCCGCTGTTGTGAAAAGTGATGATCATGTTTAGAACGCCATGATCATGTTTACAACGCCATTTGAAGTATTAAAAGACTGAAGTATGCTAAGGTTATTACAAAGATATATTGAATTCAATGGGTATAAAGGAACACGGACATGACTTTCTTGTGACTAAAGCTAGACGTTGGAGGATACATGTCTGGAGGCGTTTGTTTTCTTGCAGTACGAATGCGAGGCTGCATCGGGTCTATTTTTACCCGGGACGGTATGTGCACCGGCGCCGGGCGGTCAGCGACCGGCCATTTCTATTGCCAGGGCTAGGAGGCTGTGAAACATGGATGGAATTTTATTCGAGTCAGACTGTATTATGTTGAAAGAACAGAATAATATATTGTTACGAGCTTAGGGTTCGTGACAGTAAAAACTGCCGATTGAATTACCAAAATCGACACTAATTACCGAACACCAATTAAAACTAATACACTCTAAAAATTCTTTAGTTCACTTTATTTCGCTCCTAAGTCTTCACTTGTATCGCCAATTGAATATTGCTCCGGTCGCGGGCCGAAACGGCTTTATGTAGGCCTTTTCCATCGAAACATTTAGAATGTTCCAGCTAATACTGGTCCCAACCGACTAAGTGTAGAAAATTCGAGTATGGAGTTTTCTAAAAAGCTTAGTTCTTCTATTTGATCAACTGTGACGCGCACCAATATTATTGTTAATTATTGGCTGATATAAAAATATGTTTGCTAATGTAATTACACATTGGTGTGACAAACTAGCATACGGTCCCCCAGATGGTAAATACATGCTGTGGTTCATAGACAACTACATTCATCCTTGATTAAGAATCAAAATGCAGATGCGTTGCCAGCCCTGAGGACTAAGACGGAATGTCTCGTTTCCAGTAAAAAGGGTCTCTGGTTTTCTACACTCACTTTAAGCATTAAGCAGCTATTTTACGCTGATATTACAGAATCTCACAGGAGAGCGTGGTCCTTCCCCGGTCGAGTCGAGCCATTCGTACCTACAACCATAATATACTTAGCTGCAGTGCGGCTTTGCCACGTATATGTTTCTTTCTACCACGTAGATGTTTCTTTGTACTTAAGCTTCATGTGCGAACGTGCAATTTGAATGTCCTAAATTAACATAATATATAGAAAAAACACAGTATTTCCCACACTAAGTAGAAGTCACTATAGACTAAATAGACGGACAAACAACTAGACATTTATTCATATGAGTAATATACTATTAAAATATAAGTACTCATTTTGCTTCGAAGCCGTTGTGTATTAAAAGGTTGCCTGGATAGCGCTTATACATGATTTTAGATGTTAACTATAAGATCCTCATCAACACGGATTAGCAATAATTTATTTAGTATCGAAACATCTTATTCGTACTAAGAGAGTCGAGTTTCATAAAAGAAAATTAATTGAAGACTAAAGCCTTATCCACCTTTAACTAATTAGGTCGAAAAAGTTTCTTCGTATTTTGTTTGTATAAAATTGAAGAAAAATCTCTTTGACGAGTTTAATATCAGTACAAATATAGGACATTAAGAAAAAGAAAAAGTGAAAAACACTTTCCTTTTTGAACTGTTTTCCAATTCATCAAAATGAGTGAATATAACGTAGAAATTCGATATATTCTGAAGTTTTATTACAAAAAATTTATAGACCCAATGCAGTGTCAGTAAGAATAGCATAAAGTTCGAGAATTTTGATGTCAAAGATGCAGCTCGCTCTGTCCACAAACGGATTAAAGTCGATGCCATTTTTGAAAAAGTGGAGCGAGATCGGCATATTAGTAGTTATAACATAGTCAAGGAATCGAGAATTGACCACAAAATAGTTTTGACTCATTTGAAAAAGTCTGACTATACAAAAAAACTCGATATTTGGCTCACTGAAAGAAACCTAATGAATCGTGTACTCATTTGTAACTCTCTATTGAAACGTAATGAAACCGAACCATTTTTGAAAAGATCACTGGTGATGAAAAGTGGATCACCTACGACAAGAACGTGAGAAAATGATCAGGGTTAAAGTGTAGTCAGATTCGACAGACTGTAGCGAAACCGGATAGAAAGAAAATGGCTTGGATTTTTATTTAAAATACAAAGAAACTTTTCCCTGACATTTTAAATCCCGACCATTCTAGTGCTTTGCAGATTTTCACTGCACTCAATAAATAAAAATTAACGCGATAAAATCATAAAATTTCTATTATACAATTATCGATATAAAAATATTGTTACGCGCTCAAGTCGACGATACACTAGCGCCATCTAGTGTCAGGAACGAGAGCGAGGGGCGCATCGAGAAAATGACATCACAAATCACTCAACCGACAGCGCCATCCGAAGAACTAAGTTTCTAGAAAATCTACACTCAGCACACTCGTCCCTTTGCGCGCATTTACTTGAATATTCCGGATGCTTCTTTGCTAATTTAAATAAATAGGCGCTGCAAGATGCGATCGAGGCAGTATTGAAGTGGCGAAACAAGCGAAGCTTCGGAGCGGAATAAAGTGAATTAGTGTGTTTAATTATTAGTGTTTTTAGTTTTAATTTGTGTAAAGTAAATTAAAGTGTTGATTTAGGTAATTTTATCGGCAATTTTTATTGTCACGAACCTCAAGCTCGTAACAATTGGTGTCAGAAGTGGGATAAAATCATGCCGATTTTACCTAAGGAGGAAACGGAGGGTGTCCGTACCCGAAGTCAACGCCAGCAGGAGACGGACCAACGAAGATTTGGTGGTGCAACGTCGCAGACGTCGGAGGGCCAGCCACCGGCTGCAGGCCCGTCGGTAGCTCCTACATCTGCAGCACCTGACTTAGGTGCTCTGATGGTGATGCTGCAGGAGCAGGCTCGCCGACAGGAAGACCAGGTTCGTCGTTTGGAGGAGCAGCTGCGGGGCGGACAAGAGGAACAGGTCCGTCGGTTGGAGGAGCAGCTGCGGGGCGGACAAGGGGAACAGGCCCGTCGGTTGGAAGAGCAGATGCTCCTCATGAAGGACCTACACGCTACCTTCGGGAAGGAGATAGAGGAGGTGAAGGATAGGGTTGCTCAGCATGACAACCGCCTGTCGGAAGCTGAAAACCAAATCGCGAAAGCTGAAAACCGAATCGAGAAAGCTGAAACCCGAATCGACCAAGTAAACAATCGGGTTGACAACGTAATGGCTGACATGAAGAAATCACTGGACGAACTCAAACTTGGAGATGGAGCTACAGCTCCCGTAGTAGCTACAACACCTTCGCTACGTGGGTTCAAGGTGCCACCGTTCGACGGTACCTCTTCCTGGTCAGCCTACAAAATCCAGTTCGAGGCTGTTATGAAGGCGAACGGCTGGAATAAAAGTCAGGCCATGACTGCTCTCACACTAGGCCTGCGCGACCAGGCCTTAACAGTTCTGGAAGCTCTCGGTGAGGAAGTGACTTATGAGCAACTCCTTGAGGCATTGGAGGCGAGATATGGCGACGCTCACCTGGAACACGTCTTTCGTGCGCAGCTTAAAGATCGTGTGCAGCGCATCAACGAAAACCTGCAGCAGTGGGCTCTAGAAGAGGAGAAGCTGGTCCGAAAAGCATACCGGTCTGTACCTGCGCTCATTGAAGGGGAACCTGGTGCAGACATTCATCGACGGCATCCGTGACCTGGAAGTCAGAGCTGCTGTGAGGCTCGGGCACCACGAGACGCTTAAGGATGCCTTGGCCCATGCACTGGAAGTGGAAGCCGTGCGGCAGGATCATCGTTCCCATCGCGTCAGGGAGGTTGCAGCAGCTACAGTTCGCGACCGAGTAAAGGAGGTATTGGCTGGGGGAAAAGGGGGGGGGTGTGTGGAAGTTCGTTCCCTCAGCTGGGCGACGGTCGAACAATAAAAGATACAGCCCTAGGTGCTATGGCTGTGGGGAAAAGGGCCATCTTCGGTCCAGCTGCCCTAAGCACACCCTAGGAAGGGAAGGTGAACGGTCTCAGAAAGGAAGCGCGGCTAACAGCACCGCCCAGCAGCAGCAGGAATACGACTTTACTATCAGACACTGCAGCGGGAAATCTCACGGCAACGCAGATGCATTGACAAGAAGACCTTGTCCTGAAGATTGCAGCTATTGTAGTAGGCAAGAGAGTAAGGAAGTGGTATCCGTGAGGATGCTCAGGACAGACCACCTCAGCAACGGGTGGAAGGACAGCCTACGACATGCACAGCAGGAAGATCCGGACATCAAGCCGATTCTGGGATGGATGAAGGCCCGTGCTACCAAGCCTAAGTGGAAGGACGTCTCAGCGATGAGTTCAACCACGAAAAGTTATTGGGCCCAATGGGACAGCTTGCTGATTCAGGATGGAGTCCTGTGCCGTAAATGGGACAATGGTCGAAGAGACAGCTGTCGTTTGCAAATGGTTGTCCCTAAAGCTAAAGTGCCGAACGTTCTACAGCTGTGCCATAATGGTCGTTCAAGAGTCCATCTGGGAGTTAAACGAACTCTACTGAAGGTCCGAGAACAGTTTTACTGGGTCCATTATCGTGACGATGTCGAGGATTGGTGTCGTACATGTACAAGTTGTGCGGCCGTGCGGGGACCTCAGACACGTAGTAGAGGAGCACCGAAATTGTACAATGTTGGTGCACCACGGGATAGGACAGCCCTTGACATTGCGGAGCCGTTACAGAAAGGCGCAAGAGGGACTCCTAAGATCGTCCATGTGGATCGCTTGGCGCGTTATTATGGGGCCGACAATGCTCGGGACGAGCATGTCTTAGGAGGGGGCAGTGTTACGCGCTCAAGTCGACGATACACTAGCGCCATCTAGTGTCAGGAACGAGAGCGAGGGGGAGCATCGAGAAAATGACATCACAAATCACTCAACCGACAGCGCCATCCGAAGAACTAAGTTTCTAGAAAATCTACACTCGCACACTCGTCCCTTTGCGCGCATTTACTTGAATATTCCGGATGCTTCTTTGCTAATTTAAATAAATAGGCGCTGCAAGATGCGATCGAGGCAGTATTGAAGTGGCGAAACAAGCGAAGCTTCGGAGCGGAATAAAGTGAATTAGTGTGTTTAATTATTAGTGTTTTTAACTTTAATTTGTGTAAAGTAAATTAAAGTGTTAATTTAGGTAATTTTATCGGCAATTTTTATTGTCACGAACCTCAAGCTCGTAACAATATTTTCAAAGTAATTGTTTCCAAAAACAATAATTTTTTCCTTTTGTTAAATTGGAGTGACTAGTCTCTATCGATTCCTGTTACAATTATAGAATTCACATGTAAACTTAATTGAGAACAATAATAAATGTAAGTCAACTTTTTCTTTTTGGGCTAGGCAGAGTGACATGTTTCTTTATATATTTATTTTATTTATATAAATAAAATAAATATATAGAAAAATTTTCTTTGTAGCGATTAATATAAACAAATATCGAATTAACATGTAAACCTATCCATTTCGACCAAAATAATGAAAAGCCTACTTACTTTCTGTCAGTCATTCAGTTTCTAAAAGAAATAACTTTTCCTTTTTCAATGATTCGGATTGTCAAGTTTTTTTTTATCGATTTATCTTAAACATACTGAGATTCAAACGTGTTAACAATTAACACCAGTGTACGTTCACACGTTTCTCAAATTCGCTATCACTCAGTAGGCAGATCAGAAGTCAAGATATAATGTCAAAATTCGTACAATCAAATCATTAACTGGTATTTCCCACCTTCAGTTCTCGAGGTCAATATAACGACTCAATTTCCTTTGATCCACCAAAGGCTATATTTACAGACACATTATGCCGTCAACAACCTCCACTTGAGGCAATAATCTTATAATAAAGTACATATTTTCGTGAGTATTCATAGTCGAGGACAACAATAGGAAATGCGAAAATGATGACAGTATGAAATACTACTAATTTTACATATTATAGTGTAAGAACATAATCCAGGTAGGTACAAGTTAGTTAAAGAACATATCACTGGGAAAATATATTATTACTAAATTAATAGATTTTTTTAATTATGTATTATATAATCAGTAATTATAGGTAACTTTTATTGCTTTACTACCAATAATTTTAATAATAAATTTTTGTCTATTACATTATCAATATCTCTATACTAAAACTAAACCCTACGATACGATTTCTTATGTAATATTTTGGACATTCGTATATTTGATTAGTTTATGCTGCCTTGGTGTCCTAATGGGTAGCTAGGGCCCTCTTACCTATTTTTGCTAAATAGCACGCGTGCACTGCTGTGTTCCAATTTGAAGGATATACTCGTAGAGAGACAGTATAATTTATCTACACGTTCTTAAAGAAAATTTTAAAGAAATAAATATATTAACTTTCACCTTTTTTATAGCATAGAGTCACAAATGAGCACACAGTCCACCTGATGGTAAGTGAATGCTGTGGCCCGTAGACATCTACATCTATCCTCGATTACGAATCAAAATGCAGATGCATTGCCACCCCTGAGGACTAAGATGGAATGCCTCGTTTCCAGTAAAAAGGGTCTCCGGTTCTCTACACTCACCATACGAAACACAGCAGCATTAAGCCACTATTTTACGCTGGTATTCTGTGAGAGCGTGGTCCTTCCCCGGTCGAGCCGACCCATACGTGCTACAACTATACTACTAATATAACTGCAGCATGGCTCTACCACCTAATAACTCTCAATATATCTACGAAAATTTTATACATTTTCACAAAACAAAGGTAATTTTAGAAAAAAATGTAATAAAACACTAAGAACAAACCCAAGCTAGTAAAACCAGTTTCTCAACTCCACAAAGTCAGTAATTCATTCTTGGGGCAATGTGTACGCTGTACGCTATTACAACTAAATCCTAGAAAATATGAAAGGTCTCTCTATTACCAAGTTTAAATATTTAACTAAATAAAACTCTATAAAAGAGGTTATTATAATATAAAAAAGAATGTATGGTTGATAACAACCCCTGAGAATGAGGGAGTCTCTTCCAAGCTGTTTCTAAAATAAAGTTTCTAAATATTTTGTTACCATTCACATTGTAAAGCTTATTTAAAAAAAAGTCTCTTGCTGGTTCTTCCCAGGACGGAGGTTTTTTCGAACCAGTGGTAAAGTAAAAATTGACTTTCAATAAGAATTACATGTTATCTATATTGAATTAAAAATATTCTACACAGAATGTGACGCAATCCACCTTACTTCTCAGAAGTGAAAACGCATCAGTCTATAGCTTTCTTTATTTGAAGTTGGCAGTTATCCATGGTGTGACCACTTACCATCAGGTGGACTGTGTGCCCGTTTGTCACGTTTACCGTTACAGCCTAACAAGGTGCCACTACCGAACTGGCCTCCCCCATACATTGCTTCATATTTGCCATAGTTTACTTTTATATAATCTTTATCTCGTTTAATTCTTAGGTCAGTTTTTTTAATTGCATATTTATGTATTCGTAGGCGCAATGACATGTTATTCATCCGTTCATCCCACTTTATTGGAATGAAAGTGAAGTTCAATAAAAATTATCACACGTATTAATTTATGCACATACTGTTGTTAGAAGTCTTTAAACAGTTTCACTTTCTGCGTGAAATTTAAATATTTAAGTGATGTTATTTACGACCATCTGCTAAGCGTGTCTTGTGTTTTCTTTAAAAAAAAAATGAGTTGTGACAGAGAACATAGCGGACGAACGCTATGCAAACACGCACTGTTATGTAGAAGATCCTGTTTAAAATTGAAATATTGCGATGGTATTTTAGCAGTTATATTTGCAGTTAAGTTCTAAAAACAAAAATATTGAATTACTTTCTTAAATATTTATTTTCATTAAATAAATATCTGGCAGTAGTGGTGGATTACCCTTAAGGCAAACTAGGTACAAAGTAAGGGTACAAAGGGGCGCGCACTGCAGTTTTTAAACGGGAAAAAGTTAAGCACCAACTTACATAAAATAAAAATTATACTTCCTATAGGATTATGTAGAGATTATGTAGAGCTTACAAAGTGTGCTCCATTTACATACCTACTTGATTACTCCTATCCAACCTCACTCTCTAATCACGTTTTTCATTCACGGCCACCAATGTGTCCCAATTATTTTGCAACTAAATTATAACCAATAATTTAATAATGTCCTCCAGACCGAATTTAGGCCACGGCGGCCTGCCTCAACGGAGGCTAGCCATCGGCGCAGTACAGGATTATAGTGCCCAAGTGTGCAAGTACAGGTGCACTCTCTATTCGCTCACTCTCGTAATCCGATGGGACGGTAAACCGACACGACCGGGAGAGAGATCAGGCGCAGGACCAACGGCTTTACGTGCTTTCCGAGACGTGGGGGTGAGACACCGCCAACTTCCTGACTCCGGGCAGCTATTGAGAATTTCTTGACAGAAAGACTCAATAATGGATTTTTTGGCCCGACGCGGGATTCGAACCCAGTACCTCATGATCAGCAGTTGCATTATGAATTAAAACTATATTATTGGTTATATTATTGGTTGACTGCCTCGTTGGTCTAGTGCTTGTATACTACAAGCACTAGACCAAAGAGGCAGTCAAACAACTACAAGCACTAGACCAACGAGGCAGTCAACCAACTACAAGCACTAGAACAACGAGGCAGTCAACCAACTACAAGCACTAGACCAACGAGGCAGTCAACCAACTACAAGCACTAGACCAACGAGGCAGTCAACCAACTACAAGCACTAGACCAACGAGGCAGTCAACCAACTACAAGCACTAGAACAACGAGGCAGTCAGCCAACTACAAGCACTAGACCAACGAGGCAGTCAACCAACTACAAGCACTAGACCAACGAGGCAGTCAACCAACTACAAGCACTAGACCAACGAGGCAGTCAACCAACTACAAGCACTAGAACAACGAGGCAGTCAACCAACTACAAGCACTAGACCAACGAGGCAGTCAACCAACTACAAGCACTAGACCAACGAGGCAGTCAACCAACTACAAGCACTAGAACAACGAGGCTGTCAACCAACTACAAGCACTAGACCAACGAGGCAGTCAACCAACTACAAGCACTAGAACAACGAGGCAGTCAACCAACTACAAGCACTAGACCAACGAGGCAGTCAACCAACTACAAGCACTAGACCAACGAGGCAGTCAACCAACTACAAGCACTAGAACAACGAGGCAGTCAACCAACTACAAGCACTAGACCAACGAGGCAGTCAACCAACTACAAGCACTAGAACAACGAGGCAGTCAACCAACTACAAGCACTAGACCAACGAGGCAGTCAACCAACTACAAGCACTAGACCAACGAGGCAGTCAACCAACTACAAGCACTAGACCAACGAGGCAGTCAACCAACTACAAGCACTAGAACAACGAGGTAGTCAACCAACTACAAGCACTAGAACAACGAGGCTGTCAACCAACTACAAGCACTAGACCAACGAGGCAGTCAACCAACTACAAGCACTAGACCAACGAGGCAGTCAACCAACTACAAGCACTAGAACAACGAGGCAGTCAACCAATAATATAACAAATAATATAGTTTCAATTCATAATATATGGTCGCCAGAGGGTCGTCTCGGCGACGAGGTGCTAGCCTAGGGTGCTGACGACATTTAATCCGCCTCTTTCTATCAGAGTATCAAATCTAATGCTTATGATTAAGCATCACATGCGGCACAACTCGGTAAACTAATGGTGCTTTTATACACGAGTATCTTCTACCCGTATAAATATTAAAACGATTGAAGGCACATTCACATCCTTAGTACCATAGGCTTAGGCACAGCTTTTACTCAAAGCTGTATAAAATTGGCCTTGAGTTGGCTCGACCGGTGAAGGACCTGGGTCGCATAAAATACCAGCGTGAAATAACGGCATAATGCTGCTATTTTTCGGATGGTGAATGATGACACTTTTAACTGGTAACGAGGCATGCCATTTAAGGGGTGATAACGCATTTGATTTTGTTTTTAAATCGAGAATAGATGTAGACGTCTATCAGTGCAACCTCGTTCACTTACCATCAGGTGGACTTTGTGCTCGTTTATTAATCTTACTTCTGCAAAAAACTTTGTAGCAAGTCTAATATTTCAATTTTCTTATTTACCTTTAAGATGCTACCGCGCTGCTAGTTAACTTTTAGTCTTACTACACCATTTTAAAACAAGTCTTTCCAACGTATGGATAGGCTACTCATTGGCAAACGTGCATATTCGGTCTCACGATAACAACGCTACATTATTGTCGGGTAGATTCTTCGATCAATTATATACTAGATTAAGGATCAGGAACTTCGATCAATTATATACTACGATCAATTATATACTAGATTAAGGATCAGGAATTAATCGAAGGGTAGATTCCTTTAATGGACGGTGTAGTGACGGTGTAAGAATTATTTGAATTTTTTGAAGATTAAAATTGTTTGTTCAAGGTTTTTCATATTAGTTTTTGGAACGGAGTATTTACACTAGGTTTCGGTATTTTAAGGTTTAAGTTAAGAACGACGGCAATATGATCGGTTACTATACGACTGGTGACAAGAGTTATAAATGGTAAATTAGTTTTTAGTAAAGTGTGGTCTAAACAGGAACAACCTAGATGAGTGGGGAGCTACTATGCTGAAAGCAGGCCCCGACATGCACAGATATTAGTACTACCTCATATCGTCCCGTGTGTTGTAGGTAGAGACAGAGGGAAACTAATGTGAATATGACCAACAGCGTCTTTGAAGATGACCAAAAGCGACAGCAACCTAATGGCAGGGCGCGGACCGCGAACTCAAAAAAGTCGTGGGTTCGAATCCGCCATTCGAATACTGGCGTGAACCACTCGTAACACAAGCAATTTAAGCTTACCACGAGTGGTTAAGGGGAATATTAGTAATTTTTATAGGATTGTTAATTATCTTTAAAAAAAGATAAAAGAATAACAACCAAAAGAAAAAGAAAACTGGTTCCCAACCCGCCCGTCATGCGTAGCTACAGTGGCAAATATCTTCCCTATGAGGCAATCTAAGGGGGAGATCCATGTTTAGTAGTGGACTTTTCAAAGACGGTAAGAGCTAGTTTCTTTTGCTTATAGATTGTTTTCATATTACATAATTAGTGACATACAAAAAGTTGTGTTGAAAGATTCATTAATAACAAAAATACATATAAATTTACAGTCTAACTAGACTTTTAATAAGAATTATTTATAATTTACTTTTTTATAGAATAATGGTAATAAACGAGTACTCAGTCCACCTGATGGTAAGTGGATGCTGTAGCTCATAGACATCTACATTTAACCTCGACTAAGAATCAAAATGCGTTGTCATCTATGAGGTCTAAGATGTAATGCCTCGCTTCCAGTAAAATAATCTCCGGTTCTCGACACTCACCGTACGAAACTTCCGCTGGTATTCCGTGAGAGCGTAGTCCTGCCCCGGTTGAGCCGACTGATTTGTGCTGCAACTATAATATAGCTGCGGCATGGCTCTACCACGTGTAGGTACATATAATAAAATATTACTTCCCACTGCTGGGTACCGGAAATTAACAATGTCGTTGGTGTCGGCGGGGATACAACTCGGACTGCTCGCCTGCTCGCGTGTAAAATTTACAGCGAATGCTTAGTCCTTGAGCAAACACAGTTCTTCTAAATTCATATAGCAGTATATTTTTAATTGCCCTAAAATAATAGATTCGTTCCGTAATACGGAAATAATTAAGAATGAAAATGTTGTTTCAGCTTTTTTAACAAGTATATCGTTTTAATTACTCAGTACACTCGCAAGTATGTGTTTACGAAACACAAAACACAAGCGCACTCACGTCTACGGAATGTCGCTTACCGCAACCGGACGCGACGAGAGGAAACTTGCGAACTAACTTGTGAATGACGAACTGAAACAGGTGTTCACTGACCTTTACGGGATCTTTGGGCTAGGCTTTTTCTGGTAAAGATAATGCTCATCTTTATGCGCCTACCATTTTATTTCACTAGAGTTTAACTCGGAGAGAATTCCAGTCCGCCCTTTGCAGGTCTTTTATATAAGGTGATAACGATAGAACATAAATAAATATATAAATGAAAGTCAGAAAAACAGTAGTATCTTGTTGTAGGAGTAATGGTGTTGGAAGTAGTGATGATGGGAGTAATGGTGCTGGGATTAGTGGTGACGGGATAAGTGCACGCAATTGAGGGAGGGCGGGAGGTGCTCTTCAAACTAGGTAAGACACATCATTTTATTGAACGGATGGTTGCAATGTAACTATTAATATCTTTATGATTTTTTTATATTACGTATTTGTACTTTTAAATAGCGTTTGTAAATGGTCAATAAAGGTATTTTATTCTGTAGTTTAGTGCAATGTATAAAACTTGTCCTTCATACGTATTCTCCCATTTTACAGTAACAAACGAGCTGTCCACCTGATAATAAACGTAAGACAAATATCGCAGATGTACGTTTTCCTAAGGATTCAAAAGAAATGCAACACACTTCGATCACAAGCAATACAGATTAGTTCCAATCGCCACGTTCCACAATCGCATATCTGTAACCTGTAACCTAACTGTTCTTAAGTTCAACCCTAGTTCTGCCTATAACCCTAACAGACCTAGCCATATAAAGTTATTATAAGGTGGTAATATATTAAGGTGAGGAGTGTATGTATGATACCTAAGGTAACAGACGGAAAGTGGAAAAAAAGGGGTATAAATCAATTTTCTCACTTTCAATATCGCGGACTCACGAGACCGTGGTTAGACTAAAGATCTCTTACCACAGTGAGAGGAATATTGGCCAATGTGTGAAGTTGAACTCAACCACATCGATCAACAGCAGTTCGCAATGAAACAGCATCGATGTCCGAATCCAAAAAGAGCTTATTTACAACTTATTAACTATTTATAATAACTAATTTCTATGTGTGAGTTCAATAAAAACACCACAATTGTTAGTATAAGTATTATAAATCGATAGTGACGGTGTAAGAATATCCACTACTCCATATCATCCCGTGGGTGTCGTAAGAGGCGACAGAGGGAAATTGAAGCAGGTGACGGGCAGCTGCACCTTCCTGATAACAACTGAAAGTAATAAAAAAAGTTGCGGTTGCCAACCCGCTTGCCAAACGTAGAAACTACGGCAAATTCTTCCCTAAGAGGCAGATCTATGGCGGAGGTCTATGTGCTTTTAAACTTTTATAGACTCTATTGGATGGATTATAAATTAACCATTACAATGCATTATAAAGTCTAAAGTTTTTGGGTTCGGTCACTGCGCATTGCTGTGCTGAGTTGCATAACATTAAATGCTCTCGGCATGTAAACATATAATATGTTGTAAAACTTTTGTTCAACTTTAGCATTTGATAAACGCTGTATTTATTGGTATAATATAATTATTTCTCTCACATTCAGGAGGAACCTTTTGATTATTTCATGTGTAATCATAACCGTCAAAATAACAAAGTAATTCAAGCCATTGAGTTATAATTAAACATCGATTAAATAAATTGATAAAAATATAGGGTAATTTATCAAAGAATATATATTTCTAACGTAATTGCCTTGAGCATAAAGTTAAAATGTTAAACGTTCGTGTCTAATTTCTATTATTTAATTGCTAAACAATTAAGGCACGCTGAAAAATATTGTGTAATAAATACTACCTATTTCCCGCGTAACATTTTAGATTTAAGAAATAAAATGAAACGAATGATTAAATTATGTGCTTGATGCAATGGAATAATCGATTCTCATCGATTAAAAGAGTTAAGGTATATTTCTTGTTCTCATAATCAGTCAGTTGCTAAATCACCTGCCAAGCGTGGTAATTTTTGCAAATAATCTTCTTGTGATATGTATATATATAATGATAATAATAATGAGCGTCTTCTATTGTAGACTTAGATCAATAAACAAAGATAGGTAAAGCCCTGCGTACTTTTCAAGATATGCCGAAACCAAGCCAAAATCATTCTCACATTAAAGCAAGAACACACACTAACGCATCATCAAATCCGCAACCAGCATCATAGTTTAGGCATAGTAAAAACAGAATAGTAGGCTACCTTCTAATGGTCGCCACACACGGTCAGTTCAACTAATCATTCCAACTGATCAATTCAAATTAAAACTGTTAATATTTTTTTAAATATTGAATTTTCGATATATAATATAATATAGGGAAACCTGTAATAAGGCTTATGTTAAGATAATCCGCGAGCACACAGTCAGAGCAGTAAATGATGCTGTGACTAATGTACATTTACATCTATCCTCGATTAAGAATCAAAATGCAGATGCATTGTCCGTGTTGATCGTATTCTGTGAGAGCGTGCTCCTTCACCGGTCGATCAGACCCATTCTTGCCACAACCATAATACTCGTATATCTGCAGCATCGCTTTACCACGTGACAACGGTGATAACGCACCTAAAGCATTCTTCATTTGAAGCTGGAGGTACATAGGTGTCCATAGCAGTAGCAGATGACGCTTAACATGAGGTAGACTATTAACTCGTTTGCCACTTTAGAAAAGATTCAGAACCGATGGGGGAACAAACATAGCTGCGACAAGTCTGTTGCTGCGACAGTCGCATACTGCTTGTATTTTAGAGCTACGCTTCGAGCTTACTTACCAAAATCGATGCATTTACGAATTTTCCTCGTCGAGTCAATTAATCAATATACAGTAGTAGATTTTTATAAATAAATGATTGACTATGACTCGATAACTATGAATCTTATAAATATTTTATTAACTAAGCTTCACCGTATACATTAACTTTCTCTAACATATTTTGTTACAAAAATTTACGTAAAACTGTTGTTTAAATAAGATTATGATAAGGTAATCAAGCCATAAAATTTTAATTTCGTGTCTTATAACAGAACCTTATAACATGAATAGTTATCTAGTTACATACAATGCGGCTACATCGTATAACTTTTTTCAAGTGTTGTTGGAATACGAAATCAGACCTGTGAGCAAACCCTTGATATCGATTGTACGTAGTAAAAATATATATTCTTGCCAATTTTCTGCAGCATTGCCTCAACAGTACTGTCAATGCAAAATATGTATTTCAGTTATATAATAAATTTACAGGGATCGACATAGACCTTTGCAAAGTCAATTGCCATCTAGAGGAATGACATACATACTTTAAAAAAAGCTGAGCATTGACCACCACCGTTATAAGAAGTATTCGCCTTATTCGTCACACTTGACGTATTGACGATCGCCATATTAAACCTGATATTCTTGCACCTTTGACGCTGCGAACCGTCGATTGTATAGGTACTTTAAGTCTGGCGAAAAAATATGGTTATGTCTCTATCATAGTTACATACATTATACATTTATTGTTATTAATAATTAAGTGAGCCGTGGTAGCTCAGATAGTTAGCGCTTGCGGTAAATTTCACAGTACGCGAGTAAACCGGGTTCGATCCCCACCGGCACTAGTGGAATTGTTAATTGCAATTTTAAGCACGAATTTACCACTTGCTCGGCGGTGAAGGAAAACATCGTGAGGAAACCTGCATGTCTGAGAAATAAGTAAAAAAATCGTATACATGTTAAGTTCGCCAACACGCATTGGGGCAGCGCGGTGGACACTTCCTAGCCCTAATACCCTGTCAAAATTAGGGGAGGCCTGAGCCCAGCGGTGGGACGTATATAGGCTGTAATTTTTTTTTTAAATTTAATAATTAAGTCCTCGGCAAGTGGTGTGAAAATGCGTAAAAGACCCAACATCTCTTCTTGCTCCGGGAGTGTCGTAAGAATTGACTGTGGAACACTCCAGAAGGACATTATTGCCATTTATAGATAGAAGGGTGGCTGTCAAATATTCTAGATATATAATAACCCAACGGGCTGCTACGTGGAAGATGCACTTTTTAAAATAAACCACGTTACTTCAACTTAATAGTTGAATATTCTCAAGCTCTTACCATTTGTTACTGTGATGGTAGGACAACAAGTTTTTAAACCCAAATCGGTGAGACCCAGATAGGTTCGAGTAAAGTTCCGCTTTAAATGTCACATTAATAACAAAACTTTTTTCTTTTTTGTATAACGTTACCTCCACATTAGGAATTTGTCCTGTATCGTGGGGGCAGTTAACATAAGTACATAAATTTCACAAAGACAAATATCTAGACCCGGAACAATTATTTCTTGGCCATACAAATACTTGTTCCGTGCGGGATTCAAACACGCAGCCGTCGTCTCAATAAATGGACTTTACGTTCGCTGAGTCATACTATCAATGTATAGATGCTAATATAATAAGTTAATCACTATGACCACAGAATAAATAATAGCACTATGACTATCACTACAGCCTTTAAAGTCCTCGCAATAGATTGACTCATTAGAATACTTGGTATATTTGCCACGCTTGGCAGGTAAGTTGGTAAACGCAACTTTTTATTTCCCAGTTGGTATTAGGAAGATGCCACTGCCTATCTCCGGGGTTTTTTTTTAAATACGTTACCCCTACACTAGGATTTTCTCCTGTATCGTGGGGGCAGTTTACAAACACAAAGTGCACAAGGACAAACATCCAGACCCGGAACAATTATTTATAGGCCATACAAATACTTGTTCCGTGCGGGATTCGAACCCGCGACCACTAGCGCAGCCACTCATTGCTTGTTTCCCTGTGTCGCATTTCCCTCTCAATACCCTATGTCGTTTCTTAAGACACTCAAGGGCCGTCCCTTGAGTGTCTTAAGAATATATATTATGCTAATAATATAAGTTGTAAATTTATTATGTTAAATAATAATAACTTAATATTTTAATGATAACATTATAATATTCTTATCATACTTTTACTTTTAATATATTATATTTACATTTAATATTTTTGGACGTATTTTCTTTTATTAATTTTAACGTATTTTGAATCACCGTATCGCATGATTATTAAGCCTTAAAAATATGACTTAATCATAAGCTCCAACAAAGTGCTAGAAATACGCGGTCGGTCACAAACTCACAAACCAATAATTTGTAACCACATTATTGGCTCTCAGAATACCTGAAGTAATGACTAAGAATAAAGCACGCGCCGGTTGGTCGCTGAATCATGCGGTCTTTTAATATTTTAATAAGTAGAATATAATGCAGTAGAATATAATGCATAAATGCAGAATTCGCGCAATATGAAGAAAATCTTTGATTGTTTTTCTATAAGTACTAAGCAATATTTTATAATTGTAAAAAACTGTGAATATATTTGTATGTCATCATGAATCTTAAAGAATTTCAATTATTTTCGGTACACAGATAGACGTTGTTCTGATTTACATATGATAGGTTGGGATATCGGGATAACATAGATTACTGTAGGATAACAGTTCCCAAAGAGTAATGTAAAAGTAAAGTAAAGTAGTTACAGCCTATATACGTCCCACTGCTGGGCACAGGCCTTTTCCGCTCATTTCTGAGAGGGTTTTAGGGCAAGGAATTGTCCGCCGCGCTGCCCCAATGCGTGTTGGCGAACTTCACATGTCTTCGAAATATTATTTTTTCTTATTTCTTAGACATGCAGGTTTCCTCACGATATTTTCCTTCACCGCCGAGCACGTGGTAAATCAGCACTCAAAATTGCAATTAACAATTTCATTGGTGCTGGCAATTTTAATAACCAAATTGGCCTCTAAAAAGCTTGGCGTTATTTTTAGAAAAAAAAATGGACAAAAAGATTCTTATATTCTTGCAAGGTTACCTTCTTTAACTTTTCTCCTTGTTTTCTTTTATATGTGATTGCAATGATGTTACATACAAAAGATGATTGGAAAATCAATCAAGGTCCTTAGTAATTGAAAAAGGAAACTGAACCCGAGATTAAATAAAAATAGCTAATTACACATAATTTGTTGGTTTAAAAATATTGTAAATACTTACCTATGTAATTCTTCCCATATGATGAACCGCAGTAATATCTGTAAATTGAAATAAATTGTCAGTAAATTTTTTGATATCCATCTTATTAAATAATAATGTAAAAGTAAGTTATGTTTCAGCCTTATACAGTATAATACATATACAGGCTGTAAACTGTAAATACAGGAAGGCAAGGAAATGTCTGCTGCGCTGCCAAATGCGTGTTAGCTAACTTCACGTCTTCGAAATATTTTTTTTTATTTCTCAGACGTGCACATTTCCTCAGGATGTTTTCCTTTACCGCCGAGCACGTGGTAACAATTAAAATTGCAATTAACAATTTCGTTGGTGCTGGCGGGGAATGAACCCGGGTTGCTAGCGTACTGTGATATTTACAGCGAGCGCTTAACCCTGGAGCTACCATGGCTCTCCTGAGCTACCATGGCTCTCCTGAGCTACCACGGCTTTCCTGAGCTACCACGGCTTACCCATAATGTAGAGTGACAGAATGCAATTATAATTTAGACTATAACTTCCAAAAACATACCAACTAAATTACTACTTTTGAAAACCTATTTTCTGTAACAGTCTAAGGTCGGCCACATTCCGTAAGAATTCCATTTCGAGATTCCGTTTAAATTCCGAAACGGAATGAACGGGTCAGCCACACACATGAGAAATCCCGTTTTGTCCGCAAACACAAAAGTCGATTTTATATGGACTTGCTGCGTTCGGAATCCCGAATCGGAATTCCGAAACGGAATCCCCAATCGAAATTCCAAAACGGAGTCCCGAAACCGAATTCCATATGTAGTGGCGGGCCTTAGGGCCGCCTCCTAAATATACGGAATTCCGAAACGAAACGAACGGGTCGACCACACACATACGGAATCGCGTTTTGCCCGCAAAATTTCGAACGGAAAACTAACGTAGGTGTGTGACAGGCCCTTGATATTATATGAACTTGCTGCGTTTGGAATCCCGAATTGGAATTCCGGAACGGAATCGTGAAACGTATTTCTGTATGTATGTGGCTGGCTTTACTTATTAATTCATTTAATTAAACTTTTTTAAATGAAAGACCTTATACAGAGGGCGGACTTATTGCCTTTTGGCAATTTGTGTATGCTCTCCCAGTCTTTATTACAAGACTTTTTCTTTATAATACCGTTAATGTCTACAGCTGGGCAACTTTTCGCGTTGAATTTTTGAATGATTTGCGTTCATCACCATGCTTGACAACCTGATTGATGAACGCGGTAGCAGAAGTCTCACACCTCTGAATCTGTCGCTGTTAAACATCGCCGGTTTGGATGTCTTTTAGTTCAAGCGTAAGCGAGATGATAATACCACCATTTTCGGAAGCTATAAGGTCTTTCTGACACCCACGGAACGAAAAGGGGTGATGGATTTTCTTAAGACGCCACCATCATCATCCTTGGTAGATATCGGTGTTTTTTGTGAAGATTCTTAGCCTTTAAAATTTGGCATTTGGCGTCAAAAAACGCCCCAACGTTTCGTATTCCGGAAGTGTTTGCAGAATGCAGGCTTTCCGGAGCATCGACGCTTAACGATAGCTATGTACCAGGCGGTCCCATAATGAACTGGCCTGATATAGTTCAACGCGACATATCGCTACATGTTGTGTTGCATTAAATAGTACGTTTATCGTGCACTTAATATAAGAAACATGCATCGACATAAAATGCTTAGTCTTAGTTTAACAGGCATTTGAATAACGAGAGTCGCGTATTTTTTCAAAATGTCGAAAACTGAGTATCGAAGTGTCATAAAGTTTCTGTTTAAAGAAGGTTTATCCCCTGCCCAAATAAAAGAACGATTGGATGGCGTGTATAAGGAGTCTGCCGCCTCCTATAGCACAGTGAAAAATTGAGTGAAAGAGTTTCGCCTCGGGAGAGAAACCGTCGAAGACTTTGGCCACGACGGTCGACCTGTGGAAGTGCTCACTCCCGAAACGATTGCTCTTATCGAAGAGGAGGTTCTGAGTGACCGCCGTTTGAAGATTAGAGAAATTGCAGCAAGGCTTGGGCTCTCTAAGAGTACCGTTCATCGCGCGATCCATGAACATCTTCACATGAAAAAAGTGAGTGCAAGATGGGTATCGAAACTTCTTTCAGCGGTACAGAGACAGGAAAGAGTGCGCTGCGCTCCGAAGTTTTTGGATCTTTGTGGCGAAAATCCAAAGACTGTGATCGAGCGGCTAATGACTGGTGATGAAACTATGATCTTGTTCATTGATCACAAAGCAAGCGCGAGTCAATGGAATGGCGTTATAAGGGTGAAAAGCCCCCTAGAAAGGCAAAGGTGCAACAATCGACTAAAAAACTGATGTGCACAATATTTTGGGATTTTCAAGGCATTTTGATGGTGGATTTTAAAGAACGTAATACAGTCGTGAACGGCGAATGTTATGCTTCTTTAATATATAAATTACGAGACAAGATAAAGGAAAAACGAAGAGGCAAGCTGTCTAAAGGTGTCCTGTTGCTCCATGACAACGCCCCTGTTCATACCGCTGGTGTTTCGAAGGATGCAGTTCGTCAATGCGGGTTCACAGAAGTTCAACATCCACCTTACAGTCCAGACATGGCCCCGTCCGACTATTATTTATTTCCAAATTTAAAGCGGGACTTAAGAGGAAGAAAATTTTCAAGCGATGAAGAGTTGCAGGCGGCCGTCTTCAGTCATTTTGAGGATAAATAATGTGATTATTTTTATAAAGGTTTAGAGATGTTGATTCACAGATGTCAGAAGTGTGTTAGAATTCATGGTGATTATATTGAAAAATAAAATTGGTTTCGTTTCATTTCCTTCATCGGTTCATAGTTAGGCCAATTCATTATGGGACCGCCAACGTATATTGTGTTCGTTTACGCTGGTTTTTATCGATTTTTGTTTGTACATTCAAACTGTTTCACTCCCCTATCTTACTGAAGGACTAGCTTTTCCCCGCGACTTCGTCCGTGTGGAATTTATTACGATTGGATTTCACGGGTTTTTTTCGCGCGGAACCCTAACTTGATTTCAAAAACAAAAGTAGCCAAGTTACTCCCTATAACATCAGCTATCTGCCAGTGAAAGTCCCGTCAAAATCGGTCCGTTAGGAGATTAGCCGGAGCAGGCAAAAATTGTTCTTGTTTTAAGTACCGTATGTACTAGAGATGGGCCGAATATTCGTTTCATATTCGGTGTTCGGTATATTCGGCAACTTTACCGAATATTCGTATTCGGCCGAATACTCGATTCGGTAAAAGTTTTACGGAACTTTCGGCCGATTATTCGTATTCGGTGAAATCCATATTCGGCCCATCTCTAGTATATACTTTCAAATGCATTTTCTGAGCTTTCTAGCTGACAATTCAATTTTATTTATTTGTAGCGGCTTTTTATTATTTTGATGATTTTAGATTGAAAGCATACACTTAACTATTTGACGGCTTATAAATAATTTTTTCAGTTATGTAAACTGCCCCCACGGTACAGGAGGAAAACCTTGTGTGGATGTAACGTTTTTTTAAATAGAAAAAAAAAACTATGAAATGTTACATTAATATTCTTTGTTTAGCTTTCTTTTGACAAAAAAGAAACCGAACCCTAGAGTTCAGACAGGATGATGGTTGCACGGTGTTTATTGACAGATAACGCATATCTAGCGGCGCGGCGTTGAAACCGGAACGAAGTGCTCATTTTACATGTTTTTGTTTTGTGAAAGCTAACGTTTGACGCGTTTACAACAATCGTGAACTTGGCCCAATACTGGGGCTACCAACTACAAAGTAGTAAACCTAGGACTTTTATTAAGGAACAGAAGGAACTGAGTGCTACGATATCGATTTCAAGCTACTTATACAATAGCTTTAGCTTTTTCGTGTATTATACGATGACATTACAAAATACAATATTTAATGATCAAGATACGAATATATTACGTTATACCACAGTAAAAACGGAAACCGGTTGTGGTTTTACTATGATTATACATAAATTTATTGTAAACAAATGGTCGTTTCTCTTTAGATACAAGTGAATGAGAGATGAAGTAAAGTAAACTTCCATGATATCGTGAACGTATTCAGGACGGATGAAATGTTATTATATGTATTGACTAGCTGTTCCCCGCGACTTGTCCGCGTGGAATTATTACGGTTGGATTTCATGGGTTTTGATGTTTTTCGTCAGAACCTTAATTGTTTTTCTAAAATAAAAGTGAGTAAGCCTAAGTTACTCCTTATAACGTCAGCTATCTGCCAGAGGAAGTCCCGCCAAAATCGGTTCAGCCATTTTAGAGATTAGTCGGAATAAACAGACAGACGGACAGTCAGACCGACAGACAAACAGACAATTTTTTTAAATATAATTTTTTTATAAGTACCGTATATACTTTTAATTGCATTTAGTAAAAAAAATGTTATTTTGACATTACAAACAGACACTTTAATTTTATTTATTTGTTGTAGTAGGTAGTAGTGTAGGAGAGAAACCATCAGCATCAGAACAAACAGAAAGGACCTATATTAACGAATAAATAAGATTTGATGATGAAAATTTCCATTATTGTAACAACAAATTGTTGCCTAACTTTTTTTTCCTTATGCTATTAAAATTATTGTATCTACTTGTACTTAGCAAAGAGTCCCAGGGTTAGTAGAGCTATTTAATTGGCCCAAATTGTGGATGAACCTTTTCTCAAAATCATCAGACCATGAAATCTAGTTTAGAACATTATTCCCTGATCGACATAACTCAGCAGGCGGTATCACACCTTGCCCTTTTTGATACCGAAAAAAATATATAAAATATGGCGATCCTACCCGACACTATTCTTAAAATACGAGTCAATTCCACGCATATGATGACAATGAATCTTGTGATTTGTAGTTATACAAAAGATAATAGGAGTTTAAGACGCCTGTTATAAGGTCTAAAATCCAATAACGTGCCTGATAAACATGCGCATTTAGTTTTTGTTCAGGTTCATTACTGTCACAATAACGAAAGCCGAGACATGACAAGTTAAATAGGTGAAATTTTTACATTACATTGACAATATGCCTCAAGAGGATTATGAAGCTGTAAATTTTCATACAAAAACCGATAACGTTTTCCCTCCCGTAAACATAGTCTAATTTTCATAATTTTTGGAAATGTTGTAGATATAATGAAAAACTAGGTCCATACGTTTTTATTTTAAGGAAATATTGCGTACGATATAAGTTATTAGCATCTAAATATTTATATTTTTGACTTAAAAACTTCTTCGTGCGTTTTTTTTAAATTAAAATAAACTGAATTACTAAATAAGAAAAACGTACAGACCTAAATTAAGGTATACTGGAATCTAATTAGAATTGAATTTGTCTCATTTCGTAAAGGTTTAGGGGGGTGAAAACGTTATCGATCGAAACAATATTTTAAAAAGATAATGTAGGCTAATTACTTCCAACATTTGCAATGCTCTCTACCGCACGACGGCGATACGGAGCGAGCGAGCAGATAGCATTTTTGAAAATACCTTCTCGCGCCGCGTATCGGCACTTCATAATCGTCTTAAGGCGACACCGTGAAAAATGCACCTCCTTTCATCGAATAGTATAGGACTATGACACCACTAACGAAAGTGGGATTTTGATATAGGTAAATTCATGTCTTTATCTTGAATTTGATTGCTCAAAAACACGGTTGTATAATTTCGACTCGACCGTAATTATTTGCGAAAACACCTCTAAAAAATCACTATAGTTGAAATTACAACGAAATCATTTGATCTATATGCTTGGGAATCACTCAAATATATTCATAACATCAATATTCATAATTTACTTGCTCATTATTTTGATAACTTAAATCAATAATTTTTAAAAAAATATTTTAAGATTCTGACAATTCGCTTTTAATAGTCGCGGGCGCCACGCAATTTTAGACCTTATGACGGCGTTTCTTCAAGTTTTTATAGAAATTATGTATTCACTCGGATCAGTACGGCGATAGCATTTTCGATGTGTCGTCTTAAGCACTGAATACATTATAGTACCCTTAAGCATACTATTATTTATTCTGTGCCTTAAGTCTGTAACAAAGCATTTTAATTCAATATTCAATAATTAACAAGGAATTGAGTAACGATAATATGCTCATATCCTTATATACTAACTAGTACTCAGTACACTTCAGACCGGATCACAGCAGTAAAAGGTACAAGCATTGCTAATAAGTAATAGATGACAGAATTAGATATGTGGGACCACCTAGACGGACCTCTAAGTAGATAAGCAGTCCTTCCACTCAGTAGTAGTCAAAATGTGTGCCGCCTTTGCCTGAAATTAAGTCTTAATCTAAGCGTATGTGGAAAGCGTTCAGTGGGGCGACGTGGAAGGCGGATGCCAGGTGGGTGACGTGATATGCGGGTTTGTCCCTCACACTGAAGAGCACTTTAAAGTTTCTGTATTTGGTATTACAAGTGCAGAGAATCAGAATGGAAGACACTTTTTACTGTTAACGAGGAATTCCATCTTAGTCCTCAAACGTTTATGCTGTACGTCGAATAGCATAAAACTGCTCGATTTCGTGTAGTAACTTATAGAGAACAGGAGACTCTTTTGTACAGTTGACGAGGCATTCCATCTACGATCCTTTTTAACAAAAAAAAATTAAACCGTCGAAAAAACTGAAAAGCAAAAAATAATAAACCTTTTTCTTTTACCTTAATAACTAAATCCTTAAAGTAATAGAAATGTATCTAAGTATATATTTTTTGTAATTATTATGAGTTTTTAATTAACCTTAATAACTCAGTTCTTAAACTAATGTGAGTATATATACCTAAGTAATTTTGAGTTAGCGCCAAACAAGCAAAAAGTTTATTATTTTTTGCTTTTCAGTTTTTTCGGCGGTTTAATTGTTTTTTTGTTAAAAAGTTTTTTAGTGGAAACGAAGTATTCCATCCTAGTCCTCACGGGTGACAACGCATCTGCATTTTGATTCATAATCGAGGATAGAAGTAGATGTCTATGGGCCACAGCAACCACTTACCATCAGCAGTGTATATTTTATTTGCCATCAGGTGGACTGTGAAAAAATGTGCATTTTATTTTGTAGATTTTTGTAAATTTCTATGGGTCACGGCATCCACTTACCGTAAGGTAGAATTTGTGAAAGACGTATAATCACTATGTTATAGACTCAGTGTCAGCTTATCGCCCTTACTTATTTAATAAATGCCCCACCCTGTTGCACACGGCAGTGAGTATCAACGCTTAATTTTATAAAAATTACATTTGACTGGAATGTAGCCTTCGTCTTAAAACATTTTGCAATTTTTTCAATCAAAATTTAACGCCATTTTTATATAATTGACATAGTTGCACGAAAAATGCGCAATAAATAACACGTGTTAACGCTTCATAATTAAACATAATATTTGAACAATATATACATTAATGTAGGTCAAGAGCGCGAATGTACCGAGGCGTTATTTAGCAACGCCATGTTCATGCTATGTACATCGACACAGCTACATTTTGAAACTGTGCTGTCATCAGTATTTAATAGACTATATAATAGACATACTATATCCTTAGATTAAGTATGTCTATTATCATCATCATCATCATCATCATTACAGCTTATCATAAGTCCACTGCTGAACACTGACCTCCCCCATAGATTTCCTCATACAGGGGCAACATGGATGAGCCATTACAAAACAACATATTTGGTATTTTATCTTTAGGTTCTGCCTTATGTTTAATTTTAATTGAGCTTAATTCAGATGTTTTAGCTTATTTGGGGTTACGGGGAGCCTGGATAGAACAGAATATAATAATTTTATTCAATATAGATTGATTACATGTAATTCTTATTGAAAGTCGTTATTCACTTATAAATTATCATACATAGCATAGTTCGTCACATTTACACGATTGACGTTAAAATTGAAAAAATAAGGAGTTATCTTCAACAAATAATATTATATCATCATAAACAGAACATAAATTTAAGGGAAGATAATTCTTTAATAAAAACTAGAAATAGGAATGGGCCGAGAATTGACACCCATTAGTACACGTGACCTAAAAATAGTACAAGTTGTATGTTACCGGCGTAAGCGCATCCACAACCCAATCTTATCCCGTAAATGATGTTTGATTCAAGTGCAATAAGCACCCCTAAGATTTTTTGGCCTCTTATAGACCGTAGGTATAACTACCTCATAACATATTATTTCAGATTCATTTATGGTTGTAGCACGAATGGGTCGGCTCGACTGGGGAAGGACCACGCTCTCACAGAATACCAGCGTAAAATAGCAGCTGTATTTCGTATGGTGAGTGTAGAGATCCGGAGACCCTTTTTACTGGAAACGAGGAATTCCATCTTAGTCCTTAGGGGTGACAACGCATCTGCGTTTTGATTCTTAATCGGGGATAAATGTAGATGTCTATGGGCCACAGCATCCACTTACCATCAGGTGGACTGCGTGCTCGTTTGTCATCCTTATTCTATTAAAAAAAAACCACTACGTTAAATAACCGCAGTTTCCGCGGTTATTTGACGTGCCCTCAGAGCAAAGACGCTGTACTTACTGCATGGGAGAACTAACCTCCTGGAGAAAGGGCCACTGACGTTTACTTCGCACACCCAATGAGACCGAATTTATTTTTGTCTGAGGGAGCTCCAACTTGTCGCGTTATTTGTGTTGTGTTATTAATTATTATTTTATAAGTTGGTATGTATGTGTTATTTAAATTATTATATTTACTTATTAATTACTACACTAATTATTTAGGTGACCCTGTAATGGTAGCTGTATGTACGAAATAAATAAATAAATGTTGTTGTTTTCAAACAAATTCGATTGTCAACAAAGAGCTAATTTATATTATACCCAATCATAATACATAATACAACTTTGTACATTTTTCGTCTCGGTTGGTTGAAAAGCGTTGCATTTTATTAAGTTACGCTAGTTATACAATAAATATTATCCGTTCCGATACATATCAGATTACGATAAACATAACCTTCCTTTGTTAATTCATAACTTCCATACTTCCGTCTACTATAAATCGTATAACACGTTATGTACCTCTGGAATGTTCACATAACTGAATATTAATTGGATTGTAAATAGATATAAATGTACATGTAACTAACAAATATGTTTTCCTTTATTTTCAATAACGCTTATGGTAATTGCGTAATAATATTAAAAATAAAACTTATATTTTTGCGCTTGTCATTTATTAAAAGTAACTGGTTCTGCTGCCTGATTTTTTCATGGATGGCAAAATCCTTAAAACCGCTTCCGATAACAAAAACCATTCCTATTTATAGAAATATAAATATAACAAGAATTGTTTACATTTCATACAGAATAAGGGTGACAAGCGAGCAGATTGCTGAAGCCCACAGAGACCTACATTTACCCTTGATTAAGAATCAAAATTCAGATGCGTTTTATCACCTCTGAGGTTATGCATCGTTTCCAGTAAAAAGGGTCTCACGGAGCACTTAAAGTATTAAGGACGCGTTTGCAAATCAACCAAAATTAGGGTGTTTTTCGGTAGATTTTGTGACAAAACTAAACCAAATCAAATATAAGTAAAAACTACCATGTATAGATTGGTTCTTCATCTGCAAATGTCTGTAACTCTTTTGTTGAAAATAGTAGTTTTTTATATTGTAAAAACGAACTTTCGTTGCCATTTTCTACAAAATTAACGATACCGGCTTGTGTTTCGGTATATGTTTTGGTCTATTATCAACATATTTAAAAAATTTAAAAAATACTATAAGATGACAGATATATTCAATTAAAAAACCCTGTGTTTATTTTTTAACAAAATGTCACAAAAGGTCGTAAAAAAAATAAAAACTGATGCACATTTTTTCACATATTTTGGTAATATGGATGAATCATAATGTATTGCAATAAGGGCTATTTTATTGTTGGTGCCTGCTTTGATTTATTGTACAAAGATTTCGATGAAACCAGTCCGCGCTCGGCCGCCGTCGTGAGTGGACACTGTGTCGCCTGTTTGCAGCGGCTCATTCTGAAAAGATCGCTGTACATACACAAAATATTAGAAAAAAACAAATTGGAAACATAGGTACTTGACAAGTGATAAAATTATTATTTTTATACTCACAGTTTTTATTTAGCTAAAAATAAGTAGGATATATAAACTTACCTACTACTGCAACTCGTGGACGAGCGGAACTAGGTGTGCCGAGTTTGGGCTCGTTTTGTTGGTTATGATGAGACCTTACCTCTGGACTTGATGGCATGACCTGAAGGTGTACTTTCGTGACCGCTATTTGAACTTCTTGCAGAGTAAAACTAGGGGTGACGAATTTGGGCTCCGTTTTGTTAGTTATGACGAGTCTATACCTCTGGACTTGATGGAGTGACCTGAAGGTCTAAATCGGTGATTGCAACTGGAACTCCTAGACTGGTAGAGCTAGGTGTGCCGAGTTTGGGTTCGTTTTGTTAGTTACGATGAGACCTTACCACCGGACTTGATAGAGTGACCTGAAGGGGTAATTCAGTAACTACTGCTGGAATTTCTGAACGAGTAGAACTAGGTGTGCCGAATTTGGGCTTCGTTTTGTTAGTTATGACGAGTCCATACCTCCGGACTTGATGGAGTGACCTGAAGGTGTAGTTCAGTGATTACAAGTGGGACTCCTAGACTTGTAGAACTAGGTGTGCCGAGTTTGGGTTCGTTTTGTTAGTTACGATGAGACCTTACTACCGGACTTGATTGAGTGACCTGAAGGTGTAATCAGGTGGTTACAAATGGAATTCCTAGACTAGTAGAACTAGGTGTGACGAGTTTGGTTTCGTTTTGTTAGTTACGATAAGACCTTACCACCGGACTTGATGGAGTGAAATTCGGCACACCTAGTTCTACTGGTTCAGAAATTCCAGCAGTAGTTACTGAATTACCCCTTCAGGTCACTCCATCAAGTCTGGTGGTAAGGTCTCATCATAACTAACAAAACGAACCCAAACTCGGCACACCTAGTCCTACAAGTCTAGAAGTTCCACTTGTAATCACCGAACTATACCTTCAGGTCACTCCATCATGTCCGGTGGTAAGGTCTCATCATAACCTACAAAACGAACCCAAACTCGGCACACCTAGTTCCACCAGTCTAGGAGTTCCAGTTGCAATCACCGATTTACACCTTCAGGTCACTCCATCAAGTCCGGAGGTATAGACTCGTCATAACTAACAAAACGGAGCCCAAATTCGGCACACCTAGTTCTACTCGTTCAGAAATTCCAGCAGTAGTTACTGAATTACCCCTTCAGGTCACTCCATCAAGTCCGGTGGTAAGGTCTCATCATAACCAACAAAACGAACCCAAACTCGGCACACCTAGTTCAACTAGTCAGGAGTTCCTTTGTTGTAATCCCAACATTACACCTTCAGGTCACTCCATCAAGTCCGCAGGTAGGTAAGGTCTTATTATAACTGACAAAACCAGTTCAAAGTCCAGAGCTAACATCTCACTACCAGTAGAGGGCTTCCAGTGCCAAGCAGTCTTTGGAGCAGGTATTCATATTTCGTATCGAAGTATATTTCTGAGGTAGGTATAAGAAATGAAAAACAAATTCAATCTTTCAAATTATCAAAATAATTTCATTTGACTACGATTCCCACAGCCAACCGTGCGTACACTAGTGTGTGTGTGACTTTTGTCAATGTAGTAGTGCGATTCTATACCTATCCATTTTGTAAACGCGTCCTTAAGATAAAACTGCTTAGTATAAAAAGTCGTAAAAGTAATACAGAATAAACGCAGTCGCATCTAAAGCGAGGCATGGATGACACAGTTACCTTGACCATCTGTAACCTCGTGGGAGCTGTCTTTGTATGATGTAGACGACAGTTTTACTCTTCTTCCCACAAGTAATAAACGCTAAAGCATCAATTCAAAGTAAATTATTATTATAATTATATTATAGAAGATAAAGTTAATTTGACAATGACAATGGTAACACAATGCTACATTTTTAGAACTCGACAAAAAATTGAAGACGATTTTTATAGCAATGGTAGGAAGGAGGATAATCTTTTTCGTTTTCGTACAGCCTATATAAATAGAGAGGTTTTGGAGTGTGAGGTATCCACGATTCGACCCGGTCTTCGAAAGATTTTAGATTTTATTCAAGTACTAATTACCCATACATCGCTCGAAAACAAATAGTATTATAGTGCTTGCAGTTGCATTGACAAGACTAAAATGGAACTCTTTGGGTGCGTTTGGCAGAGAAAAGCGCTAGCAAGCGCTTATAAGCGCTGAAATAGTTTTCGGCCAGGACACGATTGCTACTTCAGTAGCGCTGACACAATCCGCCATTTTGCTTATTTAATTTGATTGTTTTGAAGTAGAGTTTATAAGTTGTTTTGTGCAATATTAGTTTTAAGTAATATAATGACATGAATAAATATATACATGCTATTAAAAACTCATGATTGGTAAGTTTTTAATATGAATACTTTACAAACATATATTTAAATTAGGTTAGATTCCCCGCTTAAAACTAACATCGTGTCCTGGAGGAAAATAGCTACTTACGATTTGACAGCGCTTACCGCTTACGAACGCCATTTTGCTTACAAGCGCTTGCTAGCGCTTTTTTCTGCCAAACGCACCCTTTGTATACATAGTAAAAAAGAAATCTGGGCCTCATCACTGATCGTACATAGTTGCCAGTTGCCAGTTGCCACGCTTGGCAGGCGGGTTGGCAACCGCAGTCTATTTATTATTTTTGAATGTCATCAGGAAGATGCTGCTGACTAGTGTGTCGTATCCCTCTGATATCTCTTACACCATTCACAGGATGATATAGGGTAGTGGAGTAGTCGATTTCTGAGAAATCGATCTTTTAGACCTCGATTGTTTTGTGAATAGGTTCGTCAGATCTCGATCGATTTAAAAATCGACCTTTTCCGGAAAGAGTCGCCATCCCTAGGTCACGTAATTCAACGTTTATTTCATTCATTTTTCTAGTTTGCCATTAGCAACTTACAAGTCAACTTAGCTAACCCCGCAATTTTGTTACATAATATAACGAAATATACATACCCGATATTTATTATAATGGCGAGATACTGATTGTAAAAAAATTGTTGCTTTATTACTAACAAGCGTCCGAAAGTTTCGCCTGGATACAATGATATTATAAGTAAAAAGGTTTCTTATAATATCATTTGCCTGGATAGGATTTATTCATGTGGCGTTTTTTAGATTTCAAATAATCATCAAGGACCATTAATTTTAATTTTAATCTTAATTTTGACCAAAAATTGATAGGGGCGTACTCCGATGGTTTGGGCACGTTGAGCGAATGAGTGAAGACCGAATGGTGAAGAAAATATATAGCGCGAAAGTAAATATTAAAAGGTGTCGAGGTAGACCGAGACTAACTTTCGAAGACCATGTGAGCAAATTACTCGAAGAGGGGAAGGTCAAGAGTACTCGGATACCTAGACGTGCATGTATGAAAAAGATAATGAACCTGAAAGAAGCGAAAGAGGTATGTAAGGATCGTGACACTTGGCAATCTGTTCTCTCTGACTACCCCGTTAGGGATTGTGCGTGAAGATAAGTAAGTTACATAAAACATTGCCCTCTGTCTGTTCGTACAGTTTCATTACAATTGGTTCAGCTTTTCCTGAGGTTAGCCCGGACACAGACAGCCAGACAAACAAAATATTTAAGAATGGTTATTCATTGCTTAATGACGTGCAAATAAACGTTCAATAAGAGACAGTTATTCCAATGAAACAGACAGACACTTTAATTTTATTTATGTGTACAGATAAGTCCTAATTTAAGCAATGATATTAAATTAACCGTCATAAATGCAGTGTATTATGGTCAATGTTGTTAATAATGTTTCAATTAACTCTTGCAAATTATTCTTATTTGTAAATTAAACATACATTACACCTGCTCAAATTACACGCCGTCAACAACCATAACTGCAAGTCTGCGACACGAGTTGCAATAAAAAAGGCTTAATCATTGCTTTATTACCTCTGTATCCGGTATTCAGCTAGCGTTAAATAGAACGGATAGATTAATTCGATGAGACACAAAACAAAAAGCGACACTGTTACACCGACCTCGTGGGAGAGTTGCGTAAACGTTGCGAGATAGCGTGTCAACCGACGCGGCGGAGGCGAGGATGATTCGATGTGCCGACTGGACGAATTCGGTGCGGGTTGCGGAAATTTTTACGAACACGAACACTTGAAACTTTTGATATTAAGATTTTTACTTTGGAAGGTACTATGTGGTTGATTTTATTCGACTACCCCAGGAGGATGTTAATGTATTTTATGAGTGTATGTTTGTATGTAGACGTGCATGTATGTATACGTACGTATTTTATGTTTATTTCTTTGGCATACTCTGTAGCGTAAGCGATTTGATAGATTTTACATATACGTGTCGTTTAGATTCTTCGTAGTGAAGTCCACCAAAACCCTCCTCTAAGTAATGTGCACGTTTTGTAGTGACAAGGGGTAGATAGTAGTAGCAACTTAACGGCTCGATGGAGTCCGTTGCACATGTAAGTCGCAGGCCGCTGAGGAAAGCACGCCTTGTCTGAGAAAGATGAGGAGTAGTCCTACCCGAGTAGAGGCGTACAGCGCTGATAGGGTCGCGGATGTGGGTGAAAGTGTTCCCGTGGAATTGCCTAATTTTGCGGCAAAGGTGGAACTCCATGGAGTTTTAGTTGGTGTGAGTCCGACGTCACCCGTCCTTGCCACCGTAAGACGGGTATTTGGAAGTGTAATAGGGTATAAATATTCGAACTTTTCTTTATTCAGTAAACTTTTTTACGCTATCCGGTTTTTTATTTGAACATATCTGAATAACTAATGACTTATTTTGCGTTCTATTTTCAGAAGACATTTTGTTTCTGCTAACATACTATTCTTACACTGCACGGCTATTTTTTATAGCAAATTATATTTAATATTAAAAAAAAGGAAATCTTCATATTGAACGCCTTAGCTAGTTTTTTAATATGCTGATTATTACTAAGTATCTAATATTTTCAAGTTTATACAGTAGATGGACTCTTAGACAGAAAATGTTCTAACACATATAAAAGTCTTAGCCACTATGTTTAAAAATACATTATTCTATTAAAAATAAAACAATCAGTTATTACTTATTATATGTAAAATAAACTATTTCTTTTGATTTTATAATTTTACTAAAATTTAATAGATGTGGGTAAAACATCTAAAACCGTTTATTCGTGTTCTTATTAGAACACGTAAAGGTTAAGTCTTCTCCCGTTAGGTTACGGTTATTGTGTAGTTAATACAGAGCTGTAGTATGCGGCCACCTCGGACTTTTATTAAGAAGCTGTTTCTAAGCTAACAATGCCTGTAGCCTAGTTCTAGATTTTTACGATAATCCGTTATATATAGTCTAGCGAAGCAGCCTTACAATCTGTTTATGAAAAAGTGATGTACATATATTTATATAATATTCATAACTAAATACTAAAATAAATAAATAACTATACCATAGCCTTACAATCTGTTTATGCAATTGTGATGTACATATACTTATATAATATTCATAACTAAATACTAAAATAAATAAATAACTATACAGTAGCCTTACAATCTGTTTATGAAAATGTGATGTACATATACTTATATAATACTCATAACTAAATACTATAAAAATTATTAAGCTTGTAATGCTAGTTACTAGAGTTGTTCATTCGTCAATCAACAATCTTGAAAAAAAAAATCATGAAATGAAAACTGCTTATGAAGGTTAATTATAATTTTAAAGAACACGTGAATAAAAAAAAAACATTGGGAGTAAGGTGGTCGAGATCGAGTAAACTTTTCCCAAGATAGAGGTATTTTGCAAACCGAAACCAAAGTGATAAATAAAGGAAAATAACTTTCAATAAGTATTACGTTGTAATGCATATAGTGAAAATGTTTTCTTCTATTCTATTTTATTCGATAAATAAAATGTATTACTTACTTTGGTAAGTTACAAAGAACGTAACGCCTAAAAACCTTAATCATCGGTAACGTTTTAAGCCACAAAGGAAAGTGCTGTAAGGCACCCGAAACGTCGGGATAATAAAAATAAATTAAAGTAATTAAACACGATAAAATCCGTAAATAATAGTATTATTCAATATGTAGTGTTCGCGTAAATTTACGAAATCATTACGACAAAGGAGATTTATATTTTCCGATACATTCTGCCCTATCGAGGCGTGCAAATTATGACTTAATAGTTATAATACAATTTTTTTACAGTTATTGATGAATTTTGTTTATTAATATAATATAAAAATGTTCAATTAATAATAACATAAATGTAAAAGATTATTTACAAAAACAATATCTCACAATCATTTACAAATGTCAAAATATAAATGTTCATATGTAAAAACAGTAAAATAACTAACTAATAATTATTTTTTAACTATGGAAGTCTTCTTTTGTTAACTCACAGGAAAAAATTCAAGCAATTTAGATATAGATATTTAAACATGTAATTGTTTTGAATTTTATGTTTAAGATACTCATTAACGGTATAAAAACAAGTAAGAGCCATTCATGAAGTTTGTTTTTGAACTTTGTCATTGGGAAATTTTTAAACACGTCGGGTAAAGACTTATAAAGATTTTAATAGCCATTATGTATGAATTTTTAAAAAAAAACATCATTTTACATTTTGGAAAGTATATTCTGTTTTTAGACTTTTCTTTTAAACTTCTATCTCTTAAAAAATTGTTACTTGCCAAGTATTCAGGGAATTGCTTGACAAAAATCGCGACTTGTTTTATATACATACATGCGAGTGGTAACACTTTTATTTCTTTAAATAATGGCTTGCATGAATGTGATTGCATGAATGTGCAACTGCAAACAGATTGCTCGAATGAATTTTTTTTAAATTTTATATGTACGCTTTCTCTTTCAGAACAGTTGCCCCAGATCAAAAGTCCATACTGCAATATCGATGAGACATAGCCATGACAGGCGTCTAACGCTGCTTTGGCAAATGCTATCTCTCGAAGTCGGTGAAGAGTAAATACAAATCTAGTTATTATTTGTCACATATTGATTGAACATGCATTTTCCAATTACAATCTCAATAGTGATACCAAGAAATTTGTAATAACCAAGTTCTTGGAGCACTTTTTCATTATACATTATATTTAAATTAATTTGCTTACTTCTAGTCGTGTAAAATTGCTATTAGTTTTATTTACATTTACAGTCATATTTTGAGAATTTAACTTAATTTGTAATAACCAACTTCTTGTTGCACTTTTTCATTATACATTATATTTAAATTAATTTGCTTACTTCTAGTCGTGTAAAAATTGCTATTAGTTTTATTTATATTTACAGTCATATTGTGAGAATTTAACTTAATTTGTAATAACCATCTTCTTGTAGCACTTTTTAATTATACATTATATTAAAATTAATTTGCTTATTTCTAGTCGTGTAAAAATTGCTATTAGTTTTATTTACATTTACGCTCATATTGTGAGAATTTAACCAATCTATTATATCTTTTAGTGTAGATACTATTGATATCAAATTCAAAAATCCTTTTATTCGTACATTTAAGAATGATTGTTGTGTCATCAGATAAAATAATTGTTTTATGAGGAGTTCTTGTTGGTAGCTCATTATTATATATTAGGAAGAGTAGAGAACCCAGAATACTTCCTTTTAATTGAATATCGATTAAACAAATATGGTGGTACACCATATTAGATATTCAGAAAGATTCAGAATATAGTAAGCTAAGACATAGTTTATTGAAGAATTAAGGCCCCGAATACTGAAACTATTATGTGGAAAAACTTTTTAGTTCTTTAAAGTCAGCCTTACTTCTATTACAAAATTTTTATGGTAAACAAACGAATTGGTGCGCTTGTAACATTTTATTTTTCCTACTCAAACATTTTTTGATGTTAGTAAGGCTACAATTGCAATAAGAGAATAAAAATACAAAGTGAAAGAGCACGAACATATAGACTTTTTCGGGTTATAATTATTGCACTAAGAAGATGCAAATTGTATACTTGAAATGAACTTTACAAGAGTGAAATAGAAATATAATTTTTATTCAATACAGATTATAAAGCGTGTTAAAAGTCATTTCAAGTTTAACTTACTTAGAAAAATATCTCTGTTTTGAGAATAAGCAGCAAGAAACTCAGAGGAACTTTTTTTAAAGAAAACAGTTAACAATCACGTATTATGTGGTAAAATGTACAATAATTACACAAATCATATTGGAAATAGCTTGGCAGCGATCATCTAATTCAAATGTATGGAACCCTTACCACGCAGTTTTAAGGAAGGTCAATGAATAGAGATGTAGGTACCGCTAGCCTTGCTTACCAATGGCAGTGCTTGTCTCAACCTCATAATGAACTGTTAGAAACGATCACAGTACGCAATTTATCAACCATATGGAGTGCGACCGGACCGTTCCTCTACGTAATACGTGTAACGGTGCGGTGTGATTCGATCAGCGATGTGGCTTGCGTAACGGCGGACATATGAAGTCGCATGTTACACTTCAATTTATTTAAGATATGCTTTTGACGCCGTTTCGCTCGTGTGGAAATTTCTATTACAACACTTTAGAAGAAACACTCTCGTACGAATATCGTGTTTTTTTTTCACGTGGTAGAGCCTGCATGTATTGTATCACGAATGGGTCGACTCGACCGGGGAATGACCACGATCTCACAGAATACCAACTTAAATTGCAACTTATTGCTACTGTGTCTCGTATGGCGTGTGCAGGGAACCGGATACTCTTTTCAACCGACCGAAAAGAGGAGGTTCTCAATTTGACTGTATATTTTTTAATGTGTGTTACCTCGGAACTATTTTCTAGGTTAACCGATTTTGATGAGATTTTTTCAATTTGAAAGCTGGTGTAACTACTAATATGCTGATCTTGTTCCACTTTTTTCAAAAATGGCATCGACTTTATTCGAAAAGGATGACCAGAGCGAGTTGCATCTTCGTCCTTAAAATTCCCGACTGAAAACGCTTCAATCAAAAAAAAAAAATCAAAAAAAATCACAAACAATTTTTTAGAAATATAAATTTAATTTAATGTATTTTAAGTTACTAAAATTTTGTGTATAATATAATACTATACACAGTACATATAAAAAAAGTTAATATTTGTTTGTTCGTATTTTTTGCGCAGCCATACCGTTCATCAGATTGTGGTAAAACTTTGTCAACATATTGCTTACACTTCTGCGAAGGTTACAGGCATAGTTGGACCCGGTAGGTAGCACTATTGTAGAATACAGATATCACCTGTGCGCAGCCGGGGCAGATCGGTAGTACAGCATAAAAAATATATATCTACATATTTAAAATACCTATCGAATTAAAAATAATTTTTAACTAAATTTTACGTCACAAGTTTTTTTTGGTTTGGTTTGGATTTTCTGAAATCATGTGTCTTCTCTTAGGTTTTGAAAAATGTTCTCCATTAGCTTTTTTGAGCTTAAAAAATGTGGTTCTGAAAAATGAAAATATATGAAGCGTCACTGTCCTTATCGACATTCGTAGCGCATCGACAACACTCGAGTTTATTTGAAAGTTGAAAGGAGAGGCCGTGCGACGCGCGTCATCAGCCGCAGGCACCAGCTGGGCATAGCATAGGTGAGAGCAACGTAACCTTGATACCACTGAAGAAAGCGCCCGGAAAGATCGACGCTTTGCCGATTATATGCAATAAGCAGAGAACGTTAAGCCACAACCACACCTCGGCTTCATATTAAAATATAATCGGTTAAAGTGATATGCACACACATCTACCATAAATCAGAACATACCATGTCAATAAATGTTTTTATATTATATATATTGGGGCTAAATCTGATTAATGTGAATATTAAAAAAAATTAATTTATTAGGATTACCAACGATTGATACATTATTACACCTTTAATTAAAATTTACGGTTGTCTTATTTCTAAATGTACAATCACATAAAAGTGACAACATGCTATCAATTTACAATTTAGTACTATTTACCTAAAGAATCCTTAATTTTTTAACAATTTGGTATTGTGTGCGTGCGTGCGTGCATGCGTGCGTGCGTGCGTGCTTGCGTAGGTGCGTGCGTGCGTGAGCGCGTGCGTGAGTTCGTGCGTGCGTGCGTTCGTGCGTGCGTGAGGCGTGTGTGCGAGTGCGTACGTGCGAGTGCGTGCGTGCGTGCGTGCGAGCGTGCGTGCGTGCGTGCGTGCGAGCGTGATGCTGCGTGCGTGCGTGTGTGTGTGTGTGTGTGTGTGTGTGTGTGTGTGTGTGTGGCGCGCGCGTGTGTGTTTTTATATTAGTAATTAACAGTTAAGTACACTATCTGTGCTTTCACAACTTTTGAAGTACTTAGATAATTCAATTAATTTAAGTTATATTGTGTTTAGCAAGTATGATAATCTCATTTGCTTTCAGTAGAAAGATTAATGAGTAGATAGATTAATGAATTGAAACAGAAAAAAAATGCAAATTTTTCCAATTAACGAGAAAACTACGTTCGAAAACTGGTCTATTTATGGGCCGATAAAAATCATCGGTCCATAAAACTATAAATAAGTACTTGAATTTCTTTTTTAAAAAGAAAGATGTAGATATGCATCTTTAGCGGAAATGGCTATTGCTAGATTATGTTTTGATGCTTAAATTGATACAATTTTGCAAGATATGACCACAAAGCTATAAAAAGTAGAATTGCTAAAGAAAATAATAATCAAGTTAGCTTAAGAGAAATGCAATTACTCTAGATCGAGCCTTGAAGAGGCAATATCTATGTGATTTTTATGTTATTTGAAGGAAAGTATAGACATGACTGACACATTCCCGGCTTGGTGAATATAGTTTCGAGTGAATAGCTTGATTTTATTTACTTCTTCGTAAAAATCTCTCTATATTAACTTATTCTCGAGGCTGTATTCTCTAAGTTATAAAGCTAATACTAATACTAAAGCATTATGGTTTCACCACAACACAAGCTGATTGTAAATTTATACCTGTCGTGACAAAATAAAGTTATCTTTCTTCCTTTTTTTCCTTTATTTCTATATCAGTCCGGTAGACTATCGCTGATAAGCAATTCTAAATTTTCACTGTGTGTGTATTCAAATCGTTTAGTGTGCGTTTAAAAAATTGAAAACGCCTTGTCGACTATTGAAATATTTCGAAAATAGATTAGAATGATAAAAAATCCAATTTCTGGTTAAGGTTTTATTATAATCAATCGGCCAACGCTTCACTAAGAACCCACATAACTGGCTATAGGATTCTAGTCGGCAAACACGACTCTAGTGCAGAAAATACCTTTTCAATCTTTCCTTAAAAACCCCATTTTTACCCGTGTTCAGTCCATCATAACCCTAGTTGTTAGGATAGAGTGAACACTGGTAAAAACATCTATTCCCGCGATGTGTGTACCAGTGTGAAAAATAAATGCTTTATGTATATCTGACGCATGTCAAAAGCATAAGGATGAAATACAATCATACTCACTACCGTCCCTGGATGTTTTAGATTTACAATTGGACCCTGTAAATGGCGTCGTTTTCGAGATCCAGCAATCACTCGTGCAAAGCCGGGCAGATCGCTAGTTACCTATAATATTAAGAGCCTAGAATAGTTATTGTGTACTCCTATAGTGTGCGCTCACCCTTATCCTTATTTCGAATTCAGCCATGGCTTTTATTCTCAGATGTAAGACGCATACAAATGTGTCCACGATATGGACCCTCATACTTAAACATTAAACGAAACCAATGTCAAGATTCGATTTTCCGGATTCCAAGTACATATTCCAAAAGAGAAATCAAGGAATTTAACCTCGTTGCGTGCTGAGAAACCGTGATAACGTTTTATCTCGGACCACGAGATCGTAAAACGACAAGACTTATCATAAAATATTGTAGGCTGAAAACATTTAGCCTATATCAACGTCTAGATCGGCAAGTCTAGATACTTTTAGGAAAAATTAAACTTAAGTTTTTAATAAATGAAGATATATTTTAATATTAAAATACGGACTATGCACGGACATATCCGCAGCAGAAATAAAATAACAGACATAGCCCAAACGGTTCCGAAAACTGATGTGTCAATGGGCCGGCCATTAAGCTCGAAGAACTGGCAACCGACGGAGAAGAAAGGTTTTCGAGTGGAAGCATTATACATATAGGAAAGTTTGACGAAGTCTAGAGAAGAACTTACTAGATGAAGTGACGATCTGGTAGGAGATGCAGGAGGTTGATAGATGCAGGTGGCTTAGAACCATGCATTATTTCATTCCTATATTAAGCGGTGACTGCCTCGTTGGTCTAGTGGTTGTAGTAGTGTGACTGCTGATCATGAGGTCATGGGTTTGAATCTCGGATCGGGTCAAAAAATAATTTTCCCGTCAAGAAATTCTCAGTAGCTGCCCGAAGTCAGGAAGTTGGCAGTGTCTCACCCCCGTGACTCGGAAAGCACGTAAAGCCGTTGATCCTGCGCCTGATCTTTTCGGTCGTGTAAGTTTACCGTCCCATCGGATTATGAGGAGAGTGAGAGAATAGAAAGTGCACCTGTGCTTGCGCATAAACCTGGACACTATAATCCTGTCCTGCGCCAATGACTAGTCTTCGTTGAAGCAGGCCGCCGCGACCGAAATTAGATCTGGAGGACATTATATATTAAGCGGTGGAGTGGTTAAGTTATGATGGACTTTAACGATGGTGAATGATGATGATTAAAATGTTAAATCTACCCAACTTTTATTCGTATATCTTTAAAAACTATTGAACAAATATTGTTGTAAAATATTTATACATATTTTTCTTTAAAACGATCTTGTACATTTATTATTCTTATCTATTTATTTACCATGATTCAGCGTGTGGTGGCAGTGTGAGAATATCCACTACCTCTTATAGTCCCGTTGGTGGTTGTTATAGGTGGTAAATAAACCAGAAGATGAGTAGCAGCGTCTTCCTGATAACAAAAATAAGGGTGTGGCTACCAACCCGCCTGCAAAACGTGCCAACTATTGCAAATATCCACCATATGAGGCAATCTTTGAGAGAGGTCTATCTTCAGCAGTGGACTTTTGTTAGGCTGTAACGGTGACGGTCAACTTATTCATTAAATACTTCGCACGGGTGATTCCTGGACATCGACAACAACGCCACCTACTGGGTCGAATTGTGAATGCAAACCATCCAGGGATCTACCCAAACATACACAAAAAATTTCATTACAATCAGTCCAGCCGTGATCAAGTGATGATCTTCTATACATGCGGCAATTGATTTTTATTTATAAAATTCTCTATTAAAATAAGCATGTACATATAAACCTACCTCTTTGATCATTCTGTTGTTGATGAAAATCACATCAAAATATGTTGCGTAGTTTAAAAGATCTAAGCGTACAGACGGTGGGAAGCGACTTTGTTTTATACTAAGGTACGTGAGGGTAATATGGTCACTTTTAGTTTTGCTGCTTTATAAAACCAAAACTAAGAGTCCCTTGCACTCCTCTACATTTTACAGTAAATCTTTTTCAGTTCTTGGAGTGACGCTTTGGAATTCCTTACCATCAACTATAAAACGTGCTCAAACAATAGACTCCTTTAAAAACCTAAAAGATTATCTTTCCTCTAAATCATCCCTCCTCCTCTTATCTATTCCTGTCGTTTTATGATCACTAGTCTGTCAAGTAAATTCCGGCATGTTTATTAATTTACTTTTATATTTATAGATTATAATATTATTTATAGTGCACTCTACCCATTACTTAACTTTTCACTTATTTTTATTTCCTATTTAGGTTGTCTGTAAGAAATTGCTGCGTAGCAATAAGACCGCCATTTGTTTTTCTCTTTGTTTGTTTCTTGTTATGTTGTTTTCTTAGTGTTCAATAAAGGGTATTGTATTGTATTGTATTATAAGAGCAGGACAGAAACAAACACAAAGTCGTACACTATAACTAATATATTAAGAAAAAACAGCAAACAAGCTCTGGCAATAATTAGGAACACTGAACAATCAACCTAAAAAAAAAACTAACCACACTACATAATACTAAAACCATTGAGCTATTATGTAGTATGTACTAGAGGCGACACTGCATTCAGCTACTCTGTTCCACTCAACTGCGGTGCATACACCGCACTTTGATCAGTCACTCGCTAGGCGCTTATAGGGTTGTCACGTGTTGTGTTGATTTAAAAAAAATCTCTTGATAAAAATATGCCGTCGTGTATACTTAGATATTGCTCAAATAATTCAAGCAATGTCAGTAATAACCAAGGTATTACTTTTCATCGGTTAATAAGATACTTAATGAATAAAAAAGTATTATAAATTACTAATAAAACAAGTTATTCCTAAGACGTCATCTTGTGTCATGTAATATAGATTATGGAATTAATTTGTTCAGATGCGACATTTCTGTGGGTACTTAAGTATAGACGAATATATTATTATACACAACTTTTTTTTGTAGAAACATATATGAGTTATCATAATTGGACCAATTTTTTATTATTAAATCTGCTCGTTATTCTTTTATATTAAGTCAAAGTGGAATTAATTCGTCCATTTTTAACTCTCGCGTGCCCAGAATTTATGAACGACTCTTATTCTAATTTAAATAAATATATTTGTAATTTAAATTTTATATTAATAAGTTTTGTTAAACATACATTTAGTATGTTTTTTATATTTGACATAGAACCTTTTAAAATATTCAGATAAAAATATCATTAAAATGTAATTGTGATATAATATTATGTAATATAATATTAAATAAGCAAATATAATATACAAAATAGATAACAAAATTCCCTAAAAATTGTTCTCGATATAATTTACCTATTTAACAATACAAACTATTATTACCTACTGATCATTCTACCTATGTTTATTCTATGATAAAAAAACGACCGCGTGAACACAGAGTAGCGCACATGTTTTGTTTGAAATAGCTGTTCTAGTACGTAAGTACATATTACTTCAATGACTAAAACCGATACGATACTATAATGTCAACTGTCAAGATGGCGTCGATGAAGCAGCGCCATTTTGACCCTTTAATATTTGATTGACTGATGAAGATCTATCGAATCACTGAGTTATCTATGCAAACAAGGCTGTAGTTTTTGAGTTATAAGAAAGTGACCATATTAACCGGAAACTCATATTACCCTCACGTACTTAGAGATAATTTGTATCCGTCAGTATAACGACATTATCTAAAAGAAAGAAATCTGCATCCTATGTATATTATGTTAACATTATGTTATTCTACATTAATGCTACGCATAATTATAAAGCTGTCAGCAAATAAGTATTACTAATGATATGTATAGGTATACGGGTAATAATGATCACGATAATACTTTAATCACGTTTTACAAGTATGTTAAATTACCTCATCACATTAGCAAAGATTCTATATTTTTTTGTTCACTGAAATTGTTGTAGTGGCCAGTTTTAAATACTTTTTTAATATCGTCACTTACATATTAATTATTTAAATCAAATAAGGAAGCAAGAAAATCGTAAATAATAAAGATCGCTACGTTTAAAATATGAATGTACATATTTTTAACGTAGCGATCTTCAATATTTATATAACATAGGCTAAGGTGTTTTTAAGGTTGTATCCGGTTATTTTTGCACGTTTAGCATTCGTCTAACTAAACGCTGCTTATCTCGACTGCCCTCGTTTTTTATTAAACTAAGGCAACCACGTGTGTTGAACAAAGGAATATAATTATAATGAATCAATTAGTGCTGATAAAAATCAGTACTTTTTTTCTTATAAAAAGCAAAGGGCTCTTTCCCTAATCATAGTATCTTGATAGGTCTTAATATTTAATGATTATTACTTTGGCGGTATTTGAAACTAATTTTAAATATCTGTTTTTATCAACAATTAGAATTGTAGCAGATAAGTAGAACAGTTAAAAAGCAATAAAAATATATATGAAGAATTTTAACCAGCAAAAAAGTAATTTTCAGAAAAGAAATAAATGATATTTTTATAGTAAAAGGGCTAATAATGTCGTATATTTTTATTTTCAAAGATTATGATATAAATCATATTTTCCGTCACGTACACTGACAATATATGAAGCAACATGACCTAGCTTAACGTTATTACAGAACGTGGCCGTGCAACGTAATAGCTATTTAATCATATGTACATGTTATTGAATATTTAACATCATCATTATATTATCTATATTATATTCCATAGCGTATATAAGAAATTGATTTCCTTCAAAAGTCAAAGAGTTAAATGAGAGGAAACTTATGCCAAGCAATAGGACGTATACTAGCTGTAATTTAATTCTTTTACTTTTAAAAAGTAGATGCATGCTTTTAAAAAGAAGGCCTAAGTGTGTACACATTGGGTATACTCAGCTGTGGACTTACAATCGAACACAGATTCATCTGATTTCGTCTGTTTATAACGATGTGTGATAACTTGTAATAATAGTGATCATGTTAAAGTAACTATTACTAAGTTTATATTTTGCGGTTTTATTTCAAGAGCTTAATAGAAACCTAATAAAGTTATCTTCTAGTCTTAAGTAGCGGGCAGTTGAGCATAAGAAATGTAAGCTCTATAGCGGCTATAGTGAATTTCACGTCGTGATTTTTGTCCAAGACGCGTCCGGTTACTTGCAAATCGCGCAGGTACTGTTCGCGCGCTGTACGGTCGTAAAGCGTACGAGGCGCGGACGCTTGGTTTGGCACGGTCTGGGAAATTATTGGAAATCATACTATCGCAAATAACCCGTATTGTGCCCACCCGGCTTACGATTATCACCAGTCAAGTTTGCGGGCGTTACGATCTACACGATGAGTACCAATATACACAAAACTGCGGTCTCGTGAGTTTTTAAATAAAATAGCAGTTTCTTTACCGTTGCGAGCGCTGGTGAATATCGCTCCGTGAGTTCTTATCTTTAGTTTTCAGAAGCGGCAACGCAAGCGTAGCCTTATTTGACTGAGGTTATCAACAGGTGTGCCAGAAAAAAAATATTGCGATCACGTGTTTTAATCTTAGCTGTAAGTTACTAATATTTGTGCAAAAACACAAATTGATCTTTGGGTTAGTGTTGTATTAGTTGGACCGTGCAGTGGTGGTATAAGAATATCCACTGCCCCTTCTCATCCCGTATATGTCGTAAGAGGCAACAGAGGGAATAAATCAGGAGATGGGCAGCAAGGTCTTCATAATAACGAATAAAAATAAAAATAAAACTGTAGTTGCTAACCCGCTTGCCAAACGTGGCAACTACAAATACGGGGGGGGGGGGCTAGGAAGCAATCTATGGAGGAGGCCTATGTTCAGCAGTGGAATTTAATAGGCTGTAGGTAAATGTAACTCTTGTATTAGTAACCGTGTGTCTGACACTTACTGTATCCTAATCAAGTCCTATCTCATCGCAGAAGCAATACATTTGCCACGGGTATGTTAGAACAATTGCCTCGATTTATTATCCAAAATATAGAGTAACTATTTGCACGTATACATATGCCACTACGATGAATAAGTTAATGTAATCAATTGAATTCATAAATAAACACAAGATGGTCTAAAATATAAAATAAACCGAATCGCAACCGAGGGTTAGTCACGCTATCGGAGTCTCTGTTCATGTATTTAATCCTTTTAAGGTGACTCTAGTCGATTACCATAGAATTTCGGAGGTGTAAATGTTTTTCATTTTTTTTATATACACAAAAATTACCCCACAAATATGTAATCCATCTCATAAATAGGTACATCGTTGACGAAGTTGTTGACAGAAAAGAGAATAATTTGCTAATTTTAAGCAAATTTTAATTAAAAAAATGTAATTTTAATAATAATAACATTTTAATTTTATTTATGATGGTATTTTTGGTAGCGTAATGAAATTACGGTACCTCTGTGTTCCTTTTGGATCAAATTGGGTTTTCGTTACACAATGTATACTGGATGATTTTTCTTACCGTCTGGAGAAAAATAGGGTGTAATGAAATTGAACTAACAATAAATACCACTAAATTTAAATAAACTTTCGATAATAAAAAATAAAAACAAAATTTTTAACTAAATAAATAAATCAATTAAAAACTATCGAAATTAAAATAATACGCACCCAATTAGTAGTATTTATTGATAGATTAATTTCATAATATATTAATGTAAAACAAAATTAAAAATTTCAGTGCCATAGGCTTCTACTCCGTTCACCTGTTACACCCTATTTTTTTCAGACGGTAAAAAAATCACTCAGTATATCGAGCTCCGTAGGTACCGAGCACACGGAGCGCTGGCTGCTTCCAAGCCCAACTAAAACAGTAGTTGCTATCCCGTCAGGCGATCGCGTACATGTTTTTTCTTATTATTATTATTTAATTTTACGCTTTGCTAATAATTTATTAATAATAGTAAAGCGATACATGATAGATGCAAAATTTCTAGTTTGGCAACGTTGAACAACGCCAAATATATCCGATTGCAAATCTATCCCAATATTGAGAGAAGTGCTAATAAAAAAGATAAATAACTTGTTCGTCCGTCACCTACATTTATACACATAATATGACTTTCATTAACGTAATTCAAGTCTTTACAAAATAAATAAGCGCAACCTTTCTCATAGTATTAACTTTGTTCTGTAATAACTTCCTCTTTAAAATATTTAAAGTAGATCAGATGTGATAGATAACGATTGCCCATCCATTCCTTCTAACGGATGCGCCAGCCTTGCGGGATGATGTTGCAAACATAAACTCAACAACAGAGTGTGCTCTTGAGACGAATTGTATTAAATAGAAGGTTTGCACTTACGCATTACAAGCATTAAATGACATGCAAATGGATGAATGATAGATAGGTTTCTTACGATAAGGATATAAGATGAACAAATAACGTTTTAACGTTGTAGAGCTGTATTATAACTACAGAATACATGCTTCGGTTTGGTTGAGGAAAGACCACGCTCGCAATGAATACCGGCGTAAAATATCAGCAAAATATTGCAGAATTCATTATGTAAGTATATGGTAAGTAACGAGAACTAGAGATAATGTTGTTTAAATAAACCAGTTACCTTTCTTACTGATAACGAAGCATTCGATCTTAGTTCTCAATGCATGTATATTCGAGAAATATGTATTTTTGTAAAGCGACACCCGAACTCCTTCAAAACCCACGCTGAATCTCTCGAAAGTTTGCCTTTCAAGGCATAAAAATAGATTATTTCATCCCAAATGCAGCTCTAGATTATATGCAAACAGGGCTCCTATAATGGCTATTAAAATATATAATAAATTGCCCAATAACTTAAAAGAAATGCCTTTGAATAAATTCAAAATTGAGATTAATAAATGGCTTCTTGACAAGTGTTATTATAGTATTAGGAATATTTTAATTAATTGCAATATTATTTAATGTATTATATAATTTATTTAATCTTTTGACATACATGTACAATTAAATTTGATTATTTTAAGATATATTTGCACACCGGTACAACTCCCGTTAGAATATTATTGAGACTTACTCTTATACTAAGTACCTGTATTACCTAAACATTTTATTCTGTAAATAAAGATTTTGACTTTGACTTTTGACTTTGAAGGGTGACAACGCATCTGCAGTTTGGTGTTTACTTGTGAATAGATGAAGTAAGTTTCTATGGGTTACAGAATCCACTAGTTTACACACACACACACACACACGCATGCACTGACACACGCACGCACGCACGCAAGCACACACACACACACACACAACACACACACAGACACACACACACACACACACACACACACACACACACACACACACACACACGCACGTACAAACACACACAGACACACACACACACACACACACACACACACACACACACACACACACACACACACACACACACGCACACGCACACGCACACGCACACCCGCGCACACGCACGCACGAAACGTTAACGTTAAGTCTTTCAGAAGAGAAAAATGTTGACATTTCTTAGCGGCTTCGTAAAATAATCGAACTTAATGTAGGTTAAGAAATTACCACAGTACTAAAAGCCGCACTTCATAATGTTATAACGAATTTAAGTGTGCAGCTTAGTAAGCTACGGTACGGTAAACCTTACCGTTATTTCGAAGACAAAAAGTAATTGAGAGTAAAACGTTAAATGAGTCATTGTTCAGTTGGTATGATGAAGACTCGTTTATTTTCATCATTAACCGCATTTTAGTTGTTAAAATCATCAAATAGGGGCAATAGGGTAGCTCACAATTTTACAGCAGATATTTAGTGACTTGTTTTAATTCGAGCTTCTTATTATGTTTTAAAACAAAATAAAACGTTACCTTCACACTAGGATTTACTCCTATATCGGGGAGGTAGTTTATAAACATAAATTTCACAAATACTGACATCCAGAGCCGTAACAAGTTTTTGTATTATTGACATAATAATACAAAACTATAGCACGGTGTAAAAGAATAAGCTCATTAAAGGTCCGTTAGGTATACAAGACCGTGTCATGTCTGCTATCCATTCCCGTCACTTCTGCATTAATTACAGTTTTTTTTTTGATGGATGAAGTGTAATGCTAAGTGATGGGATAAAAGGAACAGAATGTAAAAAATAGCATGTCAAATAAATAATACTTTATTTTCACTTATAGTTCTTTATTTTTTCTAAGCTTAACAAATCAATGTACTTTAATTTCTCAAAAAAAGTGGGAACCGTATCAGTGTGTTCGTTTGTCACCCAATACATATATCGTATTCTCTATTTCTCTTATTTTATTATTTATCTTTAAAAGAAAAACGTTAATTCATATTAGGATTTTCTCCTGTATCGTGGAGGTGGTGCACATACGTAAATTGCTCAAAGACAAATATCCAAACCCTGAACAATTATTTATGGCCTGTTTAAAAACACTGACTTGTTCTGTGCGGGAGTCGAACTCGCATCCCCGCAGCGCTGCGACCAAATACTTAGGCATAGCGCTACGGGCCGTAATTAATATAAAAATATTCCATCATACAGATTAAAATATCATTTATTTTTAATTCATTAATTGAACAGAAGCTATTAAAGCCATTAAGCTGTTAAACGCAACCACAATCGAAATTATCTTAAGTGAAACCGCAGACAAGCTTCTGTACATCTTAATAGTATTACGAGCACATATAATCTAATATATAAAAATTAATGTTTGTTTGTTCGTATTTTATGTGCTGCCATATCGTTCATCAGATTGCAGTGAAACTTTCAACTTATTGCTTGCAGTTCCGCGATGGTTACCGGGATAGTACAATTAACTTACACTAGGTGGCGTGCATATCGTACCGACAAATTTATTTTAAAGTTCTTTATCATTCATCATATAGGGTAGGCAGAGAGTACAGACTTTCATTTAGCATGATCCTGACATACCTCTCTCGCCTCCTCCACATCCATATACCTACGCATACATGCTTGTCTGTTAATGGGACTCTTAATTTGGCTCATTTTCAATATACATATCGCCAATTTGGTCGATAAACTTTCGCCTAGTGCGTCCCTTTACGACTCTTCCGTTGCAGAAGTGCTGCAACATAAATTTGCTTTGTCACTCTTTCCTCATTCATTCTTTCTGCATGACCAAACCACCGAAGCATTCCTTTCTTAATCCTGGTCACAACATCATATTGCGAACCCCACTCTTCTTTTATCACACAATTTCTCACCCTGTCACTCAAATTCAGCCCCAACATACTCTTTAACGACCACATTTCTACTGAGTTTATACTACTCTCGTGTTTTATGTGTTTGGAAGAGTTGTATTATAATCCCTAAATAAGCAATACAACTGTCCTAAATTTAAAACGATATTTCAAAATTATTTCTTCCGCGGCAGCAGCGCGCCGGGTACCACAGCCAGGGTATTATAAGTTATTAATCACTATTATAATTTATAACAGTGATTAATACGTATGAATTAACAATTAATACGAGTTAAAAATATTATAATGATAATAAAGTTATCATATCCTACTAGTGGTAGGATTATTTTTCCGCCTAGGATTCCATCTGGGTAGTACATCTGGGTAACACCCTCTTATCTATTTATATATAGCTAAATAGCAGCGGTTGGTCTGCTGGATTCCGGCCGATAGGGCGTAGGAGAGCCAGTATAATTAGGTACAGGCTATGAGACATTCTATCTTAGTTGTCAGAGTTGACAACACATCGGTAGCCTTTATTTTGAATTTGGAATCTGAACACCATGGACTACAGTACAGTGTACACCTACCACCAAGTGTACTATTTTTCACTTCAATTTTATTAATAAAATAGAGCTAGGAGGTAAAGGAACATTAGACATATAAGTAAACGTAACTTTAAGGTTATTCGACCGGGGAAAGACGCTTTCAAAGAATACAATCGTAAAACTGCAGCATAATGCTACTGTATGTCGTATGTCGAGTGACAAATATCGAAGGTCCTTTTTACTGGTAATGACACAATTCAGGATCAAGTCTTTAGGAGCATTTAGATTTTTATTCGAAGATGGGTAAAGGTGTTGGGATCCACTTATATTTCAGGCCTACTTGTGTTGAATCCCTTACTTACATTATAAAAAAGTACCTGGATGACCGAGCTTTCCTCGGTATTTTTGTTTTTGGAAGTCGTGTGTTTTGGAAATTATATTTAGATAAAAATTACATACTGATAAAACATGAATAATATTTTTTGATCTTATTGACATAATGGAAAAAACTGAACTGGTTATTTGAATAAAAAATCATGAGTGTAATTAGTTTAATTTAAATTTTCGTATTTTAAAAAAATACTAAAAAAGGGCTCCAAATAATAGAGTTTTTCTCACAAAAGAAGGGAACTTGAAAAAAAAAAGTAAAAAAGTCGTACCGAAGACAGGACGCGAACCAAGGCATTACGATTACCGGACCGCCCCATATCCACTTGAACTATTACGATCATTAGTTCACTGCCAAAATTTACGTTCTTATATTGTAGCAGTTATTAATTACCTGAAAATACGGGCAAAATGACATTTTCTAAAAATGAATCCTAGCTAGATCGTTTTATTGCTCCCGAAACCCCCTGGATACTAAATTTTATAAAAATCGTTGAAGCCTTTTCCGAGATTCCGGTTATATACATACAAGAATTGCTCGTTATAGGATATAGTTGTCTGTCGTAACACAGGATAGTTCTAGGCACGCGCCGCCTGCGCAAGAGCCGATCTGCAGACCGGAACGACGACCATTGTCTTGTTACTCTATCGCTAGATCTGTTGCGGATTAATATCGATGCTATACCCGATTCCGACCGGTATGAAGCCTTTATGGAGTTTATAATCAATAATTCACGTCGCTTTATACAGAAACAATGAGCTGCTTAAATAAGTTCGTAACCAATGTTGCAAACGTATGTTACTAAATTTTCTTCAAAAGAATATTCCCTCAGTATGTAACCTTAAATTTTAAATTCGTGTCATTACCACGTTCATCAAATCGTTTCTTAATTGAAAAAAAAAACTTTAACATATTGTTATTGTTAGTTATAAAATGTAAAGCCATGCTGTAATTACTCAGTAACGCTCCTACTTGAACCGCTCATAGAAAATATTAGTATATCACACTTCTTGTATGTATCTCCCGCTTTTTCCCATAAATCACCGTACCAATCCACATTACCACAAGTGCCTGATGTAACACGGCACAAAAACAAAACAAAATGCGAATAAATCGGAGGCACGTGTACATGCAGTTTCTGGAGACGAACCCAGAATAGCCAGGACTCTAAATAAAATAAAACACACAGTTGTCATGGTTTTATTAGAAGACAACTGCTAAAAGTCTTCTCTAATTTTCAAGCAAAGCTTAGCAAGCGAATCGGCTATAGGAAATACCAAAATTAAGTGTAAAATTTAATCAATACAATGTCATTTGAATCATTGCATAATATAGTAGTAGAAATTTTCTTGGATGGCAGACTCGTATCGGTAAGTGAAATATGGGACAGCCCCCACTTGAAGGAGTGACGACATGGTGAGATATGCAGGAAGCCGTTGGATGCAGGTGGCTCAGGACTAAGCTTTGTGGCATTCTTGAGGGGAACTCTATGTTCAGCAGTGGACTTTTGAAGGGCTGTAATGATGATGATGACGTATACATATATAAATATTATAAAATATATACATGCTGCACCTCAAGGTGGTGGTGTGAGAATATCCATCACCCCATATCGTCCCGTGGGTGTCTAAAAAAGTGACTGAGGAAAAGAAATCAGGAGTTGGAAAGCAGCGTCTTCCCAAACTGACTAATCAAAAAAACAACTGCGGTTGCCAATTCGCATGCCGAGCATGGTAACGTATGGGGGAGGTCTATGTCCTGCAGTGGACTTGGATAGTCTGTAACGTTATATAAGAGTACATCTTACTGATGAACCAAAAATCAGCTTACATCTGTCACGTTTCTATTTATACAATAAAGGTGACAAGCGAGCACACAGCCCACCTGATGGTTAGTGCATGCTGTGGCCCAGAAACATGTACATCTATCCTCGATTAAGAATCGAAATGCAGATGCGTTGTCACCCCTGAGGACTAAGGTAGAATGCCTCGTATCCAGTAAAAAGGGTGTCCGGTTTTCTACACCATACGAAACATTAAGCTACTATTTGACGCTGGTATTCTGTGAGAGCGTGATCCTTCCCCGGTCGAGCCGACCCATTCGTGTGTAATATAGTTGCAGCATGGCTCTACCATGTATAATACAGTATAAAACAGCAATCCAATAAAAAGATATATCTTTAAACCTTACAAAAATAAATGTATGGTAATGAAATATCTACTACGCCAGTTAATCTATTGTTCAGAGATGATACGGCAGCCGTGCGACCGAATTGTTCTGGAATAGACAAATGGAGATAGAACGTCTTAGTGACAAGACTTGTTATTGTGGGAATAGAATTAGAATGGACATTAATTTTTCCCGTTACGTACCGGCATGCGAGTACATACAGCCTGTAAATTTAGGTTTTAATCTTGAGCAATTTGTAATATATCATTGAAAGTTAAATACGTTAACGCACATAATACAGATTTGTGTATAATATTCCTTAAGTTTATAACAAAATATAAACTAAATTGGACGAAAATTTAAATAAGTCACTAATATTGAATTAACTTAAAATTTAATTATAACAATATAAGATGAAGTTTATGACTAAAATAATTTTATTACAGAATTTAACATAAAAAAGCCATGTTGTGATGGCGTACCCTTCCGTATCGCTAACTGAGAGTGTCAGAAGTAGGCCTTGCATTCGAATATTCGAATAATTCGAATAATATAGCTTCTCCAAATATTCGAATATTAAATCTGCTATATTCGAATATTGAACCCATTTTCCGAAAGCTAAACTCGGAATATGGATGTGCACAAAATATAACTTTTAACAACTTCCCTGTCCGAAATAGAAAAATAGTTAAACAATGGAAATGTTATTATGATGGGTGAAAAAGTTCGCGCGCGATATTTCGATGATAGGGCGTGTGTAGGGAACGCTGCGCCAGTGTTCCGCCCGACTCGATTATAAACTCGAGAATCAGTGTGATGGTGTTGGTAGTTTGGCGCCTTCGCTTGTGCATTTGTCTGCTATCGCATTTTGTGCGCATGCAGTGCGAACGGCGGAGCGTGGTTATAATTTTTTGCTGTTTGTCATCGTGGTTTTTGTCTTTTTGAGTGAGTTTTGTATGCCAACAGCCTACTTGTCTACTCATCCACTATCCAGGAAAGGAATTACTTAATATTTTGATGGGCAATTATATGATCTATCTTTGGAAAAGGACATAGCATTAATAGTGACTGCAAGAGTGTGCTATAGGTTGACAAATGCCTTCGTATCATCAATTATGTTTCGCACATGGTATCCAATGTGCAGTGCTGGATGCTATATACAAAAAGAATCAAGATGATCAAGAAGAAGAAGAGGAAGAATCTGTAGGTAACAAAGAGGTAACAAATGAGGATACTGACTCTGACAGTGATAGTGAGGAAGGAGGATTTGTAGTTTAGAAACATCTGAACAGAGGCCGAGACCTACATTTATACGGGGATATGAATTTAAAAATGTAATAGCGAAAGTGCGAAAAATAGTTAAACTTTTTAGGAAGTCACCCACCAGAAAAGAGATTCTCGATATTTATCGTCAAGAAGAACAGAATAAAATGAGTTTGATCCTAGACTGTAAAACCATGTAGAGCTGTTTAGCAGATATGATCACAAGATTTTTGGCATTAAAAGACCCTATTTTAAAGATACAACGTTTTTTAGGTGAGCTGGTTTTACTGCAGGAATTGTCTACTTCTTTGAATATTGTAAAAGCAACAGTAGAGGCGCTATGCGAAGAAAATGCAAATCTGCTTACTGCGAAAACAGCCTTTCAATTTATAGTTGCGAAACTTGAAAAGGCGAACAGTTTTCATCAGTGACAGGCTAATCGAAGCTCTGAAGAATAGAATTGCTCAGAAACGCCTACCAAATATAATATGCTCATTAAAATATCTCCACAATCTCAGTAAATATTACGCAGAGCCACCGTCGTCTATCTTTCCATCACCAGACAATAACATTATTACAGAAGTAATAACTGAAATTAATAACAAATATTTATCTAAAAGACAGAACTCTGATAATGACGAAGATGATATAACCTTAGTTCAACTTCAGCAGCGGCAACGCCAGCATCAGCAACAAAACGAGTCACATCAGGTAACAACAGCTTTAAAGAAGTGTTACAAAAAGTGATAAATGACACTAATTCTGCTACTCCTTCGACGTCTACAGCAAATTTATCAGATAGAGAAGAGTTAGAAACGTCGGTACGAATGCAGATGCCGATATTTGACAGAGGAGGTCCTAGACAAGTCCATTTGAGCCAAGCATATGACTTCCTCATGTGTATATCACCTACGAGTGTAGAGCGTGAAAGGGTGTTTTCATAAGCAAAATACATTTGCAACAATTTAAGATGTGCTTTAAAAGATGATTCCCTAGACACGCTAAGTGTCCTTAGGTCCCACTTACAGGGAGAACGTTGCAGACATTTTTTATTGTAGGATAATCTTGACTTGACGACAAACATGCTTGGAAGAAAGCAGTGATGAGGAGGAGTGAGAGTGACTTTTGCCTTGAAGGTACGTGTGTATGCGTAAGTGTAAGAATAAGCCAAAGTTAAATAATAAGATTAAAACGTATTTTACTTTTGTACTATGTAGCATTGATCTGATTCTTGTCTCATAAATTCTAATACTGATTAGTTATTTGTATTCTATCACAGTTGAAAATCTTTCTTTTAAATCTTTTAAGTTTTGTAAGTAAGTAATATGTACGTTTGTAATGTGCATCGTGTGTGACGTTACGAAGAACCAAAAATAATGTTTAGAATGCAATATTTTTATTTCTAGTTACATAAAAGATGTTAAGCATGTTGTCGTATTTGTAATTGATTTTTTGATTTTATTATTATATAAATATTATGACAATACTCAAATCTCGATTTATAAGACTGTAGTGTAATTGTGCTGTGGTTGTCTTGTTAAGCACCAACTTTTTATAGTTTTTATAGGTCTGCATTAGTGCCATAACAGTAAAATTCGAAACAGGTCTTTAATTTTTAACTACGATTTTGTTATGATTCAGAGAAATTAGAGAAAAAGAAGAAAGTAAGAGATTGGCAACAAAAATATGATTATTATAACAGCTTCTATTGTTTCTTTAATATTTCGCATATTATTCGAATAAAACCCAAAAAAAGTCGAATATTCGAATACCAAAAATTTTCGAATATTTGCAAGCCCTAGTCAGAAGATGGAAAAGTCTAAGTAACGTCGCAGATCGACACGGTATGGTATAATCTTTAATGTAAACTGTCCATAAAGACTACAGAGAGTAGAGTTAAACGTGCAAAACATATGGTATTACTAACACAAATTGGCTTACCAAGCTTGATATTTTTTTTTTCAAATGAGCACATAGTTCACCTGATGGTAAGTGGTTGTTGTGGCCCAAAGACATCTATCCTTGATTACACATCTAACGCAGATACGCTGCTACCCGAATTTACTGTGAATTTCGCAGTGGATTTTTGATAGACTATAATGATAAATGAATCATAGGTGTTGTCGAACCAAAAAGCAATTTTAGAATTAAACGGTTGTTATTTGATATGCTCCGTTTAGATAATTTCCAATAAAAACATCAAATGATACAAGAAAGAGTAACAATTATCATTTCTCAGATTTCTATTCTGTCTTTTAATATGATTTCTCCAGCGATCAATCGTAAACGCCTTATTGACATTCGTTCTCACATCTCTCAATATGGAATTGAAACTTTCGCCGCTTTAATAAAAACGAGAACTAAAAATTACAGTCATAAAATTGAGCAATGAACGTAACTAAATAATTACGAAAAACATAATTAAATAAAATTATTACCAAAGTCCTCTTTTCTTTCGTGTTAACAAAATTTCGACTACACTTTCGAAATCAAAACACATGTATAAATGCTGTCGTTTTGGTTTTTTTTTTTACGCAATCAACCATAAAAATGTATTCTATTGAAAAGTATAACATAGAATTGAGTGGTGACAGCAAACGGTAATGCACACGGAAGTTCCCATTTCCGTTTGTGAACTTAATGAGTCGTAGTTTGTCTGGGTCGAATTTCATCTAATTTAAAGTCAAATTAATAAGTTACACGCATTAAGAATTTCTAAAGATAATGAAAAAGAAATTAATTTCTTACTACTCTAGTCTTTTACATTGAATTCCATTAATTTTAAATACTCTCACTGGTTACATCTTTCATAGAATAAGGATGATAAACGAGCACACAAAACAGTGGTATAGTGGTCAAAAGTGCGACTGCTCATCATGAGTTCCCGGGATCGAATCCAGGGTCAGACCAAAATCAGTTATTGGGTATTTTGTCAAGAAATTCTCAGTAGCACTTCGGAGTCATATTGTGGGTGTTGTTTGCCTCGGAAAACTCGTAAAGCAGTCGGTCCCCAGGCCAATATCTCTCCGATCGTGCGGCATAACCGTGATATCGGGCTATGAGAGTGAGGGAATCGACTGCACTTGTGTTTGAACACAAATGCGTTTCATCCAGTCCTGTGCAGATGGCTAGTCTCCGTTGAGACTGGTCACCGTGACTGAAATACGGTCTGGACGACATTACGCGGGGCACTGAAAGTTTTGCGTAACTCATAAATAAAATACCATTATTGTCTACGTCTGAGATGAGATTCCTTCTTCAAAATTTAGTGACTAATTGGCGACTTTCATATACCGAGATTGAAATATATTGATCTAACAGGACCGGAGATATTCATGTCTTAGGGACGATTCCGGCTTGAAGGTTATTTATATATCATGGAATAATTCCATAACGCCTGTGTCTTTCGCTTTTAATTATGTGTCAAGATATAGTTACTGTGAACAATGTTGTTGTAAAAATTTTTGACACGCGATTTCCCGCTATAAATTATTTAAATTAATATTTTCTTATACTTACAATACAATATTCGAAATTAAAACATTTATGAGCGACCAGGGGCGCAGACCTTTCAGTGTGCCCTAATATAATATGAGTTGAAAAAGATATGGATTCAAATGTAATCTGCAAAATAAACATAGTAAAATGGAATTACATTAGTATTTTCTAAATATTATATTATGTCTAGACAATGAAGAACTGTTTAAATATGACGGAGGGCATAAAAAAACCATTTAAAATTTTAAAGTTCAGCGATTACGAGTCATAGCCCTTGTTGATAGATCGTTAAACAACAGCATTGCATAGTGCAGCGTGCTGCTGAACTGGGTAAGGGTTGTGGATAAATCAAGAGTTCTTAATCTTGAAAACTCTTATAAAACCTGAATACCACTACATAGGCGAGGTAGGACAACTTTTTTTTTAAATAAATCTCTGTTGTCAGAGATCGTAAGATGCGCTACTCGGCGAAACCCGCTTTATAATGGACTAGCGGAGATTTCGTTGTCCACGTCGAGATGAAAGTTATGCAAGGGCGCTTTGCGGTCCACAGCGCCTATATCTAGGCGGAGAGTGGCCTCTGACCGCAAATTTGTTCACGAACGTTCCGGTGGCACCGTTTATGTAATTAGTTTTTTAAGACCATGAAAACAAATTGTTATTTTGTAATTTTATTTTATTCAACGAGTGTTAATGATAAATATATAATTGTGTAGTGGCGGTGTAAGAACATCTACTAAACTATATTGTACCATGGATGTCGTAAGGAGCAACGGAAGGAAACAGATCAGTAGACGGTTAGCAGCATCTTCTTCTATATTATTATAAGCCAACGCTTAACTACAATCCCAGCTGATGGTAAGTGGTGATGTAGCCTAAGACGGTGAAGCGCACTGACTTAACAAAAGCCCATTCACTCTTGCCTTGATGGCAACATATTCCACTTCTTTGCTGTACGCATGATAAACGATGTAGCAAACCGTTTGATTTGAATGCGTGGTAAGTCAACAACGAAAGGGTGGAGACTGGCCGAACATCTTATTGTCCGATGGTGGAAGGGAAGTGGAGGAATTAAATTATCCAGTTCCTGCGCACACTCTCCGAAATTCATCCTGTAGAAAACCGAAAGGCTGCCTAATTTGCGCCTATGTTCGACGCTGGTAAGATTGGTTTTAAGTTTTAACCAAATTCGGATCATCGATAAGCCTCTTAGCACGCGTTTCCATTGAATCCAAAGCTGCGATGTGGTATTTTGCAGCACCAGCTCATATATGGTAGCAATACTCCATGCATGACCGGACTTTCGCTTTATATAAACTCCTAGCTTCCGTGCAGCTGCTTTGGAATTGGACTCAATGAACCGCTCGAGTTCAGATTTGAGGATTTCTCAACCTGCAACAACTGAAGGTTGGTGTTGGTGTATTCCAGGATACATTTTGGAAAGAAAGAACACGCTTGTGTTTTGGAGGCGTCGAATCGAATCGCCTTTCGGAGACAGCCTTTATCGTGAGATTTATCATAGTTTCTGGTTTGGATTGGATTTGATTCCGACTGGCCCGAGGACTTGGTTGGTATCTCTCCACAACTGCGCTATCGTCTGCAAGCCCAAAAATACCGGACATAAGCAGATCATTAATATGCAGCAAAAAGAGAGCTGCGGAGAGAACGGATCCCTGAGGAACGCCGGTTTAGGCCTCAGCAGCCAAAATCCTTTACCCAGTCAATGGTACTAGGTGAAAAACCGTACGCTGGAAGTTTACCCAAAAGGCTAGCGTGTCAAACTCTGTCAAAGGCCTTCGAGACATCAAGGGAAACAGCGAGTGCTTCCGCAATGTCCTCGAGTGCCTCGCTCCATACTTGTTTGGAAAACGCTAGAAGGCCTCCAGCTGACCGATTTCGGCGAAACCTGTATTACTGGTCACTAAGGAGGTCATTGTGTTCTAGGTATGCCATAAAGCGGGCGTTTAACATACGCTCCATAATCTTTCAGAGTATGGAGGCAATTGAGAATGGCCGATAATTGGCAGGGGGCACGCCTGCCAAGTGTGTCAGCACAGGAGACAACTCAGGTGCACAAGCCTTTAGAACTATAGCTCCTCCATATCATATACCATCTCGTCCGCTAGCTTTATTCACGTCTAGACACCGCAAGGTTTTAAGAACCTCTTTATTTGTGATACGAACCTCCGAAATGGAAGTCCCGCAGTGAGATAATTTAGGTGAAATGTTGTTGCCACTGTCGAGACGTGAATTGTAGGCAAAGAGAGACGTGAACAAGTTTACTTTCTCTTGAGTATACGTATACGTATGCGCCAGTGTACCATTAGGTTTTACCAGCGGAGGCAGTGAAGGTTGACAGAAGTTTGTCTCGAGCGTTTTAACGAGAAACCAAAAAGCTCTAGTGCCGAATGGTCTGGCAGAGAGTTTTGCGCCAATATGCTTAATGCGATCGAGACTAGCTTTCCGTAATGCTTTTTTAGGACTTGGCGGCCAGGTTGAAAATTCTCTTCTTGCTAATAACCGGAGCTTTGGGGTTTCGAGCGTCAACCCAGGATAGGTACTCTTCTTAGGCCGGCCATAAACGGAATTCCGATTCGGGATTCCGAACGCAGCAAGTCCATATAGAAACAAGGACCCGTCACACACTTACGGTAATTTTCCGTTCGAAATTTTGCAGGGGTATGTATGTGGCCGACTGGTTTGGAATTCTGAAACGGAATCCCGAAACGGAATTGCGTATGTACATATGTCCCGGCCTTAATAACAACTAGAAAAGTCTCCAGCGAAACAAGGCAACTATGACAAATGTCCTCCTCATGTCTATCCATCATAACTATCTATGATGACGTCTATTTACATACAGCAACGGACTGTAATAAATGAATGGATAAAACTTATAATCACTGTTTGTCCATTCACTAGTAAATTGGATGATGTTGAAAGTATTTCGATGGCCGTATATTGTACACAAGGGGAATGCTTTTCTACAAAATTAAATAATTTATTCCACATTAATTTTGAATGCAACTATGACCTCCTTTTGTATTATTATACTTACTGAATTAAAACATTTTCGTAGATACTCGTTTGCACCTTTTTTCCCGGTGGGATATTTTGTAATATTTTATTTTCGTTACTCGTTAACTAGGTTTATAGCTGTAGTGGAGTACTTCTAAAGTAGCGAGTGACCTCGTGTGAATTTTGCAATAGTACCATTTTATCACGTTTACGGTATCCACATAATATTGCTTTTCCTAAACATGCGAACAATGAGCATAACGTGTATGCGCTCACATTCCTCCATTTCGTGAACTGTGCCATTGTCTAGTGCTTACGAACCTGGCACTTTTTATGAATTTGCTTCAATTTCATACGACTATTATTATTATTCCTACATTTTATTTAGTTTGAACTGCCTTTTTTTTATAAACAAAAGTGACAACGAACTTACAGTCCACCTGATGGTAAGTGATGGAAGAAAGCAACAGACGGATTGTTATTTTTGAGGACTAAGGTGGTCTGTAATTATATCGTCTCTCTATACCCTTCAGAACGGAACATAGTATCGCAGGGACTGTTATTTGGCGGCACAGATAGGAAAGAGGGTGTCGCCAACCCATACGGACTCCTTGGCAGGAAAGCAGTCCCACCACCTACTAATATGTGCATGTCTGTGTGTATATGTACACGAATTAATATATACTTTCAAAGATAATATGTAATGTTATTTATGAGTATCCTCTTTCTCCCTATCTGTCGGTAAACGGTCCAATAGCAATGGATATTCTTATAGAAGGGGGGTTAGATGGACTTTTCTCAAAGTACAGCTTGGTAATTACTACCACACTTGGTGGTTTGGCGGTCAAAGATCATCCCGCTCTTTTCACGTTGCCTCCCGTAGCAGATTTGTGGATTTTTTATTCGATATAAATACGTAATTGTTCCAACGCCATCTATTGGATATTTATAACTACTTGTCTTTGTATATTACATCTTATAGTTAGAACGGCCCAATTATAATTAATTATAGTCCCAAATTGTGCCCCTTTCATAGCACGCAGGTTGCTGAAACAGACTTAAAAAGTACCATTGATAGAATCAGGCGTTACCCTGTGGAAATTCATTACAATAAAGATATTAATATTTAATTGATCGGATGGATGCGAATTAAATATTAATATCTTTATTGTAAAAAGTATCATTTATTTTGAGTACAAACAACAACAAACAAAAATTAATATTTAAGTAAAATCCCCCTATTTCGTCCCATTTCGCGACTGTGGTATATGCCTTATGGATTTCTACAGGAGGTATAAGTATCTCGTTAGCATAAAATATCCTAATCGCTAACAAAGAGAAGCGCCAGCGGAGCGAAACATCTGGTACTACGATCATCAATTCGCTTGACAAACGTGACGATTAAGGGAAATTCGCCCCAAAACGGGAGATGTCAATATCCATTAATGAAAATTTACGGACTGACAAAAAAAATGCCTTAAGTACAATATACAAATGTAAATATTACATTTACGATACACAGCAAGCCTCAAATGGTTATATTAGGTAACCTGCTGATCTTATTACGTCGCCTCTTCATACACTGGCAGTAGTTAGCAATTTGTAATGCACAGTACGTTTAATGTTTGCATGTATCCGCAATTAATTAATAAACCGCAATTAAGTAACTACTTTAAGTTGGTCAGATAGTACTTTAAAAATGATTTAAACAGTATGTACGTGTGACTTGGTTTTCAGAGTCCAGACAGAATTTCCCGACGGTCAGTCTTTTTTTTAATAGGATAGGGTGACAAACGAGTACACAGTATGATGGTAAGTGGTCGTTGTGGCCCATAGACATCTACATCTATCCTCGATTACAAATCAAAATACAGATTTGTTGTCGCCCGTGAGGACTAAAATGGAATGCCTCATTTCCAATTCGGTTTCCAGTTCGCCGGGACTCCGGTTCTCTACATTCACCATACGAAACACTGCAGCATTAAGCTACTATTTTACGCTGGTATTCTGTGAGAGCGTGATCCTTCCCCGGTCGAGCCGACCCATTCGTGCTACAACTGTACTATTAATACAAAAACAAGTCACAATAAAATACAATAAAACAGTCTCAAGAGAGATAGGCCATTCAGCAGTGCAGGATTATAGTGCACGAGTGTGCGCAAGCGCAGGTGCACTCTCTAATCCCTGACTCTCATAGTCTGATGGAGCGATTATCCAATATAACCGGAATTTTCTACTTCTACTGACGAACTACTAAGTCCTGCATTCGAATCTAATTTAGATTAAACATTTGTAAAATGATATATTGTAGGTTTTGAAGTCTGAAAATTTAGTGGTCGTCTCTGTACTTGAGACATTTGTGAGACCTCTGTTTGCGTATACACTTCCTATACGCTTTCTACGGTATTCAGAAGTTGTGGTCTATGTCGTTGAAAAACACGTGAAATCTACGAATGAACTAAACTTTAAAAATTAAGTCACAGCGCGTTGATCTTGACTCATTGTTCTGATTACATGGATTTCTCGTAGGAACAATTGACACCCATATACTCATATTTCCCGCTTAGACTTCACACGCTCACAATAAAAGTTTCCAGTAGTCGATGCATCGTCGCATGAATCGATTATCACTCCATTGTCATTTTTCTTGCGAATCAAATTCGGCCTCTCAGAATGGCGATGTAAAAGCTAAGCATTTTATAACAATTTAACGCAATTATTTCATTCTATCATGTTTATAATAACTCGCTTTGGTGAATGTCCGATCGGTTGGAATTTAGTGATTGATTTTAAACTAACTTCAAGATGAGCTAAAGACTTGAAATTTGAACCTAACTCAGCATCGGATGACAATCCAAGAACATAATGTAATATGTAACCAATAAAAACATATGGTGAATTAAAATTTCACTTGATTTTACTGTCTTTGGAAAAGCTAATCTAGACTTGTGCCTAAAATAGAATACAACACTCTCTTTAACATTGAATAATAATAAAATCTGTAATTTATACTACAAATTTCGCAGTATCCAAGATCAATGACATCGTTAAACTGTAAGTTTCAAGGCTTTAGCTTCAGTGTGTCCTACAAACCGATAAGCGTGAAGTCGCCCTGTCCTACACTCATTCAAGCGGTGTACAAATATATATTATATACTATTGTTCTGTTAAGGTCGATGTTTTCAATTTTACACGCAGATTATTTGAAGCAGAATAGTAAGCTGAAGGGCTATGAGGGTGTTGGTATGGGATTGACTTACCTTGAGAGGCCTATTTAGAGTGGACTGTAAGGATGATATGATGATGTAGGAATAATAATCTATACACATGTATATAATAGAAAATGAAATCTGAAATTCATTTTGTAGGGGAAAAAGAATTAGATTAGTTTAAAAAAATTTGTATGTCTGTGTCTCTGTCTGATGGAGACACATACTGCGGTGACTCCACAAGTGATCCAGTTCGATAATTTTGACACGAAGCAGTGATTAATGGTTCTAAATTAAAGCCAAAGCAAGCGAAGCCGTACGTGGTTTTCAATTAAAAACCCTATACTCGAGTCTTTCTAACTAATAAAAATGATAACTGTTAGCAATATTGTTATAATTTTATTTAAGATACGTTCAGTATTAGATTACAAAGTCTTACAAAGTCATTAAATTCGTTCTGCTTTGGGTAGATGACTATACTGGTTGTAAAAGCCTCATGTATGGACGATCGGTGTAGTTGCTAAGCAATTGAAGTTACATTGTAAGTGTATCTCAGTTAGTAGAAGGGAATGTCTCGTAGGTTTAATAATGGTAAAAGAGGCCACTGATCCTGAGGTCTCTCCCGGATAGGTCCGGGATATTGATATAGTGTTTTTCTGTCAAGAAACTCTCCCTTGCACCCCGGAATTAGGAAGGTGACGGTATTTCATCTCTGTGCCTCGGAAACAACTGAACACATATAGCCGGCCTGCGCCTGATCTCTTTCTGATCGTGCCGGTTTCGGCCGTTCCATCGGACTATGAGAGTAAGAGAATAGAGAGTGCAATTGTGCTTGCGCATACACTTGTGCACTATATTCCTGTCCTGCGCAGAAGGTTAAACTCCTTTGAGATTGTTTGCACTGGCCGAAATTCGGTTTAGAGGATATTGTTATAATATATCAGTAACTCAGTCAAAAAGAAAAATGAAATCAGTTCTAACAATTTTGTAATATTTATTCAAGTGCTCACAAACTCAGAGTCATAGTAAAGTAAAAGTAAAGTTACAGCCTATGTACACGTCCCACTGCTGGGCACAGGCCTCCCCTCATTTATGAAAGGGTTTTAGGGCAAGGAAGTGTCCGCCGCGCCGCCCCAATGGGTGGGCGAACTACACATGTCTTCGAAATATTTTTTTCCTTATTCCTCAAACATGGAGGTTTCCTCACGATGTTTTCCTTCACCGCCGAGCACGTGGTAAATCAGCACTTAAAATTGCAATTAACAATTTCATTGGTGCCAGCGGGGATCGAACCCCGGTTACTCGCGTTCTGTTATATTTACAGCGAGCGTAAATCATCTGAGCTACCACGGCTCTTAGTCAGGCTTAGAGTCATAGATAGTCCTCAAATATTAATCATGTTCAACAGCCTTTTTAGTGTGTAGTTGATCTGGAAGATTCAACTGTACTCCCCCACGGGGCAAGGCAAACACAAAACACAACTTTGAATGATCCAGCGCTCTGGACGATGAGTCGAAAATTATCCGTCCAGGTTATTAAGAAAATTATTAATTTTCTGTAGGAATAAGCTGCTATGGATAAATTCATAGCAACTGATTATATTATTTATAGTGAAGGTTTCAGTTTTTTGGCAACGTTTTTTGGCACGTGGTAAATTAGTACTTAAAATTGCAATGAACAATTTCATTGGTGCCAGCGGGGATCGAACCCCGGTTACTCGCGTTCTGTTATATTTACAGCTAGCGTAAATCATCTGAGCTACCACGGTCTTAGTCAGGCTTAGAGTCATAGATAGTCCTCAAATATTAATCATGTTCAACAGCCTTTTTAGTGTGTAGCTGATCTGGAAGATTCGACTGTACTCCCCCCACGGGGCAAGGCAAACACAAAACACAACTTTGAATGATCCAGCGCTCTGGACGATGAGTCGAAAATTATCCGTCCAGGTTATTAAGAAAATTATTAATTTTCTGTAGGAATAAGCTGCTATGGATACATTCATAGCAACTGATTATATTATTTATAGTGAAGGTTTCAGTTTTTTGGCAAGTAGAAAGTTGCAGTTATTATATATTAATGTGTTATATAAATGTCCCTGTCACACCTTGATCCGCTGTCGCTGTTATGTCCTTGATATGTGTTTTATTTTGGTAAAATTAACATTATCAATACTTTTAATTACCCCAATATATATGTCTTTTCTTTACCTGCATGTAAGATAAGATAAGATAAGATATCGAAGACATGTGAAGTTCGCCAACACGCATTGGGGCAACGCGGCGGACACTTCCTTAATCTTAAACCACCAGAAATGACAAGAGGCCTGTGCCCAGCAGCAGGACGTATAGATAATGTAACTATAGTATTGCTTTAAGACTAAAATAGAACACGTATCTAGTATTAAGAGAGATTAAGTAAACACCGTTTCAGTCCACTAATATGAGAGCAAGGACAGTTCTTACAATTTACAAGTTAAGTGTGCTTTTATATATCTACAGTACAAAGTAGGTCTGAGCTTACAGCCATATATACCAATTGGCAGCGCTCAAAGATAAGTTGCGTTCACATGTTTAAAAATCTTTCAGTAACGCAAAAGGAATTTAAAAATATACTAAATTAAATCATAGTAAACTTTCGCATTATTATTACAATAGACGAACAAACAACCTATAGAATAAGCTGGTTTCAGAGCGGGGTTTTCAACTACTTATCATGATGATATGCATGTCATAAAACAGCTAATATAAAATGCCAAGAATACGGTACAGCCTTATACACATAGCATTTGCGGACTACAGTAAAGCGTTTGATTCTATTAAACATGATTCGATTGAGGATAGGTTGGATAGATACAATTAATAACGGTAACTATGATTGGAAATATTGAGCTCTAAGTAATAAGTTTTGAGTTAAAACTATGAATGAAAAAAAGAGACTGAGCACGTTGAATATATAAAGGCAAGGAGATCCACAATCGTGCAGCTGTAACCGAGAATAATTATGTTTGGAGGTTACAAATCCAACAAAGAGTGCCAAAAATATATACGTATAATTAAAAATATATGCGCAAATAGCATAGCAAAAATAATACTTGAATTAGCCGACTAAGAGCTCCTAGTGACTGGAGGGGACTATCCCCAAAAGTTTTCTCTGCAATCTTGGAAAGCGTGTATTCATATTCAGAGATCTCGTGTGGGACAATTTTGGCATCAATATATACGTCAGGCCACTTAACTATTTAAGATTTGCGGATAATATAGTCCTCATGACAAACAACGCTAGTACGCTGCAACATATGCTAAAACAGTTGATGAAGGCAGAGTCGTTGGTCTAACTATGTATGTATAAACAAAAGTAATGACAAACGGGCCATAAAAGTAGATAATGAAGATATTGAATACGTTAGAAATAGAAAGAAGAATACCAATTTTGGGCGTTGACTCTGAAACATCTTCTAAAATTGGGATGTGTCAAAGGGGACTTGAAAGAAGTATGTTAGGCTTGACGCTAAGTGATCGCAAAAGAGCAGAAGATGTCCACAAGAAAGGTGAAATACATAATAAAGAAAATTAGACAGTTGAAATGGAATGGACAAGACAAATGACAAGAAACAGGAGACAGGAGGATAAAATGGACGAAAATCATAACGGAATGGCATCCACGTGATGGCAAAATAAAAGAGGTAGACAAGTAAAAATATAGACAGACGCTATTAAAATTATTGGAGGAACAATATGCTCTATAAAAGTTAACAACAGAGAAGAATGGAAAGAGCTTGAAGATGCTTATAAAGGACAAGCTGACCAGTAAACTGGGAAATTCGATATACTAGATTATAAGTCAAAACAATCAGCTTCTATCTTTAAAAAATAGAATTGATAATGTTGAGTATTAGCAATAAAGGCTTAATATAAAAAAAAGCTTAATGATTTCCATTAAAAAAAACTAAGATAAAAAAGCTTTCGCAAGTCTCCAAGGAGGAGATATTATCCTAATTATAGCCTATTACAAGTCCACAAAGACTGCTACGACATATTATCCCGTCAGGCGTCAGAGGGAAACTGAAAGAGGAGATGGGCAGCAGCATCTTTCTGATAACAGAAATTAATTTAAAAAAACACTGGGGTTACTAAAACGCCTGCCAAGCGTAACACCTAAGGCAAAATCTCTATGAGGCAATCTATGGAGGAGGCCTATGAATGATTAAATTAATGTTCAGATAGGCTATACTCGTTCTGCTGCGAATATTTTTTGGTTTGCTATGAAATCACTTTAATACGCCGGATCTTGGTAAAGAACAAATCATTTCTTGAATATAGGAAATAGGGTATAAGTTGTCGAGCTGGGACTAAGAAAAAAATTATAGACTATATAGTGTGTTATGTATTGTTTTTGTGCTAGTTTTATATTAAAGTTGTCAGTTTACATTTAATAAACAAGATATCGGGTGCGTTTGGCAGAAAAAAGCGCTAGCAAGCGCTTGTAAGCAAAATGGCGATCGTAAGCGGTAAGCGCTGTCAAATCTTAAGTAGCTATTTTCCTCCAGGACACGATGTTAGTTTTAACCGGGGAATCTAACCTAATTTAAATATATGTTTGTAAAGTATTCATATTAAAAACTTACCAATCATGAATTTTTAATAACATGTATATGTCTATTCATGTCATTATATTACTTAAAACTAATATTGCACAAAACAACTTATAAACTCTACTTCAAAACAAACAAATTAAATAAGCAAAATGGCGGATTGTGTCAGCGCTACTGAAGTAGCAATCGTGTCCTGGCCGAAAACTATTTTAGCGCTTGTAAGCGTTTGCTAGCGCTTTTTTCTGCCAAACGCACCCATCATCTCGTTACTAATCAAAAATGTAAAACACAAGAACAAGTTTTGGTATCTCTTTACGCTGGGCCAATAAACTGGTGGCTTATTTATTCATATGCCGAATATAAAACCAGTTTCAATACTACAAACATTAGAGCTCGCGCATTCTTTCGGCGACATTGTCTTTTTAGGTCGTACGGTATCTGTTTTGTTTAACATCGTAAAAAATTGTTGAATATATTCCTTCATCGAGTCTAAACATATTTTTTCCATAGCTATGAACCTGTTAAATCTTGAGCACTTCCTGTATTTTTAAATAGTTTCTGCACGCACAAAAACCAAAAAAAAAACATAACACACTCTCATTATTCTACATTACCTAATAATTAATATATAATAGTTGTACAATATGCTTTGAAACTGAAATTGTTTATATTTAATTCTTATTATATAACCAGTTATCTATTACATATGAAACATAAAAACACGTCCGTTTTTATGCCCAAATGTCACGCGCAGTTTTATATTCAGGCTAGTTAGTTTGGTTCATATCAGTAATAACAATTATTAATTTATTGTTATTTTGCCTACCAATTATTAATTTATAATAATCAGTAATAACCAAGGCAACCCGTCAAACATCAAAACTACAATTTGACATCTGGGCGGGACTTTAAGCGTGTTCCGCTCCGTGTGCTAGAATTCACACTATGCTGGTTTACATCTCCATCGTATCATCCATTTATGACTGCACGTCACACTAAAATATATATAATATTGCTATGAAGTAATGTTACCTACTGACATTGTAATTATCTTTAGATCCACAAGAGCAATTTATAACTTAGTTCCGAAGGAATCACTTAGAGAAAACTTTGAGGAAATAAATTTAATATATTTATATATTAACATTGATCTCGCACTATATTTACGAAAATTTAATGTATGTACACAAAAACAAAAATAGTTTTATTAAAAATAGTGATGTACATTCTGTAAATACTAGGAACAAGCACAAGTTATTTTTACCCATTAATTGACTCCAAAAAAATTCTTATAAGACCAAGTCCTAGAAAATATGCAAGCCTTATTATTATCTATCAAAAAGTTTAAAGTTTTAATTAAGCAAAACTTGTTTATTGGATAATCATTGGGAATGAGGCGATCGCTACCATTCTGTTTCAATATGTTTCCGTAGTAATTGTATAAAAATATATAGTAACTTGATTTTTTTAAAACACTCGGTTTCTTTCTGGTTCTTCCCTGGATAGGACCAGTGGTAAAGCTTAAATGACTTTCAATAAGTATTCTTGTACTAGAGAATATACTATTCTATTGTATTCATCAAGATATCAATTAATCCATGAACATAATAACCATTGTCGTAAAACTCACATAGGCCTCTGCCACTGCAGCAAACATATGCCTTCATCGCCCCTCTTGGCAGGCGAATTGCCGATCGAAGTACCAAAAACCTCGCATTTTGAAACTTCTTTCCGTCAACGCTTTATGTATTTTATGTGTGATGTAAACCATAAGGTTATAATACCGCCATCATGGAAGATGTCAAACCTTTCTGTCACTTTCCATAATAGCCCCTCACGTCATTCGCGGGATGAAATTGGTTTATAAATTCTCTTACGTCGCCATCATACTATTAAATGTTTACATATGGAACTATTTTTTTTATTTTAAAATTCATGCTCTGGGGATTGATAATTAATGTATATTTTTATTTTGGAAACTTCACATTTAAGCAATTATTAACATATGCTTAGTAGGTTATCGTAATCACGAATATGATTTTAATACGTCATGGTCCACGGTTAGAGCGACCTCGTTTATAAGACGAAACACTTTAATGTTACCTAATTAATAAATGCATAATTACTCTAAGTAATAAATTAAACATTTACTTTCATATCTTATCATCATCACAACCAAAGTATCTACACCACTTGGCGCGAACTTTAGCTTTATAATCCCATTTCTGTCTGCAAGGAGTCGCATGTTACATAATTTACCATTCCACTTAGGATTTACGCTGCTACCACATAACACTTTACATTTATTGAGCGTAAATTATGTAACATGCAACTCCTTGCAGACAGAAATGGGATTATAAAGCTAAAGTTCGTGCCAAGTGGTGTAGATACTTTAGTAGTGATGATGATAAGTTATGAAAGTAAATGTTTAATTTATTACTTAGAGTAAATATGCATTTATTAATTAGGTAACATTAAAGTGTTTCGTCTTATAAATGAGGTCGCTTGTCTAGTTGTTATCTTTTACGAGCTGGAAAAGAAACAGGAGATATACTATAATAATATAATTGTTACATTTTTAATTTTCAAAATGGACTGGGCGACTATGGTAAATTGCCGTAAGATTTCATAATATATAACTATTGATATAGAACCAGCCAACAAATCAACCAATACAGCATATCTTTTGATATATAACGATCTCTTACATCTAATAAATTGCGGTAACCGACAGTGACGACGCGACGTAATGACAAACCAACCAATACTTTAGGTTGTAAGGAGGTAGGGATGGGGATACACATACAAAATTAACTATTTTAACACAAGAAAGCTTAACATTTTTATAAATGTATTAAGTAAAATTCGTCAAGTTATATTATATACGTGGTAGAGCCACGCTGCAGCTATATTATGGTTGTGGCATGAATGAGTCGGCTCGACCGAGGAAGGACCACGCTCTCACAGAATACCAGCGTAAAATAGCAGCTTTATGGTGCTGTGTTTCGTATGGTGAGTAGAAAAACGGAGACCTGTTTTACTGGAATCGAGGCATTCCATCTTAGTCCTCAAGAGTAACAACGCATCTGCATTTTGATTGTTAATCGAGGTTAAATGTGGATGTCTACGGGCCACAGCATGCACTTACCATCAGGTGGACTGTGTGCTTGTTTGTCAACCTAATACTATTAAAAAAATTAAGGAATTTGATCTGCGAAAAGAATGGGCTATCAATCCAAAATTAATTAAAGTTAGTAAATTGCTTTCTCTACACTGTCTTCAATTTTCTAACTTCAATTTTATAGATTCAAACGAACTTACAGTACAACTAATGGTATGTGGCTTCCGCAGCCCAAGTCCAACTTTAACCAACTTAAAACAAAGAAGACGTAATAATAATGTCCTCCAGTCCGAATTTCGGCCACGGCGGCTAGCCTCAACGCAAGTTAGCCATCGGCGTAGGATAGGATTATAGTGCCCAAGTGTATGCGGTCCCTCAGTCTCATAATTCGATGGGACGGTAAACCGACACGACCGGAGAGAGATCAGGCGCAGGACCAACGGCTTTTACGGGCTTTTCGAGGCACGGGGGTGAGACGCCGCCAACTTCCTGACTCAGGGGCAACTACCGAGAATTTCTTGACGAAAAAACTCAATAATCAATTTTTTGGCCCGACCCGGGATTTGAACCCACGACCTCATGATCAGCAATCGCACTACTACAACCACTAGACCAACGAGGCAGTCACAAAGAAGACTACAGTTGCATTGTCACCTCCGAGGACTAAAATGGAACGCCTCAAAGCCTGTAACATATACTAGCTCTCTATACGGTTAAGACCGGTACACACTGAGGCGTTACTGTTTGAAAGATATAAGAAAATGGCACCTACTCGTAACGGAGGGGCTCGTAAGCAGAAAAAGACCTACCACATTGTTTTTTTTTAATATTGCAGACACAACATAATATTAACAAAGGAATGCTCGAATATACAAAGGCGTACATGAGTAAAAGAACTAAAGGAGACAAAACAAAGAAGAATTTCCTCTCACAAGTCTGCGTTCGTTGAAGACACTGACTCATCGCATCCCGAGTTTGTTAGCATTAGCTATTGTTTTACCTTTTTTATGATGAAGCGCGAGGCTAAAACAAAACAGCTTTAAATATTTGCAGGTATATCGGCTCTTATATATTTCAGCTGACCCTTAAAATTGATCTTCCAATTTGTGCTCTACATTAAATAATATAGATGGAGTTACGACGCAAAAATTTGATAGATGAAGGTGTCTCAGGACCGTGCTTTGCGACATTTTTTGAGGAAGGACCATACGGCAGTGACCTTGTGGAGAATTGTAAAAATGATGGTGATGTTAAAATAATATTTAGAGGTTCATTATCATCCATTGCTGATCACGGGTCTCTCAGCAGGGTTTGTGGTGGATTGATGATCGTAATAGGTACCAGATGGCGTTGTTGCTCTTTTCTGTCACCGCTTTGAGTATATTGAATATATCTTCACCTGTTAAAGTCCACGATTTTTTGAATATCCTTGACTTCCTTAAGTTAATATTTTGGACACCTATTATGTAAAATTTTCCTATTTACTGTGTCCTAAGATTGGATCTTAGATTTGTTGACTATACGTTTGGCAGAAGTGAAAAATATCGTGAGAAACCGGCATGTCTAAATACTCGTATTAATAAAATATTTCGCAGCCATGTTAAGTCTGCAAGCATGCATTGAGGCGGCAGACATTTTTCTGCTCCAAAAACCCTCTTAGGAGTAGGGTAAGCCTGCGCTTAGCAATGGAACATAAATAAGCTTTTACTTTACAATCTTGTGACTCCGCTTAGAGGTTCCATGGCACAGTAGCTTAGCAATGATTGCGGAACTGAGAGCCACAAGTTCGAGTCTCGCACGGAACAACTGTTTGTGTGGCCAACAAATAATTATACTGGATCTGGATGTTTATCCTTGAGGAATTTATGTTAACTGGCTACAGATACAAAAGAAATTTCTTGTGAGTGGGTAATGATTTTTAAAGAAAAAAAAATGTTATCAAATCAGCGCCACTTACTAGAAGATGGAGACGGTTAAATACTTTTGTATACATTTAAGCCTGTAATAGTTCACTGCCTGAACATGGGCCAATGCTGAACACAGGCATGGATTGTTTCATAGAGATTTTCCATAGTAAGCAAGTTGGCAACTGCTGGTTCAAATTAGTAGTATATTTAATCCAGCTCTTCTTGTATGAACCGTGACTTTTTAACTTGTCAATGACGTCAAAATATCAGATGATTTTTACGTACTCTATGCATCTAAAATATCCACGCATTATTAACAAAATATGCTTACACCTACCCACGTAAACACCTTACACTAGAATACCATACATCGTAAACTTACTTGATAAAACACCGGCCAACGGGACTCCTAGCTCACTGAATCACTGCACTACACTTATCACTAAAAATTTAAAAAATATATAACAATGCGCATCACTTGAACAATTCAAATATTTATTAATTTATTTTATGTTTAAATCAGTTGAATAATTTCGTTCGATACTAACTATAAGACCCTTTATCACCCCAAGCTACCGGACTATACCGCGACCGCGCTCAGAGCTCAAACTGAACAGTCAGTGACATTGCTTGTACGTCCGTCTCTGTCGACGTAAATTCGATGCGATTTGAAGAAGAGAGACGGAAAATGATGGAATTCATAATGCGCGCACGCAGCATATTGGCGTCTCGTAACTAAAAGAGGCTTTTAGGCGCGAAGGAAAGAGAGAGTAGTTTAGCTGTTCACGGCGAGTATGTGCAGCAACGGTGCGTAGAAAATACGTGGAAAATAGAGGCTTTGCTGTTAAGGGCAAGTCTGCATAATAACGTCTTATTTTTACGTATATAACATACATAAATACTCAAGTCTGTCCATACAGGTGGTAGGCAGAGACTACGAACTTCCATTCGGTACACCTGACACACCTCTCCGCCTCCTTTATGTCGTATTTTATTACAATATATATATGTATGTATATATATATATATATATATATATATATATTTTTTTTTGGGGTCGTGCCCGGCCCCCTGTACCAGCGCAAATAGTAGCTTAATGCTGCTGTGTTTCGTATGGTGAGTGTAGAGAACCGTAGACCCTTTTTACTGGAAACGAGGAATTCCATCTTATTCCTCACGGGTAACAACGCATCTGCATTTTGATTCATAATAGAGGATGGATGTAGATGTCTGTGGGCCACAGCAACCACTTACCATAGGTGGACTGTGTGCTCGTTTGTCACCCTATCCTATAATATATATATATATATATATATTTTTTTTTTTTTTTTTTTATATACATAAATCCTGACAATGTTAGCATACCTTTGTTAAGACCGAATAATAACCAAATTTTTTCATTGCGGCTATAAGTAAATTATATTTTGACTAAGTTTAAGATCTCTGAATAAAAGAGTTCACAAAATACTAGTTAGAAATTTGATAGGTACTATCATAATCATCGTAGTATCATAGTAGTAAAACTCCTCTTCGTGCTATAGGTGTAATTTAGATGTATTTTTTAATAACTTTCACAAATAAAGTTCAAATAATTCATAAAGTTCCCTACTGTACACAGCCCTCCTAGATTGCCTCATAAGGAGGGATTTTATATAATCGCCCCGCTAGTCAGGTTGACAACCGCAGTGTTCTATTATTATTATTGAGTTTTTATCGGGAAGATGCTGCTGCCCATCTCCGATTTCAGTTTCCCTCCGACACACAAGAGATATTGGGTATTGATCTCACTTACGCCGCCACTACATGGCATCGAGATGGTATAACTTGACTTTAAAATACCATAAAGTAACAACCAATTTACTTTGAACTGTTCACAATGAGAATAAAGTTTAAATTTGCTTACCTTATAAAAGCCTATAAAGTCAAGTGTACAAAAAGCCCTGAAGTGAGTAACGAATAAAAGTGGCAACGTCGCTAACATAACGTCAACTTTGAAGTTAACCGTAAAAGTTAGTTTGCGAAGGTTTTGTTGTAAGGTGGGTGTTTGAAAATACGTAATTTGTTTCTTCCTAAAGTACTCAATTTCCGAACGGACGTATTTCGAGAAGAGTGATACCAAAATGATCGGGAGTGATTACACTCTCGAGTTATGCAATGTTTTTCACTCAGGACAAGTAAGTCGTTTGCGAATTTTATTTTATAGCATATCAACTGTTACATATTTATGAGAGGTGCCTGTGTACTATAGCATATATAGGGTCTACGAAAACATTAAAATTTCCAAAATTATACCATACTTAAATAATTGCTATTTTCTAATTGTTTTATTGAATTCTTAAATTTCTAATATAATATATAATTAGAATCTAAAAATGTGTTAAAACATATAAACTATTTAATTTATAATATTTATAAATATTTATTCGTGAATGCATTATAATATTGGTAACGCGTTGATGTCTTTTATAAGGGATAGTAGGGATACAGTATAATCATAACAAATAATTAACTGAAGACAATGACTATATTTGCTTAGATTGCAATAAAGCTATTTTTATTAAGTAATAGGATAGGGAAACTGCATGCTATTCAAGACAAACAGGTCTAAGTGTCATGTACGAAATTTACTGAAGTAACTATTTCCTTATCTGACCGCATTAGAAATTATGTGTGAGCGTGAGAACCATGATATGAAACTGTACTATGAATTCTACGCTAGGTAGAACCGGGAAACTTCTTCCAGCGTCTCACGGGCGGTGTAAAGACTGGTATCATTCTGAAGGATGTCTCAATGCTAACACACAGCGGAGAGGTGACTGCAATACTTGGTTCCAAAGGTACTGTATATGGATTTTATATTTTTTTAATTAAATATATAATAAAAATACATAATATACAAATTTAATAAAACACATATTCAAAAGGTAGCTGCAAACAAATAAATGAACATTGTCAAATATTACTTAACTCATGTTTAGATGAGACATTTTCCAGAAAATAATTAAACGTCTTACATAGCTAGATCACGAGTAAGTAAAGAGTAATTTCCTAGACCTTTCTCGTTTCGGACGGATTACCCGTGATCGCCGGTCATACACTATAGGGATATTAACAAACGCAAAACATACATTTGCAACTTTATCTTCAACTTTAAAAAATGTTCCAGATCACACAGAACTAATTTAAGGATAAAATTCATTTCTTTAACTATTTTGTTGGAATGGACAAATAATGTCCAAGTAGAACCTACTTAAATCTATACACCGTTATACCGAGAAGTAGTTTATAATTAGTCTCAGGTTTATGCTAGTCCATTTCAATTAAGAAGTCTCACAGAAAGTATGCTAACTAAAATGTCTCGTGAAGATTGCGGTGGCCCGGCTAAGGGACTTCTTTCGTTAAAAAGATTCTTCCGAAACCATACTTTAAATCCAAACCTATCAATAAACCACGTTTTATAATTAGATGGAATCGTTTATCTATAAATTATAGCCTACGAACGTTCACTTCTGCTGCTGCATTCCTTCCCATAGGTTGACTCTTGTACGTAAGTAAGTGGATATTCTTCCACCGCCACATGGTATTCGGTAATAAGATGGATAATGTATTGTATTTGATTGATTTATTTACTACTACACTTACTATTTTATACTTACAGGAAGCGGCAAGCGTGCTCTACTAGATGTGATCGCTCGTCGAGTACCATGCAAAGGTCACATTCTTCTAGAAGGTGTGCCTCTCGAAGAAGAACAGTTCAGGAACACGTGTGCTCTCGTTCGACATTCTACACGGCTTTTGCCAGGGCTCAGCGTACAGCAGACATTGGCATTATCACTCACTAAGGTAAATACTCTGTACGGTGGGACTCTTTCTGCGTAGGAGTTTGTCACTATCTGGGCGGTGGGACTCCTTCTGCGTAGGAGTTTGTCACTATGTCATAGTATCGACTTCAGAAACTATTAAATTATGTGGAAATTATTTTGTTCTTTTTGGTAGTTTGAAGTCGGTTTTAAGCTTTTATCGTCTCTTTACAAGTAAGTAAGTTACAGCCTATATACGTCCCACTGCTGGGCTCAGGCCTCCCCTCATTTCTGAGAGGGTTTAGGACAAGGAAGTGTCCGCCGCGCTGCCCAAATGCGTGTTGACGAACTTCACATTTCTTCGGAATATTTTTTTTCTTATTCCTCAGACATGCAGGTTTCCTCACGATGAAATAATAATAGTTTTTACGGAATTTATCGCGTATATTTAACTTTTTAATACCCGACGTTTCGAGAGCTTTACAGCACCCATGGTCACGGGAAGGACTGAGATGTTCAACGTCCAGATGTCATAGTTAACCGCGGTTACCATAGATTAAAATTTAACTTTTGTTCCGATCTACACAGTATGAACTTATGGTATCATGAAGTCTTGCAGTTGTATGCTTGGGTTGGGTTTTAATTTTATTTATTATAGGATCCCAATTAAAGGTCTCCGTTTGAATGCTAATAAAACTAAGGTTCTGGTATTTGAAAAGGACGAAGAGAGAACGAAATGTGAAATATGGGTAAATCAGGAATGTCTAGAACAGGTAAATGAAATTGTATACTTGGGGAGTGCTTTCAGCCGGGATGGAAGATGTGATTTAGATGTGGACAGGCGTGTCGCTGCCGGAAACAAAGTCAATGGTGCCCTGAATGCATTAGTAAAAAAGGCAAGGCGTGGTGAAGAGTGCACGCCTTGCAATACATAATGCAGTGTTGGTACCGACTTTGTTATATGGCAGCGAAACCTGGGTATGCCAGAAGAAGCATAAAAGCAAGTTGAATGCAGTGGAGATGCGATCTCTTCGTAAAATGTGTGGCGTTTACCTTAGCCGACCGAAAGCCGTGGTCTCTTTACAAGCCCACAACTAATGTTATGAGATGTTAATACCGCTATCTAGTGAAGGCCATAAGATGTTCCTCTCATTACCACAACGGCTCTTTAACGGTATGCACAAGACGATATATGGTTATGGAATCTCCAATGCTGCTATCATACAGCATTTATAATTTACCTAATTTAAAATAAAAATTTCAATAAGCCAAACATAATAATATTAAAATAAAATAAAACTCCGTAAGTGATTACGCAAATACGTTCTGAATTTTCAGATCTCTGGGTACCTGAAGTCTTCAAAAGTAAAGCAAGTCATGGCTGATTTGGCTCTGTCACAGGTATATCTTTAGTTTGTACAAAATCGATTGCGTATTTTACTACATAATATATTAATAATTATATTTTGGCATTGCTAAGGTGGCCCACAAATGTGTCACAAACCTTACGAAGAGCGAATATCGAAGATTGGTGATTGGAGTGCAACTAATAAGAGATCCAGGTATATATTAATTTCGTTCAAAGTATATAAAAAGCTGTATTCAACATTTTATATTTAAATGTTAAATAAACATTTTTAACTGTTTGTCAGTTTATTATTTTCTAATTTTGTATCAGTTACATATTACTTATTCTATTTGACTTACTACTTATAACTATTTTTGAATACATAATTTATTATGGGTTGGCGTTTGCAACGCGTTGATGTTAATAAAGAAATAAATTGAAATTATATATATTTTTATAGAATAGGGTGACAAACGAGCACACAGTCCACCTGATGGTAAGTGGTTGCTGCGGCCCATAGACATCTACATCTATCCTCGATTACAAAACAAAATGCAGATGCGTTGTCGCCCGTGAGGACTAAGATGGAATGCCGTTTCCAGTAAAAAGGGTCTCCGGTCCTCTACACTCACCATACGAAATACAGCAGCATTAAGCTACTATTTCATGCTGGTATTCTGTGAGAGCGTGGTCCTTCCCCGGCTGAGCCGACTAATTCGTGCTACAACTATACTTACTACTAATATAATTGCAGCATGGCTCTACCACGTATAAATATATATTATTGTGTTATGAATAATGAAACGTACGATGTATTAATTAATATTAAAATCGAATCTTTTCAGTAATTTTACTACTTGATGAGCCGACTTGGGACTTAGATCCTTTGAACACATACCTGGTCATCTCTATTTTATCGAATGCAGCTAAAAAGTATGGAACAGCGATCATACTCACAATGGAAAAACCAAGATCCGGTAACAACATTGTTATTTTTTTGTGTAGACCAATCCAAATAACGTATAACCTAGCTGCAATGTGAAATTAGCTTGTAACAATTTATTACCATATTTTAGATGTGTTCCCGTTCCTTGATAGAGTCGTATATCTGTGCCTGGGTGACGTTGTGTTCGCCGGACCGACCAGGAACTTGTTGGATTACTTCGGTAGCATTGGCTTCCCCTGCCCGCAGTTGGAGAATCCTTTGATGTATTATTGTTAGTAAACAAACTTGCTTCTTTTAGTTCTTTACTTACATATAAAAGAGCTTATCTGTTGTCTAGTTAATTAAAATTATGGTTTCACGGTATTATACTTAATATGTTAAATTACTAATATATGTATATTTCAGTATGTCTATCGACTGTAGACAGAAGATCTAGAGAGCGTTTTATAGAGTCAAATCACCAGATTGCTGCATTGGTTGAAAAATTCAAATTGGAGGGACAGGGCATCATGCAGGGTAATATGACCGAGCACAGCCGCATTATCAACCCGAATAAAATACAAATGAACTACGGAAAGCCGAGCGGAATGAGAATTATATGGATGTTATATTTGTGAGCATTATTTATATATTTATAGAAGTAGATATAGACTTCTACGTTGTAGGCGTTTCCATATAAAAGGTTCCGTAAAAAAGAGCACACATAACGAACACGTAATAATCCCCTTATAATTGAACACAATCATGTTGACTTTCAATTAAAGTGGAATAAAATTAGATTGTTTTAAAAATTAGAATGTAGTATCATAAACCACCTTTGTATTATATAGGTTTTTTTGTACATATTCAATACAATTTAATATTAAACTTACTTTTCAAAGTAATAGTAATAGCCTGCAATATGTCACACTACCTTGATTCAATACAAAATGCTTTAGAATAAAATTATAACTAATTATTATCATTAAAAATTAAAAAAATGTTAGACATAATCTGCACCAAAGAATAGCCTCACATAAACACGTTTGGCCAATACAATAAAGAATATTTTAACATAGAATAAAAACAAACGAAATGAGTATTGGCAGTAGGCAGTATATCGCATTAACGAAAGCATTTTGTTGCCTTAGTTTCAAATAATAGACATATACTTCCGGCACTGTTAATAAGAATCTTAAAACAACGTGAAGCAATAGATAACATAAACTAATAAATCCTACAATAAAAGTTAACATTTTTTGTTAACTTTAGTATTTTGTATTAAAAAGTGAGTAAAAATATTAACTTTTAACAAAAAAAAAAAATCATATCTCCTCATCAAGTATACATAATCTGTATAAGTAATATAATTTGCCACATTAATTTACAAACAGACACAAAAGTGCAAAGGCCTACTCTTTTCAAAATTAAAACAATAAGTACTACACATATAAAAATTCAAAATACCATACATTTCAGGAGAATTCTAGTGTCTATTTTTAATCTGAAGAAAAATGGACTAAAACAGATGTCAATGAGACTCTTTTCATTGCCAATATATTTTCTCATCTTGTGGGTATTCTACAATGAAGCTCAGGTATCCTCTTATTACATTCCCATTGATTAATATTAAACTATCACTCAACCAAATAATCTACCATTGATGCGTTCGCAGGACCTACAAAGAGCTTTTATAACGAAAAGTGGATTGATTTTCAACGCAATGGTCGGAACTTATTTTATCAGCATAATGAACACAATCTGTCTGTGTAAGTAAATTATTTTATTGTCAGTTTTTAACAATTTCTATATCCATGGATTAAGTGACATATTCACAATACATTATGTTGGTTTCGTGTCTGAAAAGAAAGTCACACAATCTGAACCTGATAAATGGCGCAGTAGCCTAGTTAATAAAAAAATTACACTAAAAGCACCGAAGTGACTCTTATCGCACCACCTACGGAAAAGGGCAGTAAACCGTTCGTCGGACAACTAGTAAACATATAAAAACTCTCTGTGTTATAAAATTTTACAAAATGAGGCCTTTTTTAGGGTTTCGTACCCAAAGGGTAGCCAATGTTACTAAGCCTCCGCTGTCCGTCTGTCTGTTAGCGGGCTGTACCTTATGTTCCGTAATAGCCAGACAGTTGAAATTTTCACAGAACGTGTATTTGTGTTGCCGCTATAATAACATAATTATAATAAAAAAGGGGGGCTACCTTACTAGAAACGTGTTTTTTCGATGGCACAGAATTCTTCATTCGCGAGTCCAACTCGCACTTGACCAAATTTTGTAATTATTATATTCATTCAAATTTAAAGAAAATTAATATAAAAACTATTTTTAGATGGTCCATACAGAACTCGATATTACCAAGAGTCACAAGAAGGCCTCTATAGTGGCGCTAGTCTGCTGCTTTCCTGGAATCTGGTCTCTTTGCCATTCTCTTTTATCACCACTTTCATTTCGGCTGCCATAATTTATCCGTAAGTATATATTACCTGGACATTTATTTAATTCTGTATTGTTTTGCTCTTTTACCCGATATTACTTACTAGTCTACAAAACTTATTAAAATAGATTTCATTAAAATTCTGTGTTATGATTGCGATATAAATATTCTCTTAATCTATTTTAAATACGGTGGTTATCATTATGTAGATACTATTTCTGTGGAAAATTAAAGAACATTAGTGTATGCGTTTCGGACAACGCACTTAAGTCTTACATACCTATTTAAAATCCGACATATGTAAATATGCAAAAAAAAATTTTTTCCCCAAACAATGACGTACAGCGATCAATTTTAAGCCTGCATAAGGCTTGTGAAGTATCAAATATTGTTCATTACTCCTCACTGTTCAGTGTTCACTTACAAACCATTGCAATCTTTAAGGTCACAACTCATTAGAGCCACCCGGCACCCGACCCTCACCGCCTCGCCTCGAGCGGTTCGTATTCTTCGTATGGATTTGTATGGGCCTGCGCTCACTACATCAACTCCGTACTACCACCGGATCGCCTCGCACGCGAGGTGTCCACGCGCGGACTACGAGTGGACCACTCGATGATAGCTCGCTGTTGGCATGCTTGCCTCGCGTGAAGCGCGAGCTGGCAATGTGCGGGTCACGCGAGTACGATGCGGCGCTCTCCACCAACCCTTCATTTCGAGCCTTTCTTTCGAATGTGTAGAACGCATTGTTGTTTGTTATGAACAAAGAAAAACTTATAGAAGTTCGGAAGTATAATTTATTGTAGGATTTAAGGGTCACTCGTTGATCACGCGAGGTCCACTCGATGACCACGCGAGGTTCACTGGTGACAACGCGGCGTCCACCCGTGGTCCACCTGTCGACTACGAGTGGACGCCTGGCGACAAGGCGGTGAGGGTCGGGTGCCGGATGGCTTTAATGAGCTGTGACCTTTATGCTTTAGTTGGTAACCACCATAGTTGCGAAACCATGAATATATTAAATCATAGCGTCAAAGGAAAGACTGAAGAACGGCCCAGCGGTCAGCTATGTCCTGGATACACTAACGGTTGGTGCAGTGATCTGGTTGTGTTTACACTATTGTTTAGTTATTGCCTGTGCTTTTTTGTCTTCACTTGTGGTTGTAGCACGAATGGATCTACTCGGCCGGGGAAGGACCACGCCCTCGCAGAATACCAGTGTGAAATAGCAGATTAATGCTGCTGTGTTTCATTTGGTGGGTGTAGTGTACTGGCCACCCCTTTTACTGGAAAGGAGGTATATCATCTTAGACCTCGGGGGTGACAACACATCTGCATTTTGATCCTTTATCGATGATATGTGTAAATGTCTACGGGCCACAGCATCCACTTACCACCAGGTGGACTTTGTGCTTCGTTTATCATCCTTATTCTATAAAAACAAACCTGCTTTTATTTTTACATATAGGATCCTAGGCGACATATCCGAAACTCTGGACTACATGTATTTCGCGCTGGTGCTGTGGTCGTGCTATATTTTCGCGGAGCAGCAGGCTATAGCCATAATGATGTTCGTGAAGAATGGCTTGATAGCGGCCATCGTCAACATCTATATCACTTGCATCTATATCATGCTTGCCAGCGGAGTGCTCAGGTAAGAAATAAAAATTTTATATACTGTAGGACGGATGACTTTTAGCGATAAGAAACAAAGTGTGTAGTTTTTTTAAGTAAATTTTTAAAAATTAGGAAACTAAAAAATTCCGATATGCGCCCTACTTTACGCGTGGCATATGAATCAATAAATTTGTAATGCCCTTAAGGTTAAATCGACCGCGACGTAAAAAATTACTACTTATTCATAGACCAATTTGATTATTTGAAAAATATTGGGCCATCGCCTGAAAACACAATGTATCTCACAAGCAATACATATTATATTGAATTTGATTGCTTAGTGCGATTGCCAAGTCAATCTATTTATTTAAAACATAAAAGATTTTTTAATATTGATATGGTCACAATAAGATGTTGTTAGCTAATTACGTAATAACTTAAGGCAGAAGGTCCCTTAAGTAGGGGCTGAATAAATTAACCGACTTGGTACATGGATCTCACAACTTTACGATAGAAGAACTGAGTTGCGAGACTTGTTTTTTTACTAGTTATGTTTTTGATGGCATTTCATTTCTTTTTGCAGATAGTCCTACTTTTTTCCTTCCGGTACCTTCTACTTCTTGCTTACCAACAAAGTACCTATCTACACCTTTTATTCCATTATATTATACATCTACAGGTACACTAATCCATTCACTGCAAATGTAATTTTGTAATCCTATATATTTATATGAGATTACAGTTATTTAATAATAATGTCCTCCAGACCGAATTTCGGCCACGGCGGCCTGCCTCAACGGAGGCTAGCCATTGGTGCAGGACAGGATTGTAGTGTCCAAGTGTATGGCGCAAGCACAGGTGTACTCTCTATTGCCTCACTCTCATAATCCGATGGGACGGTAAACCGACACGATCGCAGAGAGATCAGGCGCAGGTCCAACGGCTTTACGTGCTTTCCGAGGCATGGGGGTGAGACACCGTCAACTTCCTGACTCCGAGCAACTACTGAGAATTTCTTGACGGAAAAACTCAATAATTAATGTTTTGGCCCGACCCGGGATTCTAACCCAGGACCTCATGATCAGCAGTCGCACTACTACAACCATTAGACAGTTAAACAAATAAACAAAGTTATTTATGCAGTTAGTGTATCTAGAAAACTGGACCGAAATTGAAAAACTATTTTAGTTTTCCTTAATTTATACAATAAACACTAATTGTGCTCTAAGTTTGAAGCTTCTATATCTGCTAGAAATACCTTAGAGTTTTGATGATGATGAGTCAGTGAGTGACAAAATTAAGAAACTTTGACTAATTATAATTCCTAAACTACTGGTTCAAATTTAATGAAATTTGAAATATACCGTGTCTGCTAGGTTTAGGAAAATTCAGGCTTCTAGTTTTATCCACAACGAAGTTATAGGGGGTCGAAAATGACCTGAATTGCTTCGAGAAAAGTATGGTACGACCGTGCCGCTTTTTTGCTCGACTTGGCGGCGCCACTGCCGTGCCCCCAGATTAGAATGTTTTAGTATGCATTGATTTATTATTAACAGCATAATGGATACATCAGAAGCCTTTTAGATCATAAGAACATGATCCTTTCAAAGAGATCAGGAGCATACATTATCTAGTTGATAAATTTGTCTATAAAACCAGCATGTGAGACTTACGGACATACGAAGAAGCGAGCGTTGATCCAATAACCTCGGCCTGGTAATATCTTATATAGATTTTTATCTTATACAGATTTATGTTGCACTGTACTTATGAATTGTGTGTATTAGGTATTTTTGTTGTTATAAAATGAAAATAAAACTACCTTTTACCAGTCTGTAACCACTCAGTTACCAGTAGTACCTATATAAAATTTATTGATTTTTCGCCAATTAAGCGAATCAGACCATTATGGTTTATAGATTTTACGGACGTGATATCAGACTAAAAGTTTATAGTTATCTACGCAACAAAAATCCAAACAACAAAGATACTTTTGAGATGTTGACTTTAAAGTTTTATCCTTTTGGCAAGAATGTGATATGGGTTTAAACTGCAAAACAAGTACCTATCTGAATTACAATCAGCGTTATTAATGAGTGAATAACATGAATGTGTTTCTCTTCCACAGATCGTACAAAGGTTTCGAAGAATGGTTGTTCTATCTAACGTACATCACACACACACGTTACGCGTCAGTATTTATACACAGGAATGTGTTCAAGCAGCCGACATTCAACATTCTTCCCTACAGCAGCAGCGAGAACTGCACGGCTATAACAAGCCTCATACAAACGTCCTCCAATCTGAACGCAAACTCCAACACGAACTGTCGCTACGCAAGCGGCAAGGCATTCCTCACGGAACGCTTCACGTCTAAGAATTTTGGTGGTGACATTTATCAAGCCGGTGACTTCAACCCTGAGTTCAATTTGGGAATATCTTTCGCGTTTTCACTGGGAATAATGATCTTCAACAAATTCCTGTATTTGATACCGCTGCCTAATTATATTACAGATAAGTTTAGAGAGTAAGTATAGAATAGTTCTGTGTAAGGTTTTGTCTGTATTATTCCTGTTTGGTACTTATGCTGTCTTTTTTCAAGTACAAACCAAATAATTGGTTAGAAAACATTCAGAATTCTTTTATGGCACAAAACAGAATTATAAGTATTATTACCCAATATGTAAAAAATATCGATATTTATTCCCTCTACGAAGATAGATTTTTTTAAGCCGTGTGGTTATAACACAAAAAGAATGTTATGCAAGTGAAAAAAAAATATAAGAAGGGTAGTTAATAAACTGGAGTTTAATTTTAAATATTATACAAATTTTAATTTTAATTTACCATATCACCAGTTCACGGCAGGATAGCAGCCTCTCCATAATTAACACGCACATGTGGATGCGAAATCGCACTACCACCTTTGAAGTTGCTCCTTGCTCATCGTCATCGGCTTGGATAATTTATATCTAACATACATGAATTAACAAATAATTTATTCATTGCACATAATACAACACACAAAGAAATAAAGACGTCAAACAAAGGATAAAAATATACATAAGTCATTGGGTGACAAAAACGAAAAGGCATCCGATTCATAATGCTGTAACAGTGTTGCCACTTGCCACAGCCGCAGCGCTGTTTTTTTTTATAGAATAAGGGAGACAAACGAGCACACAGTCCACTTGATGGTAAGTGGTTGCTGTGGCCCATACACACCAACTACATTTATCATCGATTAAGAATCAAAATGCAAATGCATTGTCACCCCTTAGGAATACGATGGAGTGCCTCGTTTCGAGTAAAAAGGGTTTTCTCTTCTCTACCCTCTCACCGTACGAAACACAGCAGAATTAAGTTGCTATTTTACGCTGGTATTCTGTGAGAGGGTGATCCTACCCCGGTCGAGCCGAACCATTCGTGCTACAACTATAATATAGCTGTAGCGAGGCCCTACCACATTTATTCTGTCGTTGCCTCATATTTACTAAACAGCTGTCGTATATAAACTTATTACTTAAAAACTTATGACAATTAATTAAAACAAAATAATATTAATAAAAAAGACAGATACTAGGTTACCAGAGATACTCATTGGACGAATTTGACACGGTGACACTTCACAACATATTATTACTCCATATACGAGATAGAATATCCTACATATAATTTCTTCCCGTAGGTGTTGTAAGATGATATATGTGACGGTATAACAATCTCGTTTACGTCAAACTTAAAAACACCCAGACCGGCAAGGGGCAGCATCGTTAAAGGTACGAGGCGTCTGTCACTCTAATTGCGATCGGCATTCCACTTGCCTCGTGCAAATTAAGGCAAACCCTTACCGCCCCCGTCACTACATCAGATTTGATAGACCACAAATCCTCGCTAAAGAACACCGATTCCTTCCAAGGATGATTGCCGAGGCTATTGAAATCAAAAAAATTCCTAATTTCAATAGAGAAGATGGCTGGATGCTACCATCTGCTTGAGATTCTATAATTAATAAAATTAAATCCCAACCCAAGCATACAATTGCAAGACTTCAAGATACTGTAAATTCATACTGCGTAGATCGGAACAAAAATTAATACTTTTAATCTATGGTAACCGCGGTTAACTATGACATCTGGACGTTGAACATCTCAGTCCCCCCGTGACCATGGGTGCGTAAAGTGCTCGAATCGTCGGATATATAAGAAAGTTAATATGCGCGATAAGAACAGGTATTATTTAAATGTTATGTTATGTTTAAAATATAAGAGCCTTTTCACTTTTGTCATAGTTACCTCTTACACCTACGGGAACCACAGGATTATTTTTTGTATTTTCTCTCTTACCTATTTATGCCGCGTAGCAGTACACCCAATGCTAGTTAAAGAGCCAGCGTTCTGTAACTATTAGGCTGTTAATAATTTCATTTTATTCTACGACGGGTAACTACGGATCTATGGACGATTTAGTTGGAAGTTGGTAGCAGGTGTGCATTGCCCGCAGTTGACTGACACCTGATTTAAAGTTACAGCCAATATACGTCCTACTCCTGGGCACAGGCCTCCGCTCATTTCTGAGAGGGTTTTAGGGCAAGGAAGTGGCCGCCGCGCTGCCCCAATGCGTGTTGGCGAACTTCACATATCTTCGAAATATTATTTTTTCTTATTTCTTAGACATGCACAGGTTTCCTCACGATGTTTTTCTTTACCGCCGAGCACGTGGTAAATCAGCACTTAAAATTGCAACTAACAATTTCATTGGTGCCGGCGGGGTTCGAACCCGGTTTGCTCGCGTACTGTGAAATTTACAGCGAGCGCTAAGCATCTGAGCCACCACGGCTCAGAATACACCCGATTTATGTCTCTTAATTCATAAAAAAATTTATACATTATACCACGAGCAACATGTAACGTATTGGTTTATAAAAAATGACTATATTATATGAAAAAGAGAAAAATTTATTCCCAGTAACACTACTTATTACATAACTTATCACAAATATAGTTAAAAAATGTCCCCTTAGATTGAAATGGTATGAAAATACTTTTGCTTACACTATCATAGGGACAAGTGTCTACAGTACAAACGAAAATGTATCACAATGTTTGGAAAAATAAAGAATTAAATGTTACATTACACTAAAAATCCAGTTTTAGATGAAATGCACTCTTTTCTCATAAGTTATTTGCGTTTATAGCGTCCTTGTTAGAAACTGTAAGACATTAATTGATATTAAAATCACCAACGACTTTGGGATAAGTGTATATCACCGTCTCAGTTTGCGTTTCATTATCGCTCTCGGCTGGGACACACGTCGCTCCGTCACCTAAAAATATTATTGTTTACATAAGTTATTCTTTTTATTTAGCACGTGTATAATTTAGTACATTAACGGCCTTACTCATAAAATCGACATCAATTTTAAAAATGCTTAAAATTGGTCTCTCTCTCTCTATATCTCTCTCTATCTCTCTCTCTCTCTCTAAGTACTATACAATAGAAAAAGACAGGTATAGGGATAATTAATATTTAATATTAATTGTCATGGTTATTTAACCTAATTTATCGTTCGTTATTATTTATATAATTATTTAATTTACCCTTTAAATAAGCGACAATCAACGATTGTAACTAAGGCCGTATGTCTTGATTTCAATTTATTTTATAATATCAATAATTACAATAAATACGGTATAGAAATTATAACAGATTGAACTGAACACCTAATTTGAATAATGCATCTATATCATATTAAGGCACAACGCAGCGGTAAAGCGATAGGCCGAGCCTACAATAGTTTCGGATCTGGATGTTCGTCCATATGCGATTTAATAACAAAATAATTAAAACAAAAATTGTAAATTTGATATTCGCGACACCTGCAGTTGAGCAGTTGAGAGTAACCTTCCACAGTTGTTACTGGTCTTCGGTTTAAATAATAATTGTTATAATATATTTATTTGCATAAAACATGATATGAAAAGGATTTTACAAAGGTTATTTTACAATCGAACAATATATTTTAATCTCGGATTTGCGACGGCAGTACCAGTTACTTGCACCCTTAATGCCCTCTCGTCGCATATCCTGGTATTTTACGTCCGGCATATTATACGAGATGACTATACCGCTATCTATTGACCTTTCAGGATTTATTGATATTACTGGTCTTTTCCATAATCGCCACTAAAGTAAATTCAAAGAGCATACGTGGTTTTATACGTGGTAGAGTCATAGTGCAGTTATATTAGTAGTATAGTTATAGCACGAATGATTTGGCTCGACCAGGGAAGGACCACGATCTCACAGAATACCAGCGTAAAATAATAGCTTAATGCTGCTGTGTTTCGTATGTTGAGTGTTGAGAACCGGAGACCCTTTTTTCTGGAAACGAAACGTTCCATCTTAGTCCTCACGGGTGACAACAAATCTGCATTTTGATTTGTAATCGAGGATAGATGTAGATGTCTATGGGCCGCAGCAACCACTTACCATCAGGTGGACTGTGTACTCATTTGTCACCCTATCCTATAAAAAAAGCATAATCGATACCATCGAAAAAATAGTCCACCTGATGGTAAGTGAATGTTGCGGTACGTCTATCTTCGATTAAGAATCAAAATGCAGATGCGTTGTCACTCCTGAGGACTAAGAATGCCTCGTCTCCTGTAAAGTGGCATTAACCTGTCATTTTACGCTGGTATTCTGTGAATACGTGGTTCCTCCCCGATCGAGCTGACCAACCATAATATAGCTACAGCATGGATCTACTACATATAAACGATTTTAGAACATTTTTGAAGTTATATTTACATACAATGTTATTTTGCAATATAAGTCCAAATTTGTTCAAAATAAGTAATATAGGCAAATGGTGAAAAAATATTAATTAAAAAAATCTCAAGCATTGTGTCCTTTTTATCTGTTAATTCATAAATATCTATGAAGTGTCATTCATAAATACGTTGTGAATTGAATGGCATACAGAGGAGCACGCGTGTGCGTAAATGTTGCCCATAAATAAAATTCAATTTGGGATAATTTCAAATTAAAGTAAAAGCCAGGTAGGTCTCGTATTTTCTAAAACTGCAATAACGGTATATCATTATTTATATATTTGAACTTTAATAGATAGACCTACTGAAAAATAACCCTGTATGGTATTAAGGTTGAGGATGAAACATGCAAACGAAAATAGATAAAGTAAGCCTTGTAAAAAAATTACAACTTGATTCTCCACATCTGTTTGTCAACAAGTCTTAGTCTAGCAATTGAAATATAGACGAAATACAAAATAATGACAAATTTTACAAATCTTAATATATATAAATTACGTGTCACGTTGTTTGCCCGCGATGGACTCCTAAACTACTTAACCGATTTTAATCAAATTTGCACACCGTGTGCGGTTTTTCACAATTTTTTTTTGTGAATTTAAGGATTTTTAATAGGACATGTCAAATTGTCATCGAAAAGTACAGAACAACGTCTGCCTGGCAAGCTAGTTTCATATAAAATGAAAAATAATAAGTACATTTTGATTGAATAGTACAGTGACCACAAAAATAAAGTTTTGACAAAAAATCGGAAAAAAATTCAAGGTAATAATGCAAAGCTAACGACAAACAACTATTATACAACACTATTTATTTATTTATAAAATTATTATGAATAATTATAACTGTAGAAACTTACTTCCATAGAGAACAATGGCTTTACTCAGCTTATTTATTGTTACCTGTAAAAATGAAGATGATTATTATTATCTTGCGCACCCTGAAATAATGGAATTAATTGATTCATAATTTTGAGTAAATCTCTGCCGTTTCACCAGATCACGGTACTTTTCTCGACATGTCAAGAATAACTCTTCGGTAAATTGTACAGAAAATAAATGAATAAAACTTTTCACTTAGTCTTATGTATGTGAACTACGAGAAAGCCATTGATTCCGCCGAAATTTGGGCGGTGGTGGTCGTTTCAGCTATGCCAAATCGACTGTCAGTATATCAAAGCTGTAGTGTTTGTATAGAAGCACAACAATGGCTATTCGAGTACAGAACTGTATCAAAAGTAAGAAACATATCAAACTGCAGACAGGTGTTAGATAGGGTAATGTTTTATCTCCGAAACTCTTCACTGCTGTATTGGAAGACGTTTTCAACCTACTGGACTAGAAAGGATATGGTATAACATCAATGGCGGGTACATCACTCACCTCCGATCTGCCAATGATGGAGTTATTACGGTAGAATCGCTGGAGGACCTAAGCACTTTGCTCAATGATCTCAACAGTCTCTCAACGGATAGATCTTAAAATGAATTTGGATAGGACAAAGGTCATGTGTAACATCCACGTCAAACCTATGCCAGTAGTTGTTAGGAGCACTACGCTTGAAGTTTGCGAAGACGAGTTTGCTTATGGAAGACAAAAATATTCCAACTAGATAAATCTAAGCTTGACCAAGTCAATCAACGGATTCAAATCGGCAGGGTAGCTTTCGAGAGATTGGGCACATCTTTTCGTCCATGTACCTCAAAAATTGAAAACAAGAGGGATAACCAAACAACATTTGGCCATATGAGGAAGCTCAAGGTCGCTGATCAAAGTATGGAAAGAGCTATGCTCGGTGTTTCTCTGCACAATAAACTTAGCAATGAAAATATCCGCAGTACCCAACATAGCCCAACGGGTCAGTAAGCTAATGTGGCAATGAGCCAGACATATAGCTCAATTCATATGGAAGAAAGGTTCCTGAATGGCAGCCTCATAATGGCAAGCAAATTGTAGGGCCTTCTCCTACTCAAATGGAGTGACGACGATGATGATGCAGAAGTTGATGGATGCAGGTAGCTCAGAACCGTGCTTCGTGGCATTCCTTGGGGGGTGGGGGCTATAATCAGCAGTGGACTTGTGATAGACATTAATAATGACGATGATGATAATTTTTTATTATCATGGAGAACTTTTGTGACTTGAATATAATATGTATTTATAATGTTAACCTACCCACATCTTCAATCAATTTAATTATATATAATATAAGCTTGAACCCTTACATTTATTTAAAAGTGTTTCATAGTTGTTCAATCGTGTTCCAAGGATTGGAATCCACGTATATAGGCTGAAAGTTACATTTTAGGGGCTTATCCTTAAGTTCAGTTATAATTTTAATATGTTGTATAACTTATACCTACTATTAATCTCTTACCGGTGATAATACAATCTCTCTATATTTCTTAAGGTACAGCTTCAGTGGGTCTACATAGTTATCAAAACCTAATGCATTCATTGCAAATAAAACATCTTCTCCATTGATTGTTTTCCTCTTTTCCATTTGGCACCGATCACTTGCTTCACTTGTTATGAATGATATAAATTCAGATATACACTCTTGCACACACTCTCTTGCATCCTTTGCTATCTGTAAAAAAACTTTATAAGATATCTATATATATTGTATAATTATTTGCCCTTCTGTTAGTGATTAAGTAGTACTTCTGAGCGACTTGACTTATTGAGATCACATTTACACAATATATTTGTTTTGTCATGATGATGGTTCAAATCTATAATGTATGCTAAGATGCAATAGGTGGCGCCATTGCCAATTAATATAAGTATACACCATAGAGGTGCTAATGCTAAGTTATTAAAAAATTCTTAATTTATGGAACCTACTGTATCGTACTTACAATATTTGTTTACTGGCTAAAAAGAAAATCATAAATTTAAGATAAATATTAGTGAAACAAACATGTGTCTATTCAAATCACAAAACAAAAATCTAAACCCAAAAGGTGCAAATGGAATGGAATGGATAGAAAAACCTAATGAACGAGGTAAGGTTTTAGTTGAATATTTATTTAGCACTAACCTAACTATTTTAAACACTGGTTCTGAACCAACCTTCATAAATAAACGCTGTCGCACAATAATCGACCTCACACTTGCAACAGAAGGAGCAGCTAAGCTAATAACGGGATGGCATGTGTCGAAAGAGGCCTCATGCTCAGACCACAGATGGATCTGCTGCGTACTACAGGTCGATATCCCCGCTATACCACCATGGAGAAATCCACGCAAGACTGATAAAACAAAATACCTCAATAGGCTGACGTCTTCGCTCGCGGGTGTTGGGGGAACCAATACAACAGCAGATCAATCGCTCCTAGAAGAACAGGTAGCAGCTGTCACTAAAGCCATGATCGATAGCTACCATGAATCATGTCCAGTAATCACTCCACCAAAACATGCTGAGCAAAAGCAACAGTGGTGGGGTAAAGAACTAGACAGGAAACGTAAGAAGGTAAGAAAAGCCCTAAATAGGGCAATGAATACCTCAAAGGATGACGACTGGCTTCTATATAAGAAAGCTAAGTCTGAATACAAAAAATGTATCAGGTATCGACGCTCAACAGGGTGGCGCAAATTCTGTGGTAGCATAAAATCCTAGCTAAACAGAACACGCCGGGATCTAACTCTTTAAAGAAACCCGACGGAAGCTACTCAACATCGCCGGATGAAACCCAACGCATCCTAATTGATACTCACTTCCCAGGTTGCTGTGTTGAAAGTTGAAAGGGTGAACCGACATGAAGATGCACTGACACCAACAAAAGAAGACTGTGAATTAGCACAAAGAGTGGTGACGATGGACAAAATCCATTGGGCCATTCATAGTTTCTAACCCTATAAGTCAGCAGGACCTGACGGCTTATTCCCGGAACTTCTACAGTGGGTGGAGTGAGGTCCTTAAAGTCAGACTTGTTGCCATAATGAGAGTATGTCTGGCTCTTAAATATGTTCCTAGGGGATGGAGGGAAGTGAAAGTCACGTTCATATCCAAACCAGGTAAGAATGACTATACAGACGCTAAATCCTACAGACCCATTAGCCTCACATCCTTTCTCCTAAAGACGATGGAGAGGATGTGTGAACGGGAGTTGAGAGGGTCGGCGCTAAATAACTTACCGCTACACGAAAAACAACACGCCTATAGCTTAGGTAAATCAACAGAATCGGCACTTCACCAGGTAATAACAAAGATTGAAGAGGCTATCCAAAACAAAGCAATATATCTAGGCTCCTTCATAGACATAGAAGGTGCTTTTGACAGAACAAATTTCTCCAGCATAAAAGGTGCCCTAAGTAGACATAATGTTGAACCGGCACTGATTGACTGGATAGTTAACATGCTCAGTAGATGAACAATAATGATTGCTGGTGAATCTCAGACAATTCAGACCATGAAAGGATGCCCGCAGGGTAGGGTTCTTTCACCTCTCCTGTGACATATGGTCATTAATGAACTCATCAGCAAATTAAACACTAACGATTTCTACACAGTCAGTTATGCAGATGATCTGACAATACTGGTCTCTGGTAAGACAGCAAGCATTGTGTGCAACCTGACCCAAGCGACTCTCCATATTGTGGGGAGATGGTGCAGGGAATATGACCTAACCGTTAATCCAAATAAAATGGTTATAGTAATGTTCACACAAAAACTAATGCTGAATAACTATCATCTTCCAAGTCTTTTCAGCACAAAACTCCAGCTTTCCTCCGAGGTAGAATACCTAGGTCTTACTGTCCAAGCAGTAAACTTAACTGGAACAAACACATAGAAAACAAAATCAGCAAAGCTAGTTTAACTTTCTGGCAATGCAGAAACATGATTGGCAAATGATGGGGTTTAACGACAATAATTATACTGTGGCTGTACAAAACTGTAATTCGGCCCATGATCACATACGGCTCTCTGGTATGGTGGATCAAAACCAACGAAGCCGCCACTATACAAAAGCTTCAGCATTACCAGAGATTAGCTTGTATGGCTGCCACAGGCTGCATGAGGACTACACCAAAAACAGCTTTGGAGGCTATGCTGGAGCTAACACCGCTTCATCTACATATACAACAAGAAGCAACTTTAGCTGCCATTAGACTTATGACCCTAAATCTTTTAAGTAAGAGTAGAGTCCCCCATACAGATATAATAGATAGAATTTACTCAAAAATTCCTATCTTACAAGCCAAGTAGGATAGGATCCCAAAACAATAAGAAGTGTATTCAATAAGAAGTACAGGGTACAATTGAAGGAAACTGACTGTCTGGAAGGATTGGGTCCAAGAGAGCTCTAAAGTTTTCACGGATGGCTCTAAGACAAATGAAGTTGTGGGGTCTGGGGTTTAATATCCACATATGCATACTGCTGGGTTCCCACAACACAGTCTTCCAGGCTGAATGCATGGGGTATCATCCAAGCGGCCATAGCAATAGATGCTAGGAAGGTGAAAGACTTCTCCATCAGAATACTGACCGACAGTATGGCGGTACTACAACGAGATGCAAGAGAGGGACGATATAAGAGCTCGAGTTAAAAAATGTGACTCTGCAATGGATCAAGGGACACAGTGGATCTAGAGGCAACGATGCAGCAGATGAACTGGCCAGAAGGGGATCGACCCTGGCAACTATAGGGCCAGAACCAATAATACCAATCCCCTTTGGCTTGGCTTTACACGCTCAGCTTTGAAAAAATTTTGTAGACTGTAGACAAGCTAGGGAGGCCCTACCTGAAATAAACAGTCGTCTAACCAAGGTTCTAATGAGACTGAACAAGCCACAGATCAGGATAGTAACAAGTGCTATCACAGGACATGGCTTTTTTAACAAACAATTGTTCACCATAGGTGTTACTGATAGCCCCCTGTGCAGGGCATGCATGGGAGAGGCAGAAACGGCGGCTCACGTGTTACTGACATGTCCAGAAGTCGCTTCTACAGGGCTAAACATCTCGGCACGCCGTGATCGCTCCCCGAAGTTGCTTGCAACATCAAGGGACTGCTGAGCTTCTTTGGGGAGATATCATGGCTCGAATAACCATATTATTCCTGCCCACATGCAAAATACGCGCTTAGATGTGGAGTTGCGTACACTAAACTAAACTAAACTAATAGCTCTCTCTAGCATAAACCCACCTACAGAATGCCCCATTAACAGTAAAAAGGATCTCAAGTATAGAGTTTTGGTGAGTGTAGAACTCATCATCAAAACACTGCAGCACTAAGCTGCTATTTTATGCTAGTATTTTGAGAGAGTGTTTCACTTTCCAATCATACCAACAGATTCATGCTGCAACCACAATATAGCTTCTTCTGATTTATATTTAAATATTTAATGGTAGTAAGTAGAATTGGTATGGTATTCAGCAAAAAGGCCATTTTAAATACATTTCCATATATTGCATGAAAGCCAAATTCTTAGAAAGGCAAGGTAAAGACAAAGGAATCTAGTACAAAATTAACACCTAAATTTTTTTAACTTTTACAATGAACTGTATCCTATAAATTTATTTTAATAAGTGAAAACAATTTAAGGTACTCTATGGACATCAGGTACTTGCATATGGTGGTGGTTGGAGAGGGTGGGTTCAAGGGAAGCCCCCCTTGTGGAAAAGTACTCTACCCACCTTGTGGAAAAGTATAGTTTATGAGTAATGATTTTTTTTTGTAAAATCATAATCTCACTTTTTTTACACAGGAATGTTGACCCAAAGTTTTTCCGCTATGGCTTCGGCGCTGTGGGAAGTGCAGCCCCTCCTCCCTTGTGTAGCAAATTGCAGGCACTTATATGAGCCGTAGCGACAGGCTGGTCGCCAAAGACAACCAATAAGCCAAAGCTGCGGAGGTGAGGTGGGCGGGGACTGCTCTCTCTCCATGACTGACTTTACAAAAACACTAGGGGTAGGGCAGACAATACTATGTGGAGTCAGGGCATATTGATTTGGTTTTAGTACAGATTCGACCTATCTTATCTATCTATAAAGTCAGGTTGACCTAAAGTCTGCTCTAACAGTGGTAAATGAAACAATATAATGCAAATTTGTTAAAATGTTGTTTTCAGAAAAACCTCATCAGTGCGACCTAATTGCCATGTATTCATCCCATCTTCAGTATTAAATGGATGGTCTCTGTCCGAATAGTTAACTTTTTTATAAGTGCCCATGTTAAAAAAAAAATTGACATATTTGCTTTTCATTATATGCAATTTTTAGTGAAATTTAGTTTTATCATAATTAATTCAAAAAGCATTTCCAAAATCCAAAAACAGTGTAAAAGATTCAAGTTTAACCCTGACATACCTCTTAAACTGAAAACAATTAAAATATAGTACCAGACATCTACTTCACAATACTAGACCACATTGACATATTTGTTTTATTATATGCAATTTTTTGTAAAATTTATTTTTAGCATAATGAACTCAAAACTCATTTCTAAGATCCAAAAACAGTGTAAACGATTTAAGCTTAGTTCTGGCAACCCTCCTAAACTGAAATCATAATTAAAATCAAGTACCAGACATCTATAACCAACCCCAATTTAATACTAATATAAATAAATGAACTTCCCACACATAAAAAAATAAAGTGAAAATATTACCTTCCCGTTGTCAGGAATTGCTCTTTTCATTATTTTGGCTATATTTGCAATGGGTAAGAAACGATCTTGTTCTCTTAGAGGTACATTTTTACCTCCACAGTTAGAATCAGAGTTGTTTTCTTCTTGTTCTGAAATATATACTATAATGTAAAACTGAATGTGGGTCTCAGACCATCTAAAAATGTGGCAGCACACATTTCACACACAGATACACACATTTTTTAGACCTTAAAAATGGAGATAAAACAAAATCTAGACTTTAAATATTGGACATATTACAACTTCTGAATTGTAAAAACAATAACCTTATTATAGTACTTTGTTTACAAAAAAAATATATATCATATATAATTTTTTTGTAAAGAAAGTATATACAGTTGAGTAAAATATATGTTAATTAATAAAAGTAATAAATACTTCTTTTTATTAAATAAGGGTGACAAACAAGTACACAGTCCACCTGATGGTAAGTTGATGTTGTGGCCCATACACATCATCTACATTTATCATCAATTAAGAATCAAAATGCGGATGCATTGTCACCCCTGAGGAATACAATGGAATGCCTTACTGTTTTGAATAAACAAGGTCTTCGGTTCTCTACACTTGCCATACAAATCACAGCAGAATTAAGCTGAAGCTAAGTGAGTGTGGTCCTACTCTGGTCGAGCCGAGCCATTTATGATATAACCATAATATAGCTTTAGCGTGGCTCTACTACATTTATTCTGTCGGTGCCTCATATTTTCCAAACAGTTGTCACACACTTAAAACCATAATATACTGCAGCATGGCTCTACCATGAATGCCTGCCAAGCTTGTTAACTACGGCTAAATCCTTATAAGACAACCCTGGAGGCCTATGTTCAGCAGAGGACTCTTATAGGCTGTAATGGATGGGTGGATAAAACAAATATAACTGTTTTGTAAACTTACCTAAAACATCATCAGAGTTAACAACGTAAGTTTCCTCATCTACTAGAAATCCATTGTCTAACCTTACTAAGTCATTGCCTAATTCGTCATTTTCCATAATGATGTTATCTTCAGAAAAAGATGTAAGAACAATATAGAATAAGATCACTACGTTAGAATTAGACTTAAACTCAAATTGATTTATAATTTAGTTCAAATAGTATAAAAATATGGCAGAGCACTATTACTCCAGGTTTGTATATGACCACAACATATATTATATGCACGCAAAACTAATTATTTATTTAAATTTAAATACCAAATATTTCAAAAGGCCAAATCAGTAGAGGTAGAGTTTTTGTCTATGGTAAGTTCTATACATAGTATGCGTGAGACCGATATATCAAAACGTAACTAATAACGTTATGTTATCAAATATCATATCATATCGATAAATCTAAGTACAAAACCGTTATCACATATCCAACCAAAACCATATACCTAACCAACGTACGAAAACGAAACCGAAACGCATAACGCAAACTGTGGAACGATATCCCAAAACTGAAAACTGCTAAATGATGATCTTCGTTGATATTCATCGCTTCTCCTTCTTACAACGATAGTTTACAAGTAGGTATAGAAAGAGTTGAAGTGAATATGAATATGGATGCACATTGCGAAATATAATATATAGCTAAAGCAATAAGGTCGAATTTTAAATAGTTAAAACTACCTAAATTTTAAGTTTGTGTAGTTGTGAGAGTTATCAAATTTCAAATGATCTTTAGCTCATTAGGTGCAAGGCTTAGATTTGTAAAACGTAAAACGCAAACACCGGAACGATATGCCAACATGGCCCAAGAACTAAACCGATGCGATGTCCTTCATTGATATTCATTCTTTCTTGTTCTTGTGACGGTATCATAAATTCGTATAGAAAGAGAGGATTTCTGTTTTGGTAATTTTAGTTTCACACGGTACGCTATGCACATCTGGATATAATCACCTAAACCCAAAAGGTCGAATTTCAAATGGTTAAAATTGCCTAATTTTTAAGTTTGTGTAGTTGTGAGAGTTGTCAAATTTGAATGATTTTTAGGACGGTAGACACAAGACTTGCATTTGTATGATCATAATATTATATTTGGTTTAGGCAACTTTATGTTTATGTTTTTTATATTTTGGATGGAAAGTTTAGAATTTGCATTTTTCTAGAACGCAACAATTACGCACTTGGTCTTGGTGGCTCGTGCTCGTGCCATTCGCTAAGATACCTAATAACATCCATTAAGTTATTAATTTTTGATGTTGCGTTTGTGCATTTATTTGCAATATTTGTGTGTATTTTGTGCATTAGGTAGTTGTAATTCAGACAATTATGTGTAAAATGTAAATATAATATAGCATAGTATAGTTTAAGTTGATTTAGACTTTTAATCATTTTTGAATGTAGACTTTCAAAATGTCGCGTAAAGCTAGTGAAATATGGTCTCATTTTGATAAAAAAGACAATTCCGACCACTTCTTCCACCGGAGCCGAATCAGCGGCTAGTGCAAATCAGGTAAACCTGCAGTTAATAGAGTTGAATTTTGAAATTGAATTCAAAATTCGAATTTAAAACTTTTCTTCTAGTTCTAAGCCTAGTTAAGCATGAAGGAAAATCGCCAACTTAAATAATTGTTTATGAATAAACTAACTGAAATAATTTTCGATAAATATATATAAATTATGTTTACTTCTTAAGAATACACTTTAATTATAGATTTTGAAATCAGACTCTGATCCTACGTCTCAATTTGAAAAAAAAATGGGTAACAAAATTATAGAAATAAATAAGGTTAGAATGAACGTAATTTTATTCACTACCCTATTATTATCCCGTGGCTGTCGTAAAAGGAGACTTAAGGAAACAAATCGGGAGATGGGTAGCAATTTTTTTAGGTTTATGCCATTTATCATCTATCCTACATACCACCTTGAGAGTCAATCAATGTTTGTTCGATAAAATATCTTTATCTATACAACATAGTAGATGGCGCTATTACTGAAGTGCGCTCAGCTCAATCTTACTAAAATAAATACGTGTACCTTGGTAACATTCTTAAATAAAATTAATATAAGATTAGTATTTGAACAAAAGGTAATCTTGTAATTGTACTACTATATACTTTATGGTATGTAATGCCCTGCGTTTGCGACTTGAATGATCTACCGAATGCCCAGTACGTACGTAGTGTTTACACCCACCACTTTTTGTTATACAAAAAGGTTGCGGATCAGCATTTCAATCAAAGCCCTCCCGTAAAAAGTTTCACTTCAAAAAAACTGTGGTTGGCAACCCGCTTGCCAAGCGTGGCAACTATGGCAAATATCCCACCTATGATACAATCTATGAGGACGTCTATGGGTTCAGCAGTGTACTTTAATATGCTGTAAAAGTGACGGTATAATTTATTACTGCATAACATTGAATATTCAAAAATTATATATTAACATACATGTTTAAATATTACATCTAAGATAACAATAACGTTAGAACCTCTGACTTCTAATCTAGAATAATCTATGTAATTCATAAAATACATGTTGCACTGGTAGTACAGTTTGCGGTTATGGTTCGGTTGTCGTTTGCACATTCAGTAGCAAACCATTACTAATGATATCGATATCTGAAAACGGTTTTCAATAACGATATGAAAACTAGATATCGGTTATGTAACCGTTGCAGATAAAAGCTGAAAAGGCCCATGCTTAGTACATAGAGTATTTATTTATTTAATTGGCCTTACGGCTCTGGGTTTTAGCTTTTCTGAGCCTATCATTTCATTCGGAATCATAATTTAAATATATTTCTTCTTCACAATATGCTAATACGTCACATTACGAAGTTTTTGGGAGATTTTGGCGACAGCTCAACCCAGCGGACAGTTGATAATGACAACCTCTCAAGTTTATTAAATAAGGCGCCCAAGCGATCAAAATAACTTGAGGTTTATGTTAACATCAAAGCACTTGTTTTGTAGTTTTCTCTAATAGTTCACACGCGTAAACAATTAATTCACAAATCGCATCACTTTTACAAATCAAAAAAAAAATCGCAGCACTTTTTAAAAAATCTACTTGAAACCATTATTCAAGCGATAAAACAGCGATAATCCATCGACAGTCAAGTTCGCGCCAAAACTCTACATACATAGATTTAGTATAAACTCCATAGATTGGAAACTACCAAAAGTACTCTGTGGAAACTACAAAAAACAAAAGCGTAGACAGAGAAACCTATAGACTAATGATTAGCGTGGCCTCGAGTGAGAAAGGACGATAACGTAGTATTAGGTTATAAAAGAATCTTTATGACTTTTAAACATATTAAGATAAAAAATTTAATTGTTCTAAGAACTGAACTGAACAAGATTCACCAATCTTAAGCTCACAAAACACTTTTTTCTCACTTAAACCAACTTGTAAACTCCTTAGATCGGTACGAACTGTCAAAGTTGTTTAGCAAAGTGTAGTTTGAAAACAAAAAAGACCGGCACGGAGAAAGAGACAAACAATCACACCGCTCTGTCTCATTTCTATGCAAGACGTATGCATTAATCTATCTCTTTCGTGTGCGAAAGTGACACGAGAGTGAAGAGCGTGTCGACTCACTGGCCCATACCGCAAAGGAGAAAGCTGATCTGCTAGACTCTTTCTTTGCGTCCAACTCGACTCCATTGGAATTCGAGTCGACAACATTGGATGGAATCCATTGTTAACTGCCAGCTCATGAGGTACCTTGAGAATCACCAGCTGATTAGTGATCGCCAATACGGTTTTCGTTGGTCGATCAGCTGGTGATCTTCTGGTCTACCTGACTCATGGATGGGCGACGGCAGTAGGGTCCAAGGGGGAGGCCTTGGCCGTTAGTTTGGACATTGCAAAGGCCTTCGATCGGGTTTGGCACAAAGCGCTCCTTTCGAAGCTCCCTTCCTATGGGTTTCCCGAGAAATTGTGCAATTGGATCACCAGCTTTCTTGCAGATCAGAGCATCAAGACTGCAAGAATTTATGAGTTGTAGACGGTGCAAGCTCCGATTACAAAAACCTATTATTGCTGGTGTTCCACAAGGCTGCGTGCTATCACCAACGCTATTTCTTCTGCATAACAATGATATGTTGCAAACCTGCAACATTCATTGCTAGGTAAATGACACCACCGATGATGCTATGTACACCGACCGCGCCAATATTTCTCGGGAAAACGTCTTCGAGTACCGGCATGAACTTGTGTCTGAAGTCGAGTTTTTGCTGAACAAAGCCTCGGATTGGGGTGACTAAATCTAGTCCAGTTTAACCCTCAGAAGACACAAGTATGCGCGTTAACCACTAAAAAGAACCCCTTTGTCGTATCTCCTCAGTTTCATGGCACTCCCCTTGTTGTCTCGGCGAGTATTGGAATCCTCGGCGTCGACATATCAAGTGACGTGCAGTTTCGTGGTCACTTGGAAGAGAAGGCCAAATTGGCCTCTTAAAACCTTGGCGTGCTCAGCAGAGTGTGACAGTATTTCATGCCGGCACACCACCTGCAACTTTACAAGGCGCAAGTTAGACCGCACATGGAATACTGTTCCCATCTCTGGGCTGGGGCTCCCCAGTACCAGCTCCTTCCACTTGATCGCATCCAGCACAGAGTAGCTCGAAACGTCGATGACCGAGTGCTTCCCGATTGGCTCGATTCACTGGCGCTGCGAAGAGATGTTGGATCTCGTATTTTATCGCATCTATCACGGGGAGTGCTTTGAGGAATTGTTCGGGTTACTAAAGTTACAGCCTATATACGTTCCACTGCTGGGCACAGGCCTCCCCTCATTTCTGAGAGTGTTTTAGGGCTAGGAAGTGTCCGCCGCGCTGCCCCAATGCGTGTTGGCGAACTTCACATGTTTTCGAAATATTTTTTTTCCTTATTACTCAGACATGCAGGTTTCCTCACGATGTTTTTCTTTCGTGGTAAATCAGCACTTAAAATTGCAATTAACAATTTCATTGGTGCCGGCGGGGATCGAACCCGGGTTATTCGCGTTCTGTTATATTTACAGCGAGCGTTAACCACCTGAGCTACCACGGCTCAATTCGCGCACGACCTCTCTGTGGAATAATTTACCAATGGATTTTTTGAGTTGATGAGTTTTTCTTGTTTGAATGAGTTTTTCTTCATTATTATCATTATCATATTATCTTTTCATTATAATTTTAGTTGTACAAAAATTGGACCCAGAGACGCACCATGATTGGGAAGAAGATGCTTACAAGGATAATGCTGAATACCTACATGGGACGCACTCAATAAAAATAAACGCTGTTCACTTATCTACGAGTACTAATCATACTGCGACTTCTACGAAACTAAGAGTTTGTGCTATGTGTAACGAAAATCATACATTGTGTCACTGTGAACAACTCATCAAGCTAAGCCCAACAGAGAGATGTGATTACATAAAGAAACATAATCTGTGCTTTAATTGTCTGGACCCTGGTCACTCTGCACGACGATGTCGCCTGAAGATGTCCTGTAGAATATGTCACAAACGTCATTACACGCTCACACACCATTTCACGCCTATGACGTCATCAAGCCAGCTAGACAATTACAAGAATCAAGACAAACATAACGATGTTGAAGATCATCAATCTTCTGCACAATCAGCCAAATCCAATGTCACACTTTCATCACATGTCGCTTCTAAGGTGTCCACTGCATTGCTGGCCACAGCACTCATACCAGTAAGAGGTTACGATTCAAAACAAGTGACAGTGTTACGCGCATTGATAGATCACGGCTCCCAGGCTACGTTTATGAGTGAAAGAGCAGCCCAGATGTTACGATTAAGGAGAACTCCTATCAAGGGCACTATCACTGGCGTTGGCTCCACTAAAACAAATTCCGCTAGCTCAGAAAGAACGGCAACCTGTTTGTTGGCGACGCGAATGGCGGGAGTTGCAAATTTTTTGCTAACTTGCAAATTTTGCTATATTTTCACTTTGAGACAATATTTACGGATAAAACTAGTTGAATGTATAAACTATCGAATAAAATTATTTTTGGTTGCTAGAAATTATAATAAAATTCATAAATTACCCTTTATAGCATAGTAGTAGCATATACTTCACTTTTAGTGCCAAAATTACTACTAATTTGAATTCTACACTTTTGTTTTTGGAGAATATTTTATGTGTTTCTATTCGTTACTCATACCAAAATATAAAAATATAAAAAAAATAAAATAATAATATTTATCTGTATGACATTTCGAACAATATTTCAAATATATTTTTGTGTGAATTTGAAATAAATACAACGTCAAGTTATTTGAAATATGTTATAAAACTATTTTTTAGTTACATTTAACACTAAAAATAAATGAGAATTGGAAAAATAACACATTTTTGACCCAACCGCCAAAATGGGCCTTCTCGATTTCGAAGTACTTTTGGCACTTACTTTTCTCTCTTTTTATGCCACAAATTATATATCTACGTGTTTACTATATTACAAGAAATACAAAAAAAGTATAATACTCTCGTTTTTCGTCCAGACACAAATATAAAATTCTATAAATAAGACGGAGCACCTTCTGCAATGCGACACGTGGAACGCCGAAAGTTCAGAGTGATTTCTTAATTTCTTTTTTTTTCTAAGAAACATTGCCAGGTTATGGTTTAAAATAAAAGAGCATATCTTTGTCTTTTACTATATTATTCATTGCATATTGTCTTTGGTTTCGTTTAAAACAAAAAAGTATTTTTTCATAGGGCAGTATTTGGTATCGAATTTGATACCGTCCTGAGCCATCCGTAGTTAATTTTATAATATCGAATAAGAGTATGGCCATGAGCTAACGGGAGGAACTAAATAAGCTGCAGAAATTGAACTTCTCTCAAGGCGCGACCCAAGCTTCAACATAAGAATCAAAACGTACATATTGTCAACGCAACTGACTACCCAACTGCCGACTCAAACTATCTCTACAAGCACCTGGCCGCACTTGCAAGGACTTGTATTGGCTGACCCAAGCTATAATCAATCAGGACGAGTAGACCTATTACTAGGAGTCGACGTGTGTGCCCAAATAATGAAAAGCGAAGTTATCAAGTTATCAATATAACACCTTGTGCTCAAAATACGACCCTGGATCTTGGATTCTGTTTGGGAGCGTGGAAGACAAACCCGTCGATAAATCGATTGTTATGCACCATAATCTTGAGCTAAACGACATGCTTAAACGAATGTGGGAACAAGATGCATACGATAAAGTAATACCTACAGCAGATGAACGAAGGTGCGAGGAAATCTACGAAACCACAACCATCAGAAATAATAACGGACGTTACATTGTGACACCACCCAAGAAACTTAAAATGTTATTATCAACCCAAGGAAACACGCGAACAATAGCTCTGCAGAGACTTTATCAATTAGAACAAAGATTCAAGTAAAACCGAAAACTAAAAAACGATTATACTACTGTTATGAAGGACTACGAATCAAATTACATGGAAGAGGTACCCAAAAACGAAATGACCAATCCATCAGTATACTTACCACATCATGCTGTTGTTAAGGAAGACAGGGAAACTACAAAAATTAGAACAGTATTTGACGCATCACAAAGAGGAACCAATAACATCTCACTCAACGACAAGCTGTTGGTGGGACCACAGCTACAAGGAGACATGAGAAGTCTTATAATGAGATGACGGATGAAAAGAATCTGCTTTGTAGCGGATGTACAAAAAATGTATCTCCAAAACATGGTCACGGAAGAAGATAGGGATCTGCAACGAGTACTTTGGAGATATGATGATCAAGATCCTGTCAAGGACTACCGACTTACCAGGGTCCGTTCGGAACTGCTTCTGCTCCTTACTTGGCAGTAAGGACCTTGCACCAAGTAGCTCATGACGAAGGCCAAAACCATCCCGAAGCAGCAGAAATAATAAAGAGGGATTACTTCATGGATGATATGATGTCTGGGGAAGACAACCTCGCCGATGCTATCAGACTAGCCAAAGACGTAGACTGAATACTAGAGAAGGGAGGCTTCAAATTAAAAAAATGGTGTTCTAACGATGCAAACTTCCTAAAGGAATTTGAAGAGTCAGAAAGAAGTTCTCGTGTAAAACTGGACATAACATTAGACGGGATTACACGAGCGTTAGGACTACAATGGAACATGGTCAAAGATCTATTTCAATAGAGCTTAAAACTACCTGCTACGGTAAATATAATTACAAAGAGAACAATTCTGGGTGACATACAAAGATTATTTGATCTGTCTTACCTGCCAAACTTCTAATCCAAAGATTATGGCTGCAAGGAGTGGCATGGGGTGAAGAGGTGAACGAAACGATTGCTGCAGAATGGAACAATATACGAGATTCGTTTCATATGTACCTACCTGATATCGAAGTAAACAGATGGCTAAATACTACTGAAGTCACACTAAACAATGTTACTATCCACGGATTCTGTGATGCATCATCTCGAGCTTACGCTGCAGTAGCGTACCTAAGAGTAAGAACAGAAAGCGGTGAAGTGAAGATATCAATCATTGCTGCTAAAACCAAGGTTGCACCTACAAAACCACAATCCCTACCTCGTCTGGAACAAAGTGGCGCTGTACTGCTTGCTGGTCTTTTAAAACTGATAAAGGAATCAATGAACGTACCTGCCTGTTAGATATTTGCTTGGACTGACTCAACCATTGTACTCTCGTGGTTGTTTGGTGATCCTGCAAGATGGAGCACTTACATGAGAAACAGGGTTGTTGAAATACTTGACACAATCGGTAATCATAATTGGTATCATGTCAAATCGCCAGAAAACCCAGCTGACTCCGCTTCACGAGGGCAATCATTGCAAGAGCTAAAAAATGATGAACTGTGGTGGAAGGGCCCAGAGTGGCTGAGAGTAGGTGAAATCCAATACAGCAGACCAAATACAACCTGAACAGACCTGGAAAGAAAGAAATACTTGTAAATTTGACAAAGAGAAGAGTATTAGTACAAAATTTGAGGATTGTGACAAGTTGCAAGAATTGCTTAAGGTGATTACATATTCTAAAAGATTCTTGAAGGGAAAGAAAATGGAATACAAAGACTTACCTGTGACCACGACGGAACTTAATGATGCGCTTAAAACCTGCATAAAAATAACTCAGAGGGACAGCTTCGAAGAGGAAATACAGCACCTGAAATCAAAGGAACAAATTAAAAGAGCCAGTAAATTAAAGAGTTTAATACCTTACCTGGACGATGATAATATCCTCAGGGTGGGCGGCCGACTGCGTCACTCAGACCTAAATGAAGACAACAAAAATCCAATTATCCTTGATCATTACACCTATCTTACCTCTCTTCTCGTCGCTGATGCACACTCTAAAACGCTACACGGTGGAGTTCAAGTAATACTCTGCTTTCTGCGAACAAGATTCTGGATCCTAAAACCTAGAATATTAATAAAATCAAGGATAAGAAAATGTCTCATTTGTGCAATACTTAACGCCACAGCAAGGTCGCAACTAATGGGGGACTTACCTCGAGTTCGAGTCACACCAGCTAAACCCTTCTTAAATACAGGCATAAATTTTGCTGGCCCGTTTCATATCTTGATGTCTAGAGGAAGAGGAGCAAGGACAAACAAATCATACGTTGCTCTCTTTGTCTGTATGTCGACGAAGGCGATTCACTTAGAATTAGTGGGAGATCTTACCTCAGATGCCTTATCGACCTTCAGAAGGTTCGTAGCTAGACGTGGAAGATGCGCTCATGTCTGGAGTGACCAAGGACGTAATTTTGTTGGGGCGAACAGGATACTAGCTGCAGAATGGGCTGAAGCCAAACTTAAATTCGACGGTCCAATTGCTGAGATGCTAGCAATGGATGGCACTGAATGGCATTTCATTCCCGCTTATAGCCCACACATGGGTGTACTGTGGGAAGCCGGAATCAAATCGATGAAAAACCATTTGAAAGGAATAATGACCTCTCACGTAACGTACGAAGAGATGAGCACCTTGTTATGTTAAATTGAAGCTTGCCTCAACTTACGACCGCTTAACATATTAAGAGACACGGACACAGACAACATCCAACCGTTAATGCCTGGCCATTTCCTTGTCGGTGAGACGTCTATTACGGTTCCGACACCAGACTTCCAAGACATCCCAACAAGTCACTTATCAAGATGGCAATACCAACAAAGATTGTTGACGGACTTTTGGCGTCGATGGCAACAAGAATACCTGTTGAGAATGCAACAGTGTCCGAAATGGCAAAGGAAGGTTAAGGAATTTGACATTGGTCACATTGTCCTCATAAAATCAGATAGTTTGCCCCCAGGTAAATGGATGACGGGACGCATTGTAAAAAAACATCCGGGTTCTGACGGTGTCACTCGTGTATACAGTGTAAAGAGTGGTGCTAGTGTCGTGCAAAGATCTGTAAATGAGCTGTGTTACTTACCAATAGACGTTGAATCATGATTTATTTTGTTTATAACTAAGGCAATTTGTTTTTATCTATATTCTATATGTTTAATTGTGTACAGATTTTGTGTCTTTATTTTTTCTTTGTGTCGCTATCGTAATCAAAACGTTGTAACGTGTAATAAAATTGTTAATGGGCTCATAGGCCCTTTGGTGGGCGGTATGTTCGGATATAATGTTCTATAAGAGTGTAAGAGTGAGCGTAAGTGTGAATACGTATGCATGTGTAAATAGGTTCAATATTTAAAAGCATAATTTGTTCAATCAGTTGCAAATAAATCGTCACGTAGTAAACACGTCTTTCTGTGAGCACAAACTCTTACAAACCAAAATGAACCCCAACATCTATTACAGTAATGATATCACATACTTATCATTCTATATTCCTCACCCACATCCATCACTGATCACTGAATTAAACTTAATAATTTCATCTATTACTCCTCCTTTTATATTACTAGGTGATGTTAATGCCCACCATGTATCATGGGGCTCATGCAGAAATGATACTTTTGGGTATCTCTTAATAGAATTGTTTGATGAATTTAATATTTGCATTTTAAATGATGGATCGCCAACAAGGAGAGTATATCCATCTCAAAATCCTAAAAGTGTTATTGACCTAACTTTATGTCCCCCAATTCTTACATCCCGTTTTGTTTGTATTTTAAAATTATTTTAAAATACAACAAATTTTATTGGACAAGAGTACATTTAAAAAGGTCAAAACAGACCCCACAACTAACACGCTTAAAACAACTAGCGATTTAATAAAGAAATATTCCGAAAAATATAAATCTCGACCTGAATTCGCTAATACCATCATGTACCTAACCACCGAGGTTGTATGGGTTACCGAAGATATACAAACCAAACGCTCCACTACGTCCCATAGTGAGCCAGATCGATTGACCAACTTATAAGCTGGCACAATACTTAGCAAAAATACTATCACCACTGAGAGGACATACCAGAGCACATACCAAGGATTCATACCATTTTGTGAGTGAGATAAAAGACCTACATCCCGCAGACAATGAAACTATGTTCAGTTTTGATGTTCAGTCACTATTTAAATGCCTACCTATTGTTGACTGCATCTCAATTGTAACTAGGAAGCTAGAAGAAAATAACATGCCTCAAGAATATGCAATATTACTTGAACGCTGCCTCACATCTGGCAGGTATCTATTGCGGAGGAAGGGAGATTGTGAAGGAGGAGTTCTACAAGCAAGTAGATAGTATGGCGATGGGCTCACCTGTGTCTCCCATAGTCGTCGACATATTCATGGAGGACTTTGAGGAAAGAGCCCTTCTTACTACTCCTGTAAATCCAAGGTTCTACAAGCGGTACGTAGACGACACTTTCACAATTTTACCATCTGACAAAGTAACTGCATTTTTAGACCACCTTAACTCCATAAACTAAAATATAATTCACAATGGAGTTAGCGGCAAATAATTCTTTAGCCTTCCTAGATGATTTAGTCATCCGAAGTCCTGATAACACTATTGGTAACACTGTGTATAGGAAAAAGACCCATACCAACCGATATCTAAATGGTGAATCTCACCACTATCCTTCACAGTTAGCTACCGCGGGTAAATCTTTGTTTCAGAGAGCACGAGGGATCTGCGACAGAAAACATCTGGCCGCCGAGCTTCAGCACGTCAAGAAAGACATCATTGCAAGGCAACAAGCTTCGGGTCCCATGCCTACGTTACAGTGAATGAGTGAAGCCGGCCACAGTCGAGCGCGCGCCTGCCGTACTACCGTATGTCAGAGGAGTTACAGACAAGATTGGCTACGTCTTGAAGCGAGTCCATTAAAACATACAACAAACCGCCGAAGAAGATTAGTCAATTTTTACCATGCATCAAATGTAATGATTCTTTACAAGATGCAGGTGTGTACAAGCTAGATTATGAATGTGATCTCTCTTACATAGGTCAAACAAAAAGATCTATAAAAACCCGTGTAAAGTAACATATAGCTGACGTAAAGCACCGACGCTCCGGGAAGTCTGCAGTCTGCGAACATGTTCAAGATCGTCCCCACCATTACATTAGATTTGATAAACCACAAATCCTCGCAAAAGAACACCGATTCTTACCAAGGATGATACGCGAGGCTATTGAAATTAAAAAAAAACATCCATATTTCAATAGAGAAGATGGATGAATGCTGCCATCTGCTTGGGATCCTATAATTAACAAAATTAAACCCAAACCCAAGCATACCTCTGCAAGACTTCATGATACTATAAGCTCTTTTTGCATAAATCGGACCTAAATTAATATTCAAAAAGTGAAAGTAGCCGGACTATGACATTGGGACGTCAAACATCTCAGCCCCCCCCTCCCCGTGACCAAGGATGCTGTAAGGCACCCGAAAAGTCGGTATAATAAAAATAAATTAAAGTTGTAATTAAACGCGATAAAATCCGTAAATAATAGTTTTATTTAATTCACATTTTAATGAACTTTTCTCCAATGAAGTATTTGAATTGTTTGTTCAACACCTTAAAGATTTGTCACCAGGAATAGATGGAATCAAATACTCATTTATTTCTAACGCAGGATAGAAATCTAAGCAAATTTTTCTAGACTTAATTAATAAAATATCACAGGAATAGTCCCTAATGATTGGAAAATGCAAATTATTATCCACATTTTAAAACCAGATAAAAATCCTAGTGATTGTTGTAGTTATCGTCCTGTTGCGCTATCATCAACTCGTACTCGTAACAAGTACGCTTAATAGCTTGTCTGTTTTTACCTCTGATATACGCTCGGCTTTTTCCAGAAAAGAATCGGTTGTTGCTGTTTTTCTCGATGTATCATCACCCTATGATAACGTTATCCTCCTTTTACTCAAAGAAAAGATGTTTCTTTTGTATATCCCCTATAGAAGTATTAATAAATTATAAGTCAATATGTATGAGTTCAAGGTAATCTGCTCATATAGGTACCCACAATCTCGAACATTCTGTTAACTCTTTTTGTAAAGTCTTACAATATGCTGATTATGTAAAGCTTTATTACTCTTCTAAGAACTTTACAGACTTAAGTTATTGTCTTAACTCTGCATTGTTCTACTTAAATAATTGGATTACTGATAACGGTCTTCCCTTATCACCTACAAAGAGTAGAGTAGTAATATTCTCTAGAAAAAGATTTTGTCCCAATACTTCAATCTCAGTACAAAATCAAATAAATAAATCAAATCCTAGGTGTTTTCTGGACTCTAAGATGACAGGTATTCCTCATTTAACGTTTATTGCCCAGAAATGCGAAAAGAATGGAAGTATCCTTCGCTTACTGACATGTGTTTGAAGGGGATCTCATCCATATTGTTTTAAACTTTTATATAATGCCCTAATCCGTAGTCATTTTGACTATAATACATTTATCTTGGCACCTTGTAATAAACAAGCTCTTAAACTTTTATATAAAATCCAACTCAAGTGCTTACGAATTAGCTTGGGGGCCATGAAATCATCTCCGTCAAATGCTCTACAAGTTGAATGTTGCGAACCTCTCTTAACCTACGTAGACAGTATTGTGGCCGTGGAAGGAAAAGGGGAGATCTCCCGCCGGGCAAGATGTTCTGCCCGGGGAGCGGCCAACACTCCGTGTGATAGTTCGGAGATGTTCTATATGCACTGTTTATGATTCGGAATATTGATAGCGTGATTTAGGCTTCGGTGTATTTCGCTTGTAGCGCGACGACAGCGCCGCCACATCACCCCCCTGCTCAGACCGGAGGTCGATAGTGCAGCCTCGTTGCCGAAGAATGTGCAAGTGCCAGGAGATTGCCTTGTAGTCTGCGGTGAGTCGAGAAGAAGGCAAGTAATCTGCGAGAGTGCCGTGAAGCAGAGGCGAGCAGTAAGGCTCAGAGCCGTGCCAAAAACTGTATAGCGCAGAGAGTAGCTTGAAGGAACAGGAAGCATTATTATTCCAGCTTGCCGATCGCTTTATGTATAGAATATTTCAGCTATCTTCACACCCACTTCTTTCTAAACTACATTCTTTAAACTCTGGTTTTAGGAATAACAACTACTGGACTCATAGAGACGTCCCCTGCATCCTTAAAAGCTACCAAAAAATATTTTCCCTTAAGGCGTTTCCCCTAGCGAACGACCTTGAGCGTTCGGTCCGCCGACTCTTGCTACAATATATAGCGTAAGAAATCTGCAAGACGCCACCTACAGTACGAACGTAGTATTATTTTTTCAACATCTACTTTAAAGTATGATTAATCCTCTGTTTGTATATCCATTTGAAGCTCTATATTATCATCCTCCAGTTATTTTAGATTTTGGTGTAACTAAAAATTCCCCTGTAGCCCAACAAATACTTTAAAGTATTTTACGCGAAAAATGGGAAGGGTGGTGGACTGAAATACGATGATGAAGATGAAATAGCAACACTGGTGAAGCTGTTGCTATTTTAGAAGCAATTTTATTTATAGAAGCGTACAAAATTAACAAATGTATTGTTTTTACCGACTCATAAAGTTCATTACAAAGCATTTCATCTAACCCGTTTCGATGAAAATCAAAATTCCCAAGTATTTTTATAAAAGATGCGCTGTATAGATGTTTTTATAGGAGTAAAAAAATATATATCACCAAAAAGATAGTACCACAATTGTTTCGTTTCCTTCTAGAAGTGACGTAAAAGAATCCACTACACCATATAACCACGTGGGTGTCTAAAAAGGCGACGGAAGGAAATGAAAAAGACAACATCATACTTATACAAAACTAATTGTATGGTAGGTTGCTGTGCAACATAGTTGGATGTGGCCACAGGTAGACAGCAATCTTATTTTTTTTATAGCATTAGGTGATAAACGAGCACACAGTCCACCTGATGGTAGTGGTTGCTGTGGCCCATTGACATCTACATCTATCCTCGATTACGAATCAAAATGCAGACGCATTGTCATCCGTGAGGACTTAGGTGGAATGCCTCGTTTCCAGTTTCTCGGTCAACAAAGGGTCTCCGGTTCTCCACACTCACCATACGAAATAGAGCAGCATTAAGCTACTATTTGACGCTGGTATTCTGTGAGAGCGTGGTCCTTCCCCGGTCGAGCCGACCCATTCGTGCTACAACGGTACTACTAATATAACTGCAGCATGATTCTACCACGTAAAAAATAATGCTGCTTTGTTACGTATGGTAAATGTGTAGAGAACCGGAGACACTTTTTATTGCTAACGAGGCATTCCATGCAACATCTCTTCGCAGTGCCAGTGAGTCAAGCCGATCGGAAAGAGCTCGGTCGCCAACGATTTGAACCGCTCTGCGCTGGATGCGATCAAATGGAAGGAGCTGGCACTGTATTCCATGTGCGGCTGAATCTGCTGCTTGTAAAGTTGCAGGCGGTGAGCCGGCATGAAATACTGTCCCACTCTGCTGAGCACGCCAAGCTTTTTAGAGGCCAATTTGGCCTTCTTTTCCAAGTGACCACGAAACTGCACGTCACTCGATATATCGACGCATGTATTCAGATACTGGCTGAGGCAACAAGGGGAGTGCCTTGAACTGAGGAGATACGACGAAGGGGTTCTTTTTAGCGGTAAACGCGCTAACTTGTGTCTTCTGGGGATAAAACTGGACTAGATTTAGTCGCAGTCCGAGATTTTGTTCAAGAAAGTCTCGACTTCAGACACAAGTTTGTCCCGGTACTCGACAACTATTTCCTGAGAAATATTGGCACGGCCAGTGTATAAAGCACCACCAGTGATGTCGTCTACATAGCAATGAATGCTACCGATTTACAACATGTCATTGATATGCAGAAGAAACAGCGTTGGTGATAACACGCAGCCTTGTGGAACACCAGCGTTAATGGACTTGTAATCGGAGCATGCACCGTCTACTATGACCTTAATGCTCCGATCAGCAAGAAAACTGGTGATCCAATTGCACAATTTCTCGGGAAACCCGTAGGAAAGAAGCTTCGTAAGAAGCGCTTTGTGCCAAACCCGATCGAAGGCTTTCGCTGTGTCCAAACTAACGGCCAACGCCTCCCCCTTGAACTCTACTGTCTTCGACCTTTTATGAGTTAGGTAACCTAGAAGATCACCAGCCAGGCGACCGCGACGGAATCCGTACTGGCGGTCACGGTAGAATGCAAAAAAAATCGCATCCCGTCCCAATCGGCTGACCTATAGTGCCAAACACGGCGGCAACCTTAGTACTCAACCGCGATGGGAGCGTGAGTACCGTACTCCGGTGATCCGGAATCCCTGTTGGACCATCTCATGACCTCTCATCCGGTCGGATATCAGGCCTCCATTGATGCCCCTCTTGGCTCCTCGGACCATTTTCATCAGACAATGGTAGTGGAAGGTACATGATCTTCCACATCTGGGATCCGCGTAGGCGGGGTAACCAGTTGTCTCAGACCATATGCCGAAACAAATTCATAAACAGATCTACCCGCATGATCGGTTAAACGAGAACCAAGCCATTCAGCATGGTGGGCGTTAAAATCAGCAAGTATCTCGGGGTCTCTGCGGATGGGACCTATTGTAGCATGAAGTCTGCAGCCATCTGGACGTGTTCGATCTGTCGGTCTGTATCGGTATTAGCGCTATGGGGCCTATATAGGCACCCGTAAACGCGGGTATGGTCGTCGCTGTCTACGAGTAGCCATAAGATGGACAGGTCTGTACCTTCAAGACTGTTTTGTCAAAGTATTAACTTGAAACTTGCTTGACTGCCAAGTCATAGTTGCATACGTGACATCGAAATTGTCGATTCCTTAGCAAAACAAGCATCTACTTCCTACTACTACCTACATCCACTTTGTTATTTATTATATTAGTAATAGTTTTGTTTTATATGCTAATTCATTCGAAAATAACTACCTATGTATCTTCTTATCATAAAGCTAAGTAAGCATTTCTACGGAAACGGAAACTAAATACTCTGTGTGACTTTCATGAAACTTGTTGCTGGCAGAATTCGTAGGAAGTTGCCAAACTAGAAAAAAAAATTTTAAATAAAAGTTTATCAGTTTCTAGAGTATTATATTAATACACAAAACAATGCCTCAGTGGTTTGGTTTATTTATTTTTAATCTAATTAATATAAAATATAACCAATAGTACAAAAAAGAACATTATCCTTTACATTTTTCGAACAAATTAACTTCTCCGCTATGAAATCTGTCAAATATTACACTTCATTTGTAAAGGGCGCCGCTCTGGAGGCAGTAAAAGTCGTAGATTCGTCATTTCCATAATAAAACTTATGCACCATAGACTTTACGCTCAACATGATTCTTCCACCCCTGTTAGTGTTCCCTCTAGCTCATCATTAAGAAATGATGTAAGAAATTAAATAATTTGTCGAATAATTTTATTAACATCCGACGGAATTTAAAAAAAATCTGGACAGGCTCGTAATTTGGTTCTTTTTACATAATACTGGCTATCTTGTAATCTTAGAGTGTTAAGGGGATGCACCATCAACCCTTAACTGGTATACATGGATCAAAACAAACAAAACTTTTGATCGATCAGTAAATAAGTTTATAAGTCAACATTAGTTCGATATTCACTAAAACTGCGTCCTGTATTCCTCGGTCGCACAGAATATTACAACGCAAGTGCACAAGTTTCGGCACGAATTTTCGGAATTATGTACGTTCATCATCATCATCATCATTACCTTTCACAAGTCCACTGCAGAACATAGGCCTCCCCCAAGTAATGCCACAAAGCACGGTCCTGAGCCACCTGCATCCACCGACTTCCTGCATGTCTTACCAGGTCGTCACTCCATCTAGTGGGGGGTCGTCCTACACTACGCCTACCGGTACGAGGCTGCCACTCGAGAACCTTTCTTCCCCATAAGTTATCGGTTCTTCGAGCTATATGGCCAGCCCATTGCCACTTCAGCTTACTAATCCGTTGGGCTATGTCGGTCACTCTGGTTTTACTGTGAATATCCTCATTTCTGAGTCTATCACGCAGAGAAACTCCGAGCATAGCCCTCTCCATAGCTCGCTGAGCGACCTTGAGCGTCCTCACTTTAGTTTTCAGAGATTGAGGTATACCTGACGAGAAGATGTGTCGTAATTTCCCGAACGCTGCCCAGCCGAGTTGAATCCGTCGATTGACCTCTCGGTCGAATTTGGACTTACCTAGTCGAACTATTTGTCCCAGGTAAACGTACTCGTCAACAACTTCGAGCATAGTGCTCCCAACAACTACCGGCATAGGTGTGACGTGGACATTAAACATGATCTTTGTTTTGTCCATGTTCATCTTAAGACCTATCCGTTGGGAAACATTGAGATCATTGAGCATAGTGCTAAGATCCTCCAGCGATTCTGCCATAAGGACTATATCGTCAAAGGTGAGTGATGTACTCACCATTGATGTTAATACCGTATCCTTTCCAGTCCAGTAGCTTGAAAACGTCTTCCAACGCAGCGGTGAAGAGTTTCGGGGATATAATGTCACCCTGTCTTACACCTCTCTGCAGTTGGATAGGTTTCGAACTCTGGTTCTGTACTCGGATAGCCATCGTAGCCCTACTGTACAAACACTTCAGCACTTCGATATACCGACAGTCAACTTGGTATCGCTGAAGGGACTGTAGCACCGCCCAAATTTCGACGGAATCAAAGGCTTTCTCATAGTCCACATACGCCAGGCAAAGTTGCAGATTGTACTCTTCGGTCTTCTGTACAATCTACCGCAGGGTATGTGTGTGGTCTATGGTACTGAAGCCTTTTCGGAAACCGGCTTATTCGGGAGGCTGGAAGTCGTCAAGTCTGCGTGCGAGACGATTCGTAATGACTCTCGAAAACAGCACGTAGACGCAGCTCAGAAGGGAAATGGGTCTGTAGTTCTTCAAGAGGGCGTTGTCGCCTTTCTTAAAGAACAAGACCACCGCACTTCTGCTCCACGCCTCCGGAGTAGTGCCACCATGGAGGACGGAATTGAAGAGCTTCTGAAGGACTTCAGTACCGGTGTTCCACCCGCTTTCAGAAGCTCCGCTGTAATTCCATCCTCGCCTGGGGCCCTGCCATTTTTAATGTGCTGGAGAGCCATTCTAATCTCTCTCAGATTGACGTCCGGGATATCATCGGAATAGTGTCGGGTAAGACTTGCTCTTGGATCGTTACTCACACTTGCGTGTGGCTCCAACGATGATGTGTACAGCTGCCCATAGAACCTCTCAATCTCACTCAAAATCTCAGGTGTCCCGGAAACGATGCTGCCACACTCATTCTTCAGCTTTGACAGTTGGCTCTTTCTGGCAGACAGATCTCTGGCAAAGGCTTTGGAACCCTGGTTCCGCTCGATCGCTTCTTTAATAGTATGTATAATAATCTTCTATAATAGTATTAAAGTTGCGTAAGTCTCGCCGCATGCATTTGGAGATCTGTCTGTTCAGTTGCCTGTATGCTGTCAAATCTGTTGACGATTGCAGGCTCATCTCCCGTCTAACAGCCATGAGATTAAGAGTGTGATCGGAGAGTTTTTGTGTTCTTCTGCGGCGGGTCTTGCAGAACTTAGCTCCGACCGCATGGACAGTTTCCACGAGCTTGTCATTCATATCGTCCACTGCATTGCAATCTTCTAGGCACTGGAAGCGGTTACGTAACTCGAGCTGAAAAGTCTCGGGATTCTGGATTAGAGCACGAGGGGGACGGAGAGTTGACTTCATTAGACGAGACCCCTCCAACTTAACGTTTAGGTTCAGTGTGCCTCTAACCATTCGGTGATCGATGCCGGTTTTCACCCTTGCGATCACTGAGACATCACTGCTCATGGGGGAATATTTGCCATAGTTTCCACGCTTGGCGAGCGGGTTGGCAACCGCAGTTTTTTATTATGTTATTGTTGTTATTAGGAAGATGCTGCTGCCCATCTCCTTTCTGTGTCCCTCTGTCGCCTCTTACGACACCCACGGGAAGATATGGGGTAGTGGATATTCTCAACCGCCACTACACGGCCATTACGTTACGCCTTATCAATATCGCTTTGAAAATTAATTTGATAAACTTTTTTTCACCTTCATTCTTCTTAATGAGTATTTTACCTTTCTGTACCCATATGTATTTGCATGTTTCCTTTAGCTTAGTTTTCACTCTCCAGAACAATTCATGCATTTGTAGGGTTAAACACTCGTTTATATAAATTCGACTGTTGTTATCGTTTTTAAAAATCATGTCATTTGTAATTACCGTTTTTCTGCATTTCAACCACGATAAGCGAGCCTCTCGTGAGCGCAATGATACTACCAAGGGCCTTACTGCTGCTCTGTTATTACCACCCGGCATTCGCCAGATTTTTCAATGTCCTCCACGTTTAATTGTAAGTATTGGGAAACTTTGCTTACAGTTGCCTCTAAGTTTTCACCTTCCTGCTTTTGCACATTTGTAAGCATAGTTTGCCTCTCCAGCTCCTTCTGCTCAATTCTCATTATACGCTCTTCTAACGCCTTGTTGCACTTTTCAAGATATTTTTTGTAGGATATCTTTCACTCTGTTTTCTTGTTTTTTTTTGAATCCTCTTCTATTTCTTTCCTAAATTTCTCTAGTTGTACATACTTTTCCCCAAGATAATCCACTGATTTTGCAATCTCCGCGTTAGCTTTTTTAATATCATTTATTTGGTTTTTTATCTCAGATATCTCGGTGAAAATTCGTAAGAATCGTGCATTTTGTTCTTCTTTCATTGAGTTAAGAAGCATTTAAGTTCATTTGTTCCTGGAAAGCTACCAAATTATTGTTAAATATGTCTGCACTGCAACAAAATGTTTTCTGTTTTCTGGGTTCACGAGTGGTGCAAGAATCACTATTGGTGTCGTCATCAATACGTTTTTTCTTCTGGCTCATATTAATCCACTTATATATAGACAAACAATTGTTCTTTATCTAACATTTGACTATTTAACATTTGGATCGGATCCATAGCAGTACCTTTTTTTGTCTAGTGTACGCTCCATTATACAATGCTTTCAAATAGGCCTATGCACATTTACTGTCGACAATGCTAAATGATACGGTACCAAGTTATCATAGAAAGGGTTAAAAGGCGGAGCAATCGTACGCTTATGATTACGTTAAAACGTAGCACACTATATCTATTCTCGATCAATGTATGGTTTTGTCTTTGTCACTAATATAATTATTTAGCGCAGTCTAAAGACACGTCCAGCGCGTGACCGCGATCCACGAGAACTGTTTTTGAACATTTGTGTTTTATCGCGTGATCAACATTATAATCAAATATTTTCAAACTTAATTTATATAAATAATAACATAAATAATAATAATAATAATAAATATTTATTTCATTTCCAATTACACATGTTTACATACAGGAATAAATATGATTACAATTAAATAAAGTAACAATAAGTCTAACAAAAATAACATACTATGATAAAATTAAAACTATGTGTAGCTTAATAATGTAGAATATACAAAAGAAAAATAAAAAGTCAAGTTTATAATATTAGCTACCTGCCTGAACTAGGTTGAGTACCTGTGTTTCAGACATCACTTACACAATGAGTTTAATAATGTAGGACACTAGATATTTAAATAATTAAACTATATTATATAATAAATAAAATAACTAAATAACAAAATAACAATTAATCGTTACCTACAATTAATACAAACTATTTTAGAATTTCTAACAACTTCTCTGTGTCTTCGTAATTTAATTTATTTAGAAATTCCCTTACACTTATATTACAGTTCTTATAACTTAGACTATATACCTTTAGTGACTTGTTGAGCTTGTTATATAGAAAGGGACCTAAAAATATGTAAAATTTGTTCACAAATGCGTGTTTGGTTGAAGGGGTTAACACAAACTAAGTCCATTCTTCTCCTGTCTATGGATTTTGAGTTAAATGGAAGTTCGGTATGCTGTTTTAATATGATGTTCAGGATAAACAACTGACGGACAGTTAGTACACTACATGCCAAGTAAAGTTGATGTGTAGGAAACATGAATGGGCGGAAAGTGGCTACCTTTAAAACTGCTCTCTGAGCACGTTCTAATGGGAGCAATATTGTTTTAGAAGCTCCACCCCAGGAAGTAATGCCATAAGTGAGTATGGATTGACATAAAGCTAAATAGACCTGTCTTATCAATTTGAAGTCAGCGATGTTACGAAGATATTTAAAAATATATATTAATTTACGAACTCTAGCACAAATGATGTGCTTGCGGAAATTTAAATTTGTGTCAAGCGTGATACCTAGATATTTTATATTGTCTGTTTTTGTTAATGCAGAACATGCACATGCAGTGTCATTATACGAGTTACAATTATGAGCGTAAATATTTAGGTGAATTTCTCATTAAAAATAACATATATTATGTTTTATGAGCGTTTAAACGTAGGAGATTATTAAGAAGCCAATTAGATACTATGTTAAAGCCTTGCTGAGCGTATTTATAAACCTCATCCCGTGATTTAGCTGAGAATTAACAGGGCTGTGTCATCTGCATACGACATAATGACACCATTTTGAAGTTGAAGATTGCATAATTCATTTATATAAATTAGGAACAATGTAGGCCCCAGGATACTGCCCTGTGGGATTCCATAAGAGCTGTTTTGTAATTCAGTACTTGTAAACTCACCGATTTTTACACATTGAAAGCGATCACTGAGGTAATCAGAAAAAAAATAAGTGTAAGTAAGAAAAATGTTTCATAAAAATTACAACATACAATTTATACACAACTACTACTAATAATATAGCTCGGCCAAATTAGACCCATGTATACCGTTTACGTTATTAAAAATATGTATACCAGTTTAGGTTTAACGGTGGCAATATGTTTTCTTCTTGGCTACATACAGCAACAATGCAATCGCAATATTGTCGTCCATATTCGCTGACTGAATATCTGTACTCAATGGCTAGCATCTCTCAACTGAGCATAGTTATTCCGAACGGACAAACACGTATGTGTGTGATGAATGTACGGAATCCCGAATCGGAATTCCGAAACGGAATATTGAAACGGAATTCCGCATGTACCTAAGTGACCGGCCTAATGCCCCTATTACACTACCCTGAATCAGGCCCTGAATGAAGGGTGGGCGTGTCCCCTAACTAGAGACGTCAGTTATTACACTACCCTGATTTTTACGCCCTTACTCAGTCGTAGGGATGGACTAGTGAAAAAAGTATATATTTATATATATATATATATATATATATATATATATATATATATATATATATATATATATATATATATATATATATATATTGAATCGATATTTTTAAACTATCAATATTATCGCGTGATAAATATCGATATATCGTCATGTTTATTGCATGATGTAGTAGGATAAGGGCCAAAATTTTATTAATGGACGTTTTGAAGACGAAAAAAACACGACAATTAATAGTAAATAAAAGATGGAAGGATGGAAGAACAAAATATGGGTTAAAGACTATTAATTTAAAACTTAGATAAAACCACTCATTAAATGCGGAGTATCGGGGTTCTGGAGCCAAATGAATTCCGAATACCTGAGAACAGGGGAAGAGGAGTTCGAGTAACTATTAAGTTCAGTTCCTTATATCGCAAAACAACATACGGTTTTAAGACAGAGTGTAAGTGCTAAGCAAATATTATTTGTGACTTTAAGATTTCTGCGATTCTTGCGCTTTGTGTTACAAAGAGTATTAGCTACTACCAAAATAATTTGTTATTTACAATTTTATGATAGCTTAGTTAAAGAGAATTTGAACTATTAAAAAGCTTATTTACCTACATCTTAAAACTAGACTGATGTTGTTTTGTGAAGACTGCTATAAAGATAATTTTGTTGTTTATAGGTACTTACTAATTGATTAAAACCAAAAATACATAAGTATATGATACATACTAAATATTCGTTTTTATTTATATCCCATTGAGTTATACAACACTAGAGGAGCAAACCACATTACCGCGTGTCGAAAAAAGTGTAACCACTATCCAAACGCGACGACGTAGCTTTGAAACTAATAACAATTTTAAGTAAATATGTATCTATCTCACTTACACAAGTTGCGAAAACAATATCGTCGTCGTAAGATTAGATAAAGATAGACACACAAACATGCAATGGCGGGTTAGTGTGGCTTACTATATGAAATTTTACCTAAAATACGCAATAAAAATGAGTTTTTTAAGCTGCAGTTAATTATTTTTATATTAAAAAAGTACATTTTATTTTAAAATCTTTATTACGTCCCCGTAGAAAAAAAGGGATACAAAGCTTATCAGATGAATAGAAGTAAACATAATGATGAAATAAAACGTATTTTTATGGTTCTAATAAATCAAACAATATAAAATGGGTATCTAATAAAATATAATTAATATAAAATTTATATGAAATTATAAATAATATAAAATTATTAATATAAAATAGGTAATAAAATATATTTAATAGATAATTCATGAATAAACTAAAATAAGAATAATTAATTATTTTGTATGAAAGTTAAAACGTAGTTTTTATTATAATTTTCAAAATATTTAAAATCAGAGGTAACAAATTAACTTACTCCATTAATTATATAGTCTCCCATTAATCACAAATGTGGAAAAGTGGCAACATTGAACTTAAATGACAATATTAGATAATTTTATTTAATTATTTGAGGTTTTTTACCTTTATATGAAAACAAGAACTAAAAATTATGTGTTGAAAGTGATGCCGCTTGATTTATTACGTTTTTGTGACCTTGAATAGCATTCTTTCACTACGCATTTACCCATTTTTGTCGCGGCTCAACTCTGTCGGCGTCACATTGAACAATGAACTCACGTTAGCTAGGCATATGGCTGTGGCCATATGTGCAGTGGCAACGCTTTGGCGCGGTTATTACTGATCTAGTGTTATATAAATCGATGTTATATCCTACCTTTTAAGTTTAGTAATGATAGTTGACCTAACCTAATCCACCAAAGAGTTAGATAGAAAAACAAATTTATAAAACGTAATTGTAACAAATCATTTACCATGTTTCGTCCTGCTAACTCTAGTTGCGTAACTCCAGTTTAGTTCGAGTTGTATAAATTTCAACTCGAGTCGTAATTTTTCCGAGTAAGCACATCTATAGGATGCAACATCGCTCATTAAAAACATCGAAGCTTATATACGATATATCGATTTTTTCGATGTTTTTTATCACCATTTAAATATATACTGGTAAAATAATAATATACATATACATACATGGAATAAATGATCATTTTGAACAGAAATGAAAAAAGAAGTATAATAATCAAACATTATTTTTATGTTATTTTAGGAAGTTTTACACGATTTATTTTTACACATTTTTATCGAATAATTATCAGAAAACAATTTTTTTTATTCTTTCGAATTGAACTTTAAAATATCAATTTTGACAACCTGGTGCCTAATAAGCGGTTTCTCCTGGGTGATTCCCGTGAGCGGTTATTTTCAGAGAGGGATCCAGTCTCTGAAAATAACCGCTCACGGGATACCGAAGTTACCAATATAGGCAAATAGATCTTAGCTAGGCACATCTCCCTGCACATCACCAACGCATGTAATGTATAAACTCTTCTTCTCATTTAGTTTTATTTCTTATGTTTTGGTGCGTTACTTCTTTATGGTAGTTCCATATGTGTCACCTTCAGTATTATCGCATTTTCTGAATACATCTACTAAACTGTACCGAAATACAAACAGCTGTATAACCGTTCATCCACCGCAATCAATATTTCAGAAAAGTGATTGTAACGAAATACGAAGTACGGTAAGCCATTATCGGCTTACCAAACAATACAATTTCCATTACAAAATAACTATTAACTTATATAATATTAACTTATGAGACTGTACTTAAGCTATTGATTAAATTAAAACTTAAACAATATAATTATTAATAAAAAAATGAATAAGACAATTCCAATCCAATTTAAATACTTGTAAACTTCTGTTAATTCATTACCTATTAAAAATTAACCCCAATTTTGCATCTAAAATAACTGAAGACAATTGCACTTCTGTAATTCAAGTATATTTATTTTCGGCTGAAAGACCATTCACCTGTTTGTTGATTCCTAATTAAAATTTGCGGGATTAGGTTATTTTTGCTAAATAAACCTTTTAACTTTATTATCTAACTCACATATTTTTTTCCAATATTTATTTTTCGACAGCATAAAATTCGCAATTATCATCGTTCGCAACTTTCAAAATACGGAATTTCATGCCTTCGAATAGTTGGTTATTTCATAACCTTTGACGGCAAGCCAAAATATCGTTCATAAAACATCGCTCATGAAGAACCATGTTTACCAACGTTATATCGATGTTTGATATAATTGGTGTATCGTTTGCATCCCTATTCGCACAGCGAATAAGTGCCCTAACTCTCTATACAATCCACACACTCCACAGAGTACTTTTTGTATACCTGAAACTCTACTTCCAACGTAGACAGAGAAACCTATAAACAAATTGACGCCTTCTTTCGCATTAACAAACGAAAAAGATAGATTTATGCATATGTCTTGCATAGAAATGAGACAGAGCGGCGTGATTGTTTGTCCCTTTCTCCGTGTCGGTTTTATTTGTTTAGCAAACTGCACTTTGCTAAACAACTTTGACAGTTCGTAGCGATCTAAGGAGTTTACAAGTAGGTTTAAGTGAGAAAAAAGTGTTTTGTGAGCTTAAGATTGGTGAATCTTGTTCAGTTTAGTTCTTAGAACAATTAAAAATTGTATCTAAATATATTTAAAAGTCATAAAGATTATTGTATAACCTAAAACTACTTTATCGTCCTTTCTCACTCGAGGCCATGCTAATCATTAGTCTATAGGTTTCTCTGTCTACGGTGTGGATAGGAGTAATAGTGTTCTGTGCCTCACAGGCTCAGAAGGACTAGAACCCAGAGCCGTAAAGTAGGGATGTGAGATTAATGGAAAAGAATCGTTTTAATAAAAATCACTTTTTCATCATTTAAAGTTATCGATTTGTTAAAAATCGTTTTAAAAAAATAAATAGTCGATTTCTACGAAAAAAAAACGATTTCTTGTATTAATTTAAAAGTCATGTACTTTTAAATTTGAATATGAATCTCTTAGGTTTATCATTGGAATATTTTTATATTTCAATAATAAACCTAAGAGATTCATATTAACAATTTATCAGATTGAAAATCAAATAAAATTACATGAATAAAAAAATAAACAATTCAAAACTAAAAATCAGAGGCAATGTTCCTTTAAAATTTCAAGGTAAGGAATAAGGAAACTATATAGCATTATTCATACAAATTTTAGTATTATTAAACGTTTTATTTATTATAATAAATATGAAATGATGAGCATCCCAACAAAATGACAAACTTAAAAAAAATCCGTTGGCGCTACAACCCTTTGTGGGTCTTGGCCTCCTCCACAATCTTCCTCCAGTTGTCACGCTGCCTGTCTACCTTCTTCCAGCTGGTAAACTTTCCCATCTTCCTGAGATCTTCTTCCACACAGTCACTCCAACGCTTTTTTAGGCCCGCCTCTCGGTCTCTTTTGTTGCGGCGTTCACTTTGTCATTATTTTTACGGCTCTAGTATCCGGCATTCTTTCAAAAAATGACAAACTTATTGTCTCAAAAACTAAAATATAAATTAAAATAAAAAATTGCCATAAATGTCCGGTCCTATTTTACATTTGACTGGTTTTAAAACGAAATGCTTAAAAGGAGAATTAAAAAACGACGCTATAGTCTCAAAAACTAAACTTAAATACAAATCTTTCGTTATTTTCAAGTTTAAGTAATAAAATAGTGATTATTGCCACAAATGTCCAGTCCTATCTTACGTTTGTTATCTGTAAGACAGCGGGATGTTTTCGTTCTATGTGCTGTTTTAATTTATTGTATTGCTACAAGTTTTTAATTCTTTCGAACAGTACTTGCATATTGTTGTGGTATTATCCAGTCTTCGTTATAAAATACTCTCGCTAGTCACTTTTAGGTGTTTTACGGTTAGAAGACATTTTATTGTTTACCAACAACAGCAACAACTTTATCTCACTCAGCACTACGCTGAAACTACTTTACACCCCTACATACATTCCTACAGATGGGGCCGTTTTTATTTAATCAACTAATACGTATGAAATTAATTCGAGATTTTTTCATCCAACGCATAGATGCGCTGTTTTTAAAATTGAAACTTACTGCAAGATTTTTTCATACATTATATACGTAATTTATATAATCGATTTAATAAAAATCGATTAATATTACTATAAAATCAATAATAAAAATCGATTATAAGAAAATAATAATCAATTTAAATAAAAATCGATTATTTTTTAACATCCCTACGGTAAAGCCAGATAATAAAAAAGTATACACCATAGATTACTGTATGTATACACACATGTACCTCATTGTCATTATGTTCTCTTGTTCTAAAAATTCATAAACACACAAAATTACCCTTTAATTAAGTGCAGAAAAAACATTAAATGCAGCAAAACTAAGGCAAGGCGAGTTGCTTCGAAGGTTGAGGTTATAATTGTTATAAAATACTTCTAAATCAATTAAAATGGGTGTTCCGAAGTTCTTCAGGTATACCAGCGAAAGGTATCCTTGCCTTAATGAGCTGGTAAAACAGTATCAGGTACATATTCATATACCTATTTGGTGTTTGTAATTATGTATAGAAAATAACTAAGATCACCTAAACAAATCCCAGGACTTCTGTGTAAATAAATGGAATAAAACTAAAATACAGCTTATTTCCCTGACACTAATTATAATTATTTTACAGATACCTGACTTCGATAACATGTATCTAGACATGAATGGCATAATACACAATTGTTCCCATCCTGATGACTCAAATCCACACTTTCGAATCACAGAGGAAAAAATATTCCAAGATGTGTTTCATTATATCAGTTTGTTATTTCAAATTATAAAGCCTAAAAAGTTGTTTTTTATGGCGATTGATGGTGTAGCTCCAAGAGCAAAGATGAATCAGCAGAGAGGCAGAAGGTAAAAATTATCAAATTAATATTAAGTACAATAAAATGCCACATTTAGATAGAATGGTATATCATTATGATAAATCATTTATTATAGAGCAGTATGCAATGTTAGGATCAATTGGGTTGTATGGTCTTTAGTATGCATTACACACAAATAAAAAAGTGCCTATGATAAAAAGTTACAATTTTAATCACACAAAATTTATCAATTCAATTGACATTCCATTTATTTAAGTTAAAGTCATTTACAAGGGTTGATTTGATCAGTACCAGTTACTGGGACGTAACTGAAGCTTTAGTGTACAAAGTAAATTTTTAGTTTTAGCCCATTGCAAAAAAAAGTGTAAGGTCTCAATTTGAGTGCACTTTGTGACTGTTATTAATAAGGGATGAGATTTTTAATGTAACTATATAGATAAGATTCTAATTAATTTTAGCTTGTGATATTCCTTAATCAATTAAAAATTTGATAAAATGGAAAAGTTTACTTCCAAGAAACAAAAATTTAATTTTTTAGGTAATACCTATGAGGGGAGGTCAAAAAGTTTGCAGGAAAGGGTAATATTAAAAAATTTTTTCCTTCTTTATGTATTCTCTATTAACCCTTATATAATTCCCAAACTGTACAAATAACTTATATTTACCTTTGAAAAAAAATTTTGTCATGGCCCTCAAAATAGGCAGAAATTGCAGACTTCATTTCTTTGTCATTTGTAAATTGCTTTTGCTCGAAGCTCTTTTTTCATATTTGGGAACAAATAGTAATCTGAAGGTTCCTGATCTAGGCTATTGGAAGGATTTTTTAAAATTTCGAAGCCTCACTTGTGTAAGAAAGCCATCACAAGATGATGTTTGTGAATGGGTGCTTTGTCATGCAAAAAGAACTCATATCGAAACAACTTTCCCCTAATTTTTTCTTCAATAGCAAAGTTTTAATTTCTCTAATAGCATAGCATAATATTTTTCCATGATATTGTCACCTTTGTCTCTATAATTGATCAATAAAATCTCTGAATCTCAAAAACCTGAAGTCATAGTGTATCCAGCCGATTGTGACACCTTGAACTTCTTAGGTGGAGCTGTGCCTGTTTATGCGCCTGCATGGACTTCTGTCCTGACTCACTCTTATTTAGTGTTTTTTTTTTCTTCTTTTTGAAAAAATATTAGTAATCTTATTAATTAACATTACCAATATTCCTTTTAACCACTCCTGGTAAGCTTGAAAATGCTTGTGTTAGGAGTGGTTCACGACAGTAGTCAAATGGCGGATTCGAACCCACGACGTTTTGAGTTCGCGATCCGCGCCCTGCCATTAGGCTACTATCGCTTTGTCTTTAGTGTTTTAGTGATGAACCCAAGTTTTATCCTTAGTCAAAATTCGGTTTATAATTTTGTCCCTATTCTCCACTACACAGGTCCAAAAAATTGCACGAACACTCAACCGCAGCTGTGTTTGAAGAGATGTGAGCATTCTTGGCACCCATCTTGCAGTGACTGCAGTGAGAATGTTTAAAATAGTCATAGATGTTACTACAGTCATTTCTACTATCTGTTCTTTTTCATGAACATCTTCAAGAAGAAGTTTTTTCACTTTTTCGATAATGTCTGAGAAAGTTGCCTCAATCAGTCGGCCTAAGCGCTGATAGTCTTCAATTGCAATGTCACTTATAAATCATCGTTTTTTTCAGGGCAAGAGTCCCTGTAAACAGATTACATCTCTTCCATAATAATATGTGGGGTTTCCCCTATATTATATGCTAAGTGTGGAACTTAATCACGACACGAAATTTAAAGTTCTCCATAGTTAGTGTTCACTTCCTGATTGACTTGTTTATCCTGTGATATTTCAAATGCTAATCAACCGATGCAGCTGAAACTTTGTATTTATAGTTAAAGACTCTCCCACACATGCACGTTATTATAGGTCGATAATATCGCGTACATTTTGTATTAGGATGGCCATGGAGTTACACACTGCTGCGATAATAATGCCGCAATGAATGTAGGATGTTGTGTTTCTCCATCCTGCAATATTCCGATATGAGTTCTTGAATGTTTTGTATCAGGACGCAAATGACCATACACACACCTGCGATAATAACGTTAGTAAGTACATGTAGGACTTTTGGTTTTATCGACAGTTTGAGTATGGTTACATGAATGTGTGAGTGTCCTAAAAACTTCTATAATATATATATATATATATATTGCTTAAATAATTCGATATTCATTTTAAATACGCAATATAGCAAAAGAACACACAAATATGTGCTGACTTGTGGGCGTCTTGCTTGCATGTGTGTGCACTACAACGCAGACGATAAAAACGCAGCAGTGTGCAAATACAGGACACATTATCGCAATAACGCATGCGATATTATCGACCTATAATAACGTGCCTGTGTGGGGGAGCCTTTCGTCGCTAAGTAGTTAACGGTTAAAAAAATCCCCCTTCCTTCCCCAACCCATCTATTCTGCAAACTTATTGACCTGCCCTTGTGTGTAAAATGTATGTATGTAAATGTATAGTTAATTTGCTCTGGAAGGATCTGAAAAGAAACCAAATGATAATTATTGAAACGATGTACTTGTTTCCTTAAAAAGTACAGCCTATGTTCTTTCCACTTCTGGGTAGATCACAGGCCTAGAAGATACATAACAAAGTGCATACTAAATTTTATATTATAGCTTCTCTCTACTATAATTTTCTTTTAATATGTCCAAATGTTCATAAAATAAAATATTACAAATAAGTTTAATTTACTTATTATTTTATTTAAATATTTGTAATAATATTTTGGCTCTATAAAGTTTTTTCAGCACTTAATCTTAAAAGTAGACTGCAATGTGAATTTAATATAATATATTTTAAATGTAATATTGAATGATCAATGGCATAGGCCAAATGCTCTTCATATCTTTTGATTACTGCTCACTTTGTATAATGTTAGTAAATATTTAGTAATATTCTGAATACTTTAATATACTTTTAATTTTTATCACCAGATTCAGAGCTGCTAGAGAAGCAGAAAAATTGGAAGAACAAGCAAAAGCGAAAGGTAATGTTGAAATAAGGTTGTTTATGAATAGTCATCATATAGCATTGTCTCATAATAATATCTTTTCTAAGAATTTGATGGTTTAAAAAAGTCCTAATGGATACCTCTCTGAGGGAGCTTATAAAGCAGCTACTTTATTTTTATATAAAAAAAGTGTCACACAAGCACTCAGTCCACTTGATGGTAAGCGAATACTATGGCCCATAGACAATTACATATATCCTTGATTAGGAATCGAAATGCAAATGATTTGCCACTCCTAAGGACTAAGATGGAACGCCTTGTTTCCAGTTAAAATGGTCTCCAACTCTCTTCTCTCACCATTTAAAACACAGCAGCATTGAGCTGCTATTTTACACTATATGTGAGAGCTTGGTCCTACCCTGGTCCAGCTGACCTATTCTTGAGTGCTGTAACAATAAAATAGCTGCAGCATGGCTCTACCACGTAAAATACTAGGTGTATTCTGCTCTGCTCTAGTTAGTGTGGGCTGACTTAACATTGTCTCAAAATATTTTGATCCTCTGACATGTAGACTCCCTTACAATATCTTCTTCTTGACACACTGATTATTTTATTTAAAAACTGATACCAGAAGTTGGCAACTGAATGTTTCAAATTAGTTCAAATACCATATACTTATTTCATCGCTTGACTTTCTCATCTACTAAGGTCTCCCCTAAAAAATGAAAATAGACCTCTTATATAATAGTAGGGGAGCCCAAGAGGGGATTTTGGGATTTACTAAAGCGCGGCAGGTTAACATACAGGGAGGTACCTAGTACCCCATTAAATACCTTCACCAAGTATTAGCCCCGTATATGTTGCCGCGCGTCAAGGATAAAGGATCAGATTAGTAAAAAAAATTTGATCATCCGAAATTCTCGAGCGCGTCAGATTAAGGTAGGGTAAGTTAGTTATATCCTAAAAAGGCTATATTCCACTAATCTAACAATTTTCGATTGACGATAAGAAGTAGGTGGGTTACAAACTTGTAAAAAGAACGTCATCTCAACTTTCTCGAGCGTGGCTAAATTTTTTTTTTATTTTGAAGGCAATAATTCAACGTTCACGAATAATATATAATCTGACGATTTCCGTAAGCCGAAGTAAGGAAAAATAATCGATAAAGTTTAATGCGTGCAGCTATGTGATGCCGGTATTTCCCTTCCCGCGTTTATATTTTTTATTTATATTTTTTATACTTATTTTCTCATAAATAAAAGTTTTGTACTTCAAAGAATATATACTGTTATATTTGCATGCTATTTTTTCAGCTCTTTAATTTGTTAAGTTAAAAGATTTGAAAAAATACAAAAAAATTATTTCCATTGTCAGATTAGGCGAATCTCTCGAGATAATTGTCAGATTATGAGACAGCACGTTTAGGGTATATAAATGAACCATATATATCTTAATCTGACGCGCTCGAGTATTTCAAAATGGCGATTTTTTTGCACATTCTAATAATGTCCGCGAGTGTGGGTCACATGACCACATCCCAATCATCAGATTATTACATAAGAGCCTTCTTTTAGGTTCATTTAACATGCCCTTTGAAAATCTGACGCGCTCGATTAAATTTTTTTTACGTTTTCAACCCTTACGTACGACCACCCCCATCATGGAAACAATCATATTAACATACGTATGCTTTCATAAATACGTAGGACATGATGCTATTTAATATCTGACGCGCTCGAGTATGTCCATGCAACTATTTTTTTTTACATTTTTTTTAAATTTATAGCCGCTCCCCCATCGATGAAAGTGTATATATATGACTTTTTGTATTTTATGACTTTTTTTCTTTTGCTATCATCTAAGCTTCGCAATCCAATAGGTCTCTTTGACGCTCGAGATAAATCCCGATTTAGCACCCTCGGCTTCCCTATTATAATGGAAAGTTTGTTGTAATCATTTGTAGATAGTTTTTTTTTGGTGGAAGTAGAGAATTTACCTACAGTAACCTTGTTGCTGTAATCTACAGCTGAACATAGATTTCCCCCATAAATAGTACGGTCCTAAGCCATCTGCATACATTGACGTGTTACATCAGGTAGCCGCTCCATCTAGGGAGGTGGGCAACCAACACCGTACTTTCCTATATGAGACTGCCACTTGAGAACCTTTCTGCCCCATCAGTTGTCAGTTCTTAGATATGGCCTGTCCATTGCCACTTCAGCTTACTGATCCATTGGGCTATGTCAGTTATTCTTGTTCTTCTGTGGGGGAGGCCTTCAGCAATGGACTTGTGGTGGGTTGTAGTGAGGTAATGAGAGTGAGTTACTGTAACAGGTGATTTGGTGATCTAAATTCCAGGTGTCTTGACCTCTGAAGGTGCTTCCCTTTTTCACTCTGAGTATTGAATAAAACAGATTTTATCGCGTTTAACTTTTTTAATTCCCGACGTTTCGGGTACTTTACAGCACTCAAGGTCACAGAAGGGAACTGTAGTGTTTGATGTCCGGATGTCATAGTGACGAAGGCTACCTACAACTTTTAACTATTAATAATTTTTTTTGGTCCAGTCTATGCAGAACATGCTTACAGTATCTTAAAGTCTTGTAGTAGTTTGCTTGGATTTGAATTTAATTTAATTTTATGGGATCCCAAGCATATGGTAGCATCCTGCCATTTTATTTTTTTTTTTCACAAAAAATAACAATATAAAACTATTCAGGTGAAGTTCTTCCAAGTGAAAAAAGGTTCGACAGTAATTGTATTACACCTGGAACAGTATTCATGGCACGTTTGCATGAACAACTAAAGTACTTTGTTAAACAGAAGATGTCATCAGATCCCCTATGGGCTAAAGTGAAAGTTATATTGTCAGGACATGAGGTAAGCAAATATACTTTAATTTTTAAATGTTACAATTTTCTGTTAATTTTGCACTTGCATAACAACAGATTCAAAGAGGTTTTCTTATATTCTTTCGTAGAATCAGAAAGTATATTATAATGCCTCTTGTCCACATTGCTTGCTATAATATAAGTAATTTATGCTGTAATAATCTAATTTTATAGTTTTATAACAAAGTTTCCCCTCAAGCAATTTAAATAATTTGATTAGACACCTGGTGAAGGAGAGCATAAGATAATGGATTACATTCGCTGGGCCCGTTCTCAACCGGACTACGATCCTAATACTAGACATTGTTTGTATGGGTTGGATGCTGATCTTATAATGTTGGGAATGTGCACTCACGAACCGCATTTCGCGCTCCTGAGAGAAGAGGTGAGATCTTTCTTTACTAAATTATTTTTATAATTTAATTTTAACTAGCATTTATCTCCGAATTCGTCCACTCTGAACACTTGTAAATCTGTATTTGTAGTCTGTAGGTATGTAAGAAGTTTTATTTTTTATTTTTAAAAACTAAGAAAATACTAGCAATGCTTAATAAACATTATTTATTTTCTTTTAACCACTCCTTGTAAGCTTAAAATGCCTTGTGTTAGGAGGGGTAGTACAGTACAGTAGTTGAATAGCAGATTCGAACCTACAAACTTTAGAGATCGCAGTCTGCACCCTGAATTTAGGCTAGTGTCGACTTACTTATCAAAAACTACTTTAAACTCAGTTTTTTTTGCTATTAACTCCAAAACAATGCGCAATTTGGAAAAAGTCTATATACACTATGAAAAGGAACCAGACAAACGTTAACTAAGAAACAGAAGGGAGGAATCGAGGCTTCTCTCGATCCGGCCTCCTATAACGCCTACGTTGGGTTCGGGAACAACGTATGTGATCTCCGCAACGGAGTAACACACAAAAGGGCGATAACCTCTTCCTTTTCAGAAAATAGGTTTAGGCGGGGATTACGGGTCTTCCGAAGTCGTCCCGGTCCCAACGCCTTAATTCTTCGATATGGACTGTATCACTTTAAGGGGAGAATTCCTTGGGAATAAAACAGCAATTATCTTCAAACCGTTCCGTGAGAGAGTAATTACTTTTCCCTATCACTTCCCTATACTTTTTCTTTCTTCTTCTTATTGACTGCTGGTCTTGCACTTTTCCCGAACGATTTGCAAGAAAAATCAATTTACTGAACTACCTCGAAGCTAAACGCGAAAGTGAGCCCCGCCATTTGTGCGCTTGCGCAACTCAATTACATCAATTTGTACTATCACTCTCTCACGGTTTGCTCAATAACTTTATTTGTATAAGACATACATTTATACAACTTATAAAGATAGCACAAAAAATATCTATACTACGATATTAACTTTTGCACGGCTATCGACTATCAGTAAAAATGGAAAGTTTAGTATACACTAATATCAACAATACTAGGTGAATAAATGATTCTACTCAATTCTCAAACGCCGAAAACTACCTCTAATCAGATTCTTATCAGTTGTCATGTTTCTTATCAAACAATATAAGTGAATGTTTTCATAAATCAATCATAGAAAATAGGCATTTGTTTTCATACAAAACATATCAAACTCATATAAGACAATACTCATGCAATCAATATCCATTAATTCTACTTATGCACAGCGATCATCTCGACCGGGGAATAAATCCGATCTCTAACTTTATTTTAATATTCCTTTAAATTTACATAATTGGAAAGATGATTTCAACCGGGGAACAAATCCGGTAACATAATTTATATCTTAAAAATTCCCTATATGAATTTATTAAGAGATATTACTAAGAAAACGATAAACCATTCCGGCCTGGGAGTCGAACCCAAGACCTTCATATCATTAATTCGATATTTCTTTAAGATTCAACTAAGCATTTTCTTATCGGAATATTGTTGCTTGATAATTTGCTTTTTAGAAGCTATTCGTAATCGGTTAACTAATAAATTGAAATATTCTTATTGGCGCGTCGCCAACACACTATATTTTATTTTGTTCGTTAGCAAGGTGAAGATTTCAAAAATGTTTTTGTCTGGTATAAGCTAGAATTTTGTTGTCCAGGTCCATACTTGGTACTCCCAAATTTATAACGGCCGTATTGAAAAACATTTTTTTATAGAATAAGGGTCACAAACGAGCACACAGTCCACCTGATGTTAAGTGGATGCTGTGGTCCATACACACCAACTACATTTATCATCGATTAAGAATCAAAATGCAGATGCATTGCCACCCCTGAGGACTAAGATGAAATGCCTTGTTTTCTGTAAAAAGGGGTGGTTCTCTACACTCACCATACGAAACAGAGCGGCATAGAGCTGATATTTTACGCTGGTATTCTGTGAGAACGTGGTGCTTCCCCGGTTAAGCCAACCCATTTGTGCTACAACCATAATGTAGCTGAAGTATGGCTCGACCACTGTTATACACAATAGCTAAGATAGAAATTGAACATCCATTCATTTTATGTAAAAAAAGGGTATTATCACCTTATCCCTTAACACTATAGTTTTATTGAATAAAACTAAATTTACGGATTTTATCGCGTTTATTTTACTAATTTTACTTATTTTTAATTCCTGACGTTTCGGGTGCTTTACAGCAACCATGGTCACGGGGAGGACTGAGATGTTTGACGTCCCAATGTCATAGTTAGTCCGGCTACCTTCAGCTTTTGAATATTAATTTTTGGTCCGATTTACGCAAAACGAGCTTATAGTATCATGAAGTCTTGCAGTGGTATGCTTAGGTTTGGGTTTAATTTTGTTAATTATAGGATCGCAAGCAGGTGGCAGCACCCATCCATCTTCTCTATTGAAATTTGGATGTTTTTTTAATTTCAATAGCCTCGCGTATCGTCCTTGGTAGGAATCGGTGTTCTTTTGCGAGAATTTGTGGTTTATCAAAACGAATGTAATGGTGGGGACGATTTTGAACATGTTCGCAGACTCCAGACTTCCCGGAGCGTCGGTGCTTCACGTCAGCTATAAAAGAACATATAGTTTCAAAATTAAACCCAAACCTAAGCATACC